>OY757934.1:20541852-20579352 GCA_963585895.1 Sepioteuthis lessoniana
GAAATGATTAGTCTGAACGCCCTAAATCTGGTAAGTATGGAGGATGCAGTAAAGTTGTCCACCCGAATGAGACAATTGTCTCAATTGTCCTGATGCTTGTGTGTGGTTGAGCATTGTCATTCTGAGGGAGGACATTACCGATTGGCAAGATTTAGACAATCTGTCAGATAGATGAAAGTTAGGGTAGCGCATACACAGACCCAAGGGCGATTGGTGACTGTCACTTTCTCGCGATGATCAGACAAAGACCAAAACATTATATATATATATATATATATATATATATATATATATATATATATATATATATATATATATATGTGTGTGTGTGTGTGTGTGTGTGTGGTATTTCTAAAAATTGGATATCATTTGAGAAGAACAGAATATAATTAAAATGAAAACAATTTGGGAACCAATAATCGAAAAGGTTAGATTTTTAAAAAAATCGAAATATCAGCTTAGTTAAAATAAATCATACATAGTCAAGATGTAAGAATATTACGTTTATAAAATTCATTTCAACTTGTCAAGCGAGATATATAGCGTAACGGGTAGAGGCGTTGGTTCCTTCTACTACTAAAGAGACAACTATCCGGAGGCTACACGTTCGATCATGGCAGCAGACTTTAACGATACACTAATACTTAGCAAATATAGTTAACGAAATCAGAACATGGTGGACAACAGTAGTTTTTAATGGCATATCAACCTTCGTGAGTTATATAATGTCAAATTCGTCCTTGTAGAAGAATAATCGTATGTACTATTTAATTTAGCGTGTTCACCATTCGTCTGGGAGACCGGGTTTCAATCCCGGGTCGTGTTATACCGAAGACTCAAAAAATGGTACTTGAACTCTCTTTACTTAACACTCAGAATTATAAGGTGCGGATCAAAGGTAAAGTGGAGAAATCCAGAGAATGGTGTTGCGCCCTCCCTTTCTCATCGGTGAAGTAGCAATCAAAAAAGGAGCCTTCGGGTCAATAACTTAATTTTTTATTCAACCCATTGCTGGTGTGATAAAGGGGTTTGTTTGTTTATTTCTTTATTTGGGTTTTATGGCATATCAACCTTTGAAAGTTATTTTATGCAAAATCTATTTTTATACAAATAAACAGTTCTATTTCAAACAATTCAGTTTAGTATAAGTATAGTTTGTGTTTACACACAGTTAAATATCAAAACAGTTCCTTTTCAAACAATTAAGTTTGGCATACAGAAACTGTTCTATTTCAAGCAATTCAGTTTAGCATAAGTAGACAGTGTATTTCTATTTGACCCATTGATAGGGCCCAATCAGGTGCTACCACTCCGGGTCAGAGTGGACCTGAGAGCGATGGTAATGAAGGAGTATTGCGCATTTCCCAAAGCTCCAGAATTATTGGAGCCTCAAATTCAGATTGTTCAGTATCATATCAAGGCCACTTTGAGGTAGGGGGAATCTTACCCTAATGCAGAGTTTCAGCCGATGTATTTGAAAGCCCCAGATGACCAGGTTAATACAGAGTTTTTCTGTGTGGGACAAATCTCAAAACATGGTGAGATTTATAACTTTTTTAATGATCCTTGAACCGAGTGTTTCGTAATTTTTAAAAGAAAATGATCAGGTACTATGTAACATACCGTCCAAGTCCACGATACGGCCAAGATATGAGTACGTGAAATGTAAATAGAATGTTCATATATATATATATATATATATATATACATAGAACATAGGAATCCCGAAACACAAAAAAACACTTACGACTTCTTAGTTCAGGCACGAAACTTTTATTCACCTTTTTGAATTTAAAGGTTTTTCGACATAAGGAGAGAGAGAGAGAGAGAGAGAGAGAGAGAGAGAGAGAGAGAGAGAGAGAGAGAGAGTCTTTCTATGCTGACTTTTCCATCATCCCCAAACCACGTGCGGCACGCGCCGCAAGGCCTCGGCGAGCTCCGAAAGTCAACCTTTTTCTTCGGAGGCAAAAACTCGACTCACTGACTTTTCTCAAATTTCAGCCCACGCTTCCGGTGCGTGACGTCACTCACATCCCTGAATCTCAATTCCTATCTGGAATTTTTATTTTGACATCTCTGAATGACACATCCTCTCTCCGCGCACGCGTGAACACCTGCGTTAATGTTGCACCTAACTAACCCATGCGCTAAGCGAAAGGTTCTCAGCCTAACTAAACCGAAAGGCAAGATATATATAACGAAATCTCTCCGCCATTATATTACAACTATTCAAAGGACACAAATAAGAGAGTAAGCGAAAATTACATTTATTAAAAGGCAAAAGAATAATGTAACCATTTAGTCTCGAATATGAACCAATAATACACAGTGAAGGTCAACTTATCCACCGTTCGGTGGAAAGCAGTGTTGAATGCGGTGTACAAAGTTGTTGATTATACGGGCACATTCCTCCTAGGTCATCAGAGACCGTGATCATGAGGAACACATTGCTATACGATCTTCAGAAGTTCTTGACCAACTTGAAAATCTTGACTCCTGTTTTAAAACGTATTAAAACTGAACCTAATCATCTTCCTTGAACAATCTTGAACAACTTCGTTTCTTGATGTATCTTCACACAAAAGACCTTCTGTTTCATCTTCCAATATTTGGTCAAATATACCAAAATGGTATCTATGCTTTAATTATAATCTGAAAGAGAAAGAGAATTATGTTCTTGTCTTTAATTGGAATCATTTTGAGATGAGGCTTCTTAATCTGAGAATTAATTTTTATTTATTGCGGACTTTTTGTCCTCATCTTGGTAGTTTTTTGTGTTGTTTCTTCTTTCACTACGTTTCGGCAAAATTTCACCAGGTTCCAGGTGAGCATTGTCAAAAGATAGCGGTTTCAAATCCTACCCAAGCCGGCCAGAGGTTTACTTGGTCAAAAACGTGGTGCGATAGACAACAACTATGGAAGGCAGTAATTACTGGGGATACGGTTACAAGACTCAGCATTCCTATCCGAGGTCGCAGTAAATCACCTGAAGAAGGCCAGAGGTGAAATTTGGCCGAAACGTAGTGAAAGAAGAAACAACACAAAAAACTACCAAGATGAGGACAAAAAGTCCGCAATAAATAAAAATTAATTCTCAAAGAGAATTATGTCAAAAAAAAAAAAATCCGAGAGGCCATTGCTTAGTTTCAATAATTTTGAAACAGCCTGTTCTTACATAAATTATATCATTAGAAAATGATACTGTTTTCTTTTTATTATCATTATTATTAGCTGCTGGTGCAGGTGATATATGAATCACCGTTGTAGGAAATGGACTTGTCAAACTCAGGACCCTCCAATTTTTGTAGGAGGTGGGGTTCTTACTTTTCGGCAGGGGATACCGTCAGCGTATCTTAAAATCCTCCGACAGGACTTAAAAAATCCATTTCCTTTTAGTTCGGAGTGATCGCTGAAATAGGATTCGCAACCATCTCTACCACTTGGAAAATTCTATTTTTCTTTTTTATTGTTATTATTATCGTTGATAGAAGAGGTTGAAGTTCAAACAGGTAAAAATGATAAGTGTCTTGTAATGGTTTGTGGCTGAAAAGTCGTTGCTATTGGGTCGATACACTGGTGGGCGTTCTAAGAATCCGATAGGATTAGCAGCCCCGACTAGACAAAGTGCAAGACCGGAAGTAAAAAGGAAAAGGAGAGATAGAGAGTGAGAGAGAGAGAGAGAGAAGGGGAAAGGGGGAGGGGGAGGAGAAAGGGAAGAAAAAGAGGATGAAGAGGAGGAGGAGGAGGAGGAGGAGATTGAAGCCAAAGTAAAGAAAAAGCGATTTCGATCAAGTCGGCTTAAAATCGGAATTATAAATGATTTACTCTCACAGTCCTCTGCTCTCAAGCCAAGCGAATTGTGGTCAAAAAGGAAGAAGAAGAAGAAGAAGAAGAAGAAGAAGAAGAAGAAGAAGAAGAAGAAGAGATAAAGAAATAAATAAAATAAAAAAATGAAAGTAAAATTGTGAATATAGAATTATGATGGTGGCCAGATAGATAGATAGATTGGATAGATGTCTGTTAGATGAACCGTTATTCAGAGTACGTATTTCTAATCACTCTTAACTCGACTACAGCGATTTCACTGATTCCGTATCAGATTCGAGAGAGAGGTTCGGAAATCTGAAATAATCGACGTTTGGGTTGCGGGTGGTGGTGGTGGTGATGGTTTCGGGGATTCTCTTCCTTAATAACAGGCATTCTAGAAGTTTGCAAGTTGAACAAAGTTCTTCTTCTTCTTCTTCTTCTTCTTCTTCTTCTTCTTCTTCTTCTTCTTCTTCTTCAATGATTTTGCAACTTCCTTTGTTGTTATCCTTCTTCTACTGGCTCTTGTTTGTCTTTTATAATTTTTGCTATTTCCTCTGTTTTTGTTGTTGTTGTTGTTGTTCCTCTTGTTCTTAAATAATTTTTGCTTCTTCCTCGTTTATTGTTATTGTTGTTGTTGTTGTTCTCCTTCTTCATCTTCTTCTATAAATTTCCCACTCCCTTTCTTCTTCTTCTTCTTCTTCTTCTTCTTCTTCTTCTTCTTCTTCTTCTTCTTCTTCTTCTTCTTCTTCTTCTTCTTCTTCTTCTTCTATAATTTTTGCCTCTTCCTCCATTGTAATTGTTGGTCTTCTTTTTCATCTTCTTCTTCAATGATTTTTAGTTCTTCTTCCTTTGTTATTGTTGTAGTTGCTCTTCTTCTTCTTCTTCTATAATTTTTGCCTCTTCCTTTGTTGTTGATGTTGTTGTTGTTCTTCTTCATAATTTTTGCTTCTTCCTCCTTTGTTGTCGTTGTTGTTGTTCTTCTTCTACTCTAAATTTGCCTCTTCCTCTGTTCTTCTTCTATAATTTTTGCCTATTCCTTCGTTGTTGTTGTTGTTGTTGTTGTTGTTGTTCTTCTTCTTCTTCTTCTTCTTCTTCTTCTTCTTCTTTTTTTATAATTGTTGCTTCTTCCTCTTCTCTATTGTCCTTGTTGTTGTTCTCGTTTGAGAGAGTTTTTTTACAGCACGCTCGCTCGACACTAAATCATCTTTGTGTTCTGACCCTGATTAAAGTTCACTTGGTTCGAGCAATATCAACAATTATTGATATTAATCGTAAAAATGAGGTGGGTGTGGATTTCGACGATTATCTTAACAGAGAATAAAATCGGCGCACCCAGTTCGTATTCAAGCCGAATCTGTTCGTGATCACTTAACGCTAATGACCTCGAGAAAGGCATGAAACCATCTCCATGATTAGAATATCAGGATATATTGGGCTCTCTTGCAAATGGCGGTGTGTACCTATTCATGAAAGTATTTCGAAAATGTCATTTTACTGATTAAAGAAAGATAGGAAGAGTGATAATCACCCAGGTTCTGAAAAACTTGAAACCATTGTCAAATTAATTTGCCGGATAAACCAAATCTTGTTTAAGGCAGGAAGAAGTGGTTGGTTTGGTGACTAAATTTTATGTTGAACCCAGGCCAGAAGGAACAAACAAATATACAATCACAGGAGATTCAACCGCCCTCTGTACCACACACACACGCACACACACACATATACACATACACACACATATACATATAAAGATAAAAATATATGAAATATATTTGTATATTTTATATATATAGGAAATATCGTACACACACACACACACACACACACACACATATATATATATATATAATTTCAATTATAAGATAACACAACACAGGATAAAACTAATGACAGCGTTTTACTTGCCTAATCTTCAGGTGTACTTGTCGACACGGCTGGAGTTGGTTAAATTCTACTGAACTGAACATGTATGCATATTGGTGAGCTCAGTTATATATATATATATATATATATATGTATATATATATATTGTGTTGTAACTTAAATTTGAGTGAACGCACACACACACACACATGTATATTGTCATCCACAGGCAGGCTGTTTCTTTATATCACAACACTTCAGTGTGGTTAGACGCGCGAGATGCTTCAAGCTGGGATCGAAACCCACCTGAGGGCCGGGAGATATGTTATTGGACTGATGTAAAGTTAGGCGGGTTTCGATTCCAGCTCCCGAATGTCTATCCAGACTGAGGAGCTGTGATTCAAAGAAACAGTCTGTCTGTGGATGACAATATATGTGTGTGTGTGTGTGCGCGCGTGCGTGCGTGTGTACTCAAATATAAGTTAAAACACAATATATATATATATATATATATATATATATATACCTAAAGAGCCAGAAACTACCTACCTAGTTTTTCACCAACCAGATCATCAGTATAATTCTGATTAAAAAAAAGGTGAGCCCAAACGATATTTCATTAATAAAGCGGCCAACAGAACGAATAAAGAAAATAAGTATTAAATAAAAAAAAAAAAAAAAAAAAAAAACAAAGCAAAAAAAAAAAAAAACAAAAACAGAAAACAAAACAAACCAACATTATATTAGTCAAGTTGCTAGGCTTTTCTTTTTTTTTTCATTTTTTGAATATTTTTCTCAGATAACAGTTGGTGTAATATTTTTTTCATCTGTAAATTGCTTCATGTTCTCTTTCATGCAATCAGAGCTATAGAAATAGGAATAAAATTAAAAAATAAAATCATATATATATATATATATATATACGCCAATTGCCGGGGAGACTTGGGTTCAATACCAGATCGCGTCATACCACTGACTTTAAAAATGGTACTTGATACCTGCTTACTTAACACTCAGCAATATCAAGTGTAAAGTGGACCAATCTAGAGGAATGTGTTGCGCCCTCCCCTACACCTTGGTGTAGTAGCTGTTGAAAAGGGAGCCTTCCGGTTGCCCTCGACTATGGTCGCCAACAACAACAACAACATATATATATATATATATATATATATATATATTGCAATTAAAGGAAATAGATTTTAGAATATCTTAAATCTAAAAAATCTAATTGTATTTTTACAAAAAATATTCATCTAAATGGTAATTGAAAAATCCCTCACGTGTGATTTTATAAGCATAAAAACTTTTCACATAAGGATTATGAGAGAAAATCAAAGAAAACGAAAAAAGAGAAAAGTACTTAGACCTTGCTAGATATCTGAAAAAAAAACAACAACAAAAAACTATGGATCACGTACGCGACAGTGACACCAGTTGTAATTGGTTCACTCAGAACGATCCCCAAAGAGGCTGGAAGAGTTAGAAATTGTAGGACGTTCCAAGGTCATCCAAACTACAGCATATTTAAGATTGGCCAGAATACTAAGAAGAATCCTGGAGACTTCAGGGGACTCGCAGTCACTCAAACTCCTGTGAAAGACCAACGGCTAACACTGGTGGGATATACTCGCAAAGAATAATAATAATAATAATAATGATAATCTGTCCTAGAAAAGGACATACATAAACTCCTATGGAACTTTGACATACACACGGATCACCTTATCCCGGCCAGAAGACGACACCTAATAATAATCAACAACAAAAAAAAAGAGAATTTGAAAAATTGTTGACTTTGCAGTCCCGGTTGATGACAGAATAAAACTGAAAGAATGTAAAAAGAAGGATAAATACCTCGCCCTTGCTAGGGAATTGAAAAAAAACTGTGGAACATGCAGGTGACAATCATATCAATTGTAATTGGTGCGTTTGAAACAGTAACAAAACGATTCTTAAAAGGACTAGAGGACTTGGTAATTAGTGGACGAGTGGAGACCATTCAAACTACTACATTATTGAGAACGGCCAGAATACTGAGAAAAGTCCTGGAGTCTTGAAGATACTTGCTGTCATTCAAACTCCAGTAAAAGACCATCAGTTAACGCTGATGTGAAAAACTCTTATGAGTATGCAGCAAATTAACAGAGAAAGAGTATAAGACTAAACACGGCTGGGTTGGCAAAGTGATCCGCTGGGAATTGTACAATAAATTTAGATTTGACCATACGAACAAATGGTATATGCAGAACCCAAACTCTTTCCTGGACAATGAGACGCACTAACTCTTCTTAGATTTTGACATCCAAACGGATCACCTTATCTCGGCCAGTTGACCAGACCATATAATAATAAACAAAAAAGATATATTCAATATATATATACAAAGAGGATTTGGCATTAAATAACCAACAATAGTTGATATGCCATTAAACCAAACCAAACCAAACCAAATCAAATCATATATATTCAATATATATATATAAAGAGGATTTGGCATAAATAAACAACAATAGTTGATATGCCATTAAACCAAGCCAAACCAAACCAAACCAAATCAAATTAAATCAAATCATATATATATATATATATATATATATATATATATATATATATATATATATATAAAGAGGATTTGGCATTAAATAACTTCCAATAGTTGAAATACTATAAAACCCAACCAAACCAAACCAAACTAATTGCATTGATCTTGAGTCCATTCTGCCTCTTATACTCAACATCCTTAAATCTAGATCATTTTAGAAAAATTTTACATTTGTTGTTATTAGACTTTTCTTGGTGCTTCTTCGTTTAGATAAAACCAAACTTTTATTAAGTGCTGCACTACTCAAACAAATGTTCTTATCTTGTTTGTTATACTTTGATCATTAGATCCACTAGTTTTTTTTTTATAAAGAAGTACACTCACCCAAATAGTTATTATGATAGGAAATAGAATCGGAGATCTGAGTTTGAAACCTGTTTGTATTTCCCAGTGAAAAATAAAACGAAAGTGAAAACATAAAAAAATACTTGCATCTTGCCTGTGAGATGAAAAAGTTGAGGAACATGAAGGAGACAGTGATAAAAATTGTAGTTGGTGCACTGAGAATAGTCATCAAAGACATTTGCCCAGTCGGCTGGGACTGTATAATACAACGACTCCACCTCTGCAGAGGGGTAAGACCCCTCCAATGTGTGTCCTGGATATGACACAAAACCATCTGATGGTGATGTTTCAGTGATGATAGAGCTTTGGGAAATGCAGAGCACTCCTTCATTGCTATTTTTCCCAGGTCCACTCTGGACCGGAATGTTAGTACCTGATAGGGCACTATCTATAGGTTGAATAGAACTAACTGCATACTTATGCTAAACTGAATTGTTTGAAATGGAACTGTTTTTCACATTGAAACTGTACTTACACTAAACTGAATTGTTTAATATAGAACTTTTTTAACATTTAATTGCGTGTAAACAAAATCTGTACTGAATTGCTTGAATTAGAACTGTTTGAATAAATTGAATAGCTTGAAACAGAAATGTTTTTGACAATTAAACTGTGTATTCATGCTAAACTGAATTATTTGAAATAGAACTATTTGCATAAAAATGGATTTGGCGTTAAATAACCTACAAAGGTTGATATACCATAAAATCCAAACAAACAACCAATCAAAGATATGGAAAAGAAACTGGAGGAACTGGAGATCGAAGGAATAATCAAGACAACCAAGGCCCCAACTCTGTTAAAATCAAGTAGAAAATTTAGAGGAGTCTCGCCGACTGATAAGATTAGCAGTGGAAAACCATTGGATAAAACTATCGTTGAAAAAGCGCATTGAGTGAAAATAATAATGATACTATTAACAGTAACTAGTAAGAAAAAAAAGGAAAACAACAATAAAAAATCAAGAAAACAAAAATAGATTGAGAGGTAATCCCAGTGGTGTAGTGGCTAACGTGCGGGACTGCGACATCGGAGTAAGTGAGTTCGAACTCTACTCCCTCTATAAAGTTCTTTTTTCGAATATGACTGGGAAAGGTATGTGCCCTTTGATTCCCACGCCAAGATAAGAGCTAAATACTACCACTACGGGGGTGCCCTCGTGGTGTAATGGTTAAAGCGATGGACTGCGGAATCGTAGTTAGCGAGTTCGAACTCCAGTCGCGCTATTACGTTCACTCTCGGGCAAATACCCTTGGGAAAGGTACGAACCCACTTATCCTCCCAGCTATGGGTTAAATAGTAGCACTACTGTTCTTCTAGGAGAATAGCTTTGGCATTAAATAACCTACAAAGGTTGATATGCCATTAAGCAAAGAAACTAAACCAAACCAAACCAAACCAAACTATCACAACAGTTATTCTACATGGATGGCTTTTGTAGTAAATAACCCACGAAGATTTATATGCCATTAAATGAAGAAACTAAACTAAGGTAAAAATTGAAAAAAAATAACATCTATGAGAATACGTCAGCCAATAAAGTGGAGTTCGAGAGAAGAATCTATACCATCCAGACCTCAGCACTTGCAAAAATTGGTTTGGATGTTTCGATTAGTCCTAGAGATGTAAGGAGACTTGCTGTCACTCAATCTTTAGTGAAAATCCACCAGTTAGAGTTGGTGTGAAAAAACCACAAAGAGAATAATAATAATAATAATAATAATAATAATCTCGACCTGGCTAGAGAATTAAAAAAACTGTGGAACATGAAAGTAACGATTGTGCCAATTGCGATTGGTGCTTTAGGCACAATAACTAAAGGATTATTAAAGGGCCTGGAGGACTTGGAAGTTGGCGGACGGGTAGAGACTATCCAAACGACAGCATTGCTGAGAACGGCCAAAATCCTGAGACGAGTTCTGGAGACTTGAGGAGACTTGCTATCACTCAGACTCCAGTGAAAAACCATCCGCTTTACGCTGATGTGAAAAACTCTAAAGGAGTAAATGATAATAATAATAATTATAATAATGAATGAGTAGAGTCCTGGAGACTTGAGGAGACATGCTGTTACTCAGCTCCGTTGGAAGACCATCAGCTTACGCTGGTGAGAAAAACTTTCAAAAGAGAAATTAATAAATAAATTGGAAATTATATTAGTATTATAATGATATCATCATCATCATGTCGTGCCGCTAGCACGGATATCCCTGAGCCTCTCTCGCCATTTCTCCCTATCGTTCATCGCCTCTGGCAGGTCTTCGGGCTACATCCCGTATCCTCACATAGCTACTGTATGTATGTTCGAGCTGGTCATCCTGCTTTTGCTCGGCCATATGTGGGGGTACATCACTTATGAGCTCGTCTTTGCTTCTCCTGCAGTGTCCTGCATGTTTGGTTCGTCTAACATAGATAGTTTTCGTAATGGGTGGCAGGTGGCCGTATAGTTGGTGCCTTGTGGGGTTTTGCCACCACGACTTGTTCAAGATTTATGAAATCTCTGCGTCTGTTGTTATATATATATATATATTTAGCAAATTTAGCGAACCAAATTGTCTGTTTTGAAAGAAATAGATTTTATAAATATTTTAATGATATCTCTATTCTAATATCAAATATCTGCGTCTGTATGTAACCATATTATTGGAGGGAAAAAGGGATTTTTTAGCATAAACTTTTCTATAATAACGTACCATTAAATTTGCCCGGTGACAAAAGTAAAATTGGTTTCTCGTCGACACGGAAAACTGAAGATGAATTATGGGTACTTTCGGGTGTCTTATCCTGAAAAAATTTCAGAGCTCAGATGCAAAGTTATGTCCCCTTGATACTTATTGATTTTAGTTGTCTTAATTTCTGAGACGAAGCTTGTTGATTTTTATCATTAAGGTTTTTCGGACTATTGTCTTCATCTTTATTGTTATTTCCACAACGTTTGTCCTCCGGCCTTCTTCAGGTGTTTGTTGAACTCGGGAACCTTCACGGAACTTTGAACTACGTCCTTTATTGAAACCACGGGGGTCGCCTGTTCTGATTCCGTTTGCCATAACCGGGTACAAATGTCAAGCATTCCTGTATTGTTACTCGCCTGTAGTGGGGATTGAACATGCAACCTTCAGATGATTGTCTCATTAGAAGCACAAGGAACCAACACCTATAACCATCATAATATATATATATATACATATATATATATACATATATATATATATATATATATATATATACACATATATATATATACATATATATATATGTATTGAACCCTGGTCTCCCTGTTCATATGCCATTGGCGAACACTCTAACCACCATGCCAATGTCCTAATAAATGACTATATTCAATAGAAATAATTACATGAAATCAAATGTTCATTCCTATTAAATTGGAATACTTTAAACTATCTACCTGTGTGAATTTTTTTTTTTTGTATTTATCAGGATAGTTGATATAAAATACTGTTGTGCAAATTTTTTCAAAAGAAACAGCAACACAAAAATATAAGTACAAATATACTCTGAACAACATTCCGTGACCTCAAAGTAGAAAATAACCCTTGACAAATTGACACGCCTTTAAAATAGATCAATCATTCATAGAAAAGAGTTTAGGTGTACTAAATTCAATATCAGAAGTCGTAGTCAGTAAGACAGTTTTTCGTCAATCTCGTTCCGACGACTCCATTAACGACACTGGGCTGTATCGGCCCTTGCCCTTCCAAACATCAGTGTTAAGAATTGTAATAAAAAGTGCTAGTATTTCATGCCCCCTAACTCAGGTCTTTGCATACCTATAGTCTCGCCAGATTGACAACAGTGATGACAATGAGGTAAAGCTTTATCTGTCCTCGCCATTTGCAACATCGAAGTTGAGTGCGCAAACAACTGCTGGTATTTCTTGCCATCTAACCCAGGCAAGGGAAAATCTATAGTCTCGGGCGATGACGATTGTAACGACACTGATTCAAAGCTGTACTGGCCCTTGCCCTTTTCAACGGTGGAGAGATCGACTACTTTTATAACTGCGTCTTCAACGCCACGTAACCCAGGTCTATTATAAGATCCGGGTTTAAATGACAACGACCAGAAACGAAGGTTCAGTATCTTTTATATATACAAAGATGAAATGTTCATTTTCGTTTTTTAATAATCTATAGTCAATTTTATCTATTTACGATAGAAAACTGCCAACTTAAAAAGTCTTTCCCACGTGGTCAGAATTTTTCTTGTCAAGTCTGTTCCAGTCCAAATGGCGTCATTTACGTGACCACAACTTTCTGCAATACATTCCCATGAGATAGCTCTATCAAACAAGTCAGAAGGTTCTTATCAAGGGGCGCGAGCATTTTCTTAGCGGTTGAAACACGCACAGGGCTTGGGGGAGCTCATCTGGCGTATTCCAGATGTGATACCCAGCCTCATTCTTTCTACTTTAGGGGCAACGAAAAGCAAACAAATGCTTTCAATTTTCGATATCTTTGCTTTTCAAGAATATGATTAAAAAGAGGTCAGTGGTTCCCAAACATTTCACCACCGAGGAACCGGTTTGTATCATTTGAAATTCTCACAGAAAAAAGTATAGGGTCTCAGTTTCTTTGTTTAATGACATGGCAACCTTCCTGGGTTATCGAATGCCAAATCTATACTTATAGAAGAACATCAATGGTACTATTTAATCCATTGCTGAAACAATAAGAGGATTAATACTTTTCCCTTATGTTGTTCGAAAGTGAAGGTAATTGCCCGACTTGAATTTGAACTCACGTACTTTGTGAGTACATTGTAGCGCTTTATCCATTACTCCACTGAGATGTGATAAGGAATTTTTTTAGGAGATACAACACAGACGTTTATAGAGACGCCTGTGGTATAAGGGTTACCGTCGTAGGAAATGGATACGGCGACCCGGGATCAAATCCTAGATAGGGTTATTTGAATTTCACATAGCGTTAATACGTTTGGGAAGGGTATGAGTACAATTATTCTCCCTCCAGCTATGAGTATAATAGTTGAGCAGACTCTTTAACTTTGATATGGTAACCAGTCTAGGAGAAGGAAAACTCAGATTTCAAACCTGTTCAACTCCGCTTAAAATATACCTTGTGCCACATCTTGCTCGTGTGGAGGGGTCGGGTGAATCCACACAGCAGAGATGATTCGTTAGGTTCATTAAATTTAAAACTACGACACTCAGACAAAATTTGCGACTGTTTGCGCCATGTATATTACGTGACCAAAGCAGTTTAAGCCGTGGTAGGTACCCGTTATTGTTGGTAGTATGGAGGTAGTTAGTGCGCAGATACGTAGTGCATTGGTTCATTCTGTGGTTTAGTTTGCTTTTGTTTTGGGGCATTGTATGTTATTAATGCTAAATCCATTTTTGTTCATATAAACCATTCTATTTCAAACAATTCAATTTAGTATAAGTATAGTTTTTTGTTTACACATAGTTAAATGACAAAACAGTTCAATTTCAAACAATTCAGTTTATCATAAGAACATAGTTTAAAAGTCAAAAACAGCTCTATTTCAAACAGCTTTAGTTCAGCATACAAAACAGTTCTATTTCAAACAATTCAGTTCAGCATACAAAATTCTATTTATAATAATTCAGTTTAGCTTCAGTATACAGATCAAATGTCAAAAGCAGTTCTATTTCTATCAATTCAGTTTAGCATAAGTACCGAGTTTAGTTCGATTTGACCCATGGATTGGACCATATCAGGCGCTACCACTCCGGGTCAGAGAGGACCTGATAGTGATGGCAATGAAGGAGTACTCTGCATTCCCCCAAACTCCAGTAATACTGGAACCTCACCCTCAGATTGTTTAGTGTTGTACCCAGGACACTCGTTGGCGAAGTGGGTTTTACTCCACTGCAGAGAAGCAGTCGGTGCATTCTACAGCTTTAGCTAACGAGGTAACTTCATTCAAAGTATGATTTGAAAGTCACTATCATGAACGTGCAACATGGTCTAATTCAGGAACCCATGTAACCGAACTTGTCCGCAGAAGCAACTTAAAACTTTTGCTATGTAAAAAATGAAGGTACTGATTATCACGGTACGGAACTAGATGACTGACAAAAAATTTCGCTCGGTTTGCAAGAACCTCGACATTTAAACTACGTCTAATAGGCCTTATACGATGGATTCGGAGGCTGTGTTCTAAGCCATAGAGGTAAATTCGGCGAGTAGTAGTCGAAGAGTATCAGGCAAGCTCGGCATCTCACACTCCATTGTGGTTCGTCGCAAAAGCATCCTGAGAAATCAAATTGTGTTTCACATACTACCAAAATAGTACCACTATTGTTCTTCTAGAATGTCTTTGGCATTAAATAACCTAAAATGGTTGATATGCCATTAAACAAAGAAACCAAACCAAACCAAAGTACATTGTTATTACGACACTAGAAAAAGTAACAGTCTCCAGATAGAAAGTTTTCCCTCGATTTTGAATAAAAATATCGTAACTATCTTCAGTTCCTCGCGAATAATTGTGTGTACAGTTCCCACACTGATATCAAACTGTGCACTTATTGTCTCTATAGACACAGGACGGTCCTTATCCATGAAATTCTTTATTTGTCCAATCAACTCAGGTGTTCTGACTTCCTTACGCCTCTCACACTTCTCATCATGCCTCACAGACTCCCTGCCTTCCTTGAATATCTTATGCCACTCAAAAACTGATGCTCGATTCATGCAAAATGCTCCAAAAGCAGTCTGATGCATTCTACACGTTTCTGTGGCATTTTTTCCAAGTTTAAAACTGAATTTTATTGCATATCGTTCTTCTAAAGAGTCCTCGCGTCGATTTCATTTGAACCTGAAATTATAAAAATTGGATCTATGGCAATAACATACTGAATTTTCAAGAGTCTACGACAATTTTAAATGCCCGTACAAAAAAAAAGTCTGGAAACTTATTTAGGGGAGTAGTATATCCTCGAAAATAATATGAAATGGACATGGTTACGCAGAGGAAACTTAAAGAGAGAAACAAAGTTTCTCTCTATAAGTTTTCCTTGCGTAATCATATCCGTGTCATCTTATATTATTTTCCCACAGTTAAATGATTTTACTTATTTCTATTTAATAATAATAATAATAATAATTCTATTTACACTGTTTAATGTTTAGTTGTATTAGTATGTATCACTAATAATTCAATTAAACATCAGTCATTTGTTTACACACAGTTAAATGTAAAAACAGTTCTTTTTCAAACAATTTTAGAATAAGGAGTCAGTTAAAATGTCAAACAGATAGATAAGATAGCAACTGGTGCTACCTCACCGGGCCCGTGGGGGCAATAAAGAGGTACTCTGCTTTCCCCAAAGCTCCAGCATGACTGGAGCATCACCATCAAATTGTTTAGTGTTATAAACAACATTCGTTGGGGGAGTCTTACACCTCTGCAGAGATGCAGTTGGTGTAATCTGTAGCCCTAGCCGACTGGGCCAGGGACTGGAGGAAGAGGAAATCAGAGAAAAATCAAGATCCTCCAAACCACAGCACTTTAAAGATCAGCAAGAATACTTAGAAGAGTCCTGGAGACGTGAAGAGGCTTGTTGACACTTAGTCTTCAGAGAAAATAACCATTTAAAAATAACCAGAACCCCTCAAAGAAAATAAGATTAATCAAATTTTCTGGAACTTTCATAGGTGGTTGTTTGGGTTGTATTGCATGTACAACCATTGAGGGTTATTTAATGCCAAATCTATTTCATACGATTCTATTTCAATCTATTCAGGTTAGCATGAGTATACAGTTTAATTATCAAAATCATTTCTATTTCAAGACTCTTGAAAATTCAGTATGTTATTGCTATAGATCTTCTGAGATTACTGACCAATTTTTATGATTTCAGGTTCAAATGAAATCGACGCGAGGACTCTTCAGAAGAACGATATGCAATAAAATTCAGTTTTAAACTTAGAAAAAATGCCACAGAAACGTATAGAATGCATCAGACTGCTTTTGGAGCATCTTGTATGAATCGAGCATCAGTTTTTGAGTGGCATAAGAGATTCAAGGAAGGCAGTTTAGTATAAGTACATATTTTGTCTATACACAGTTAAATGTCAAAACAGTTCTATTTCAAACAATTCACTTTAGCGTAAGTACAATTTTTATGTAAGAAACAGTTCTATTTCAAACAATACGGTTTAGCATAAGTACGCAGTTTACAGTTCAGCTTAGTATAAGTACACATTTTAGTTCCCTTTGACTCATAGATAAGACACTATCGGGTATTACCACTCCGGGCAGAGTGGACCTGGGAGCGATGGCAATGATTGGGTACTGTGCATTTCCCGAGGCTTCAGCATTACTGGAACCTCACCTTTAGATTGTTTAGTGTCATATTCAGGACATTCGTTGGGGAGGAGGTCTTACTCCACAGCGGGTAAGCAGTCGGTGTATTCTAAAGCTCCGGCCAACTGGGCATCAAGGACTTTAAGATAAAAACGAATCATCCAAACAGGCAAGCAAATCAAACGTTGTCAGTTGATTGAGTGCTCGGATTTTAATGCATATAAACACTTGTTGTTGTATATTGACCTCCGACCCCACCAAACATGCCATTCCAAAGACGGCGGAAGTGCATATTCCATTGGCGTGGGCGGGCTTGGCTGACAATATGGGACATGGTTAAAATCCCTCGGTACAGTCACAGACTGATGCACCGGAAAAAAGTGACCTGTGAACTGCATGACAGTTATTTCCGCGCGATGACGATCAAACATACCATTCCAAAGACAGCGGAAGTGACACATTCCGATGGCCAGTTATGGGGAGATATTGAGTGGGCGATTGAACTATTATATAACTCGGTGAACACAGGAAGTCAGTTAGTTTGGAGATCGGAGAGTTGGGAGACAAGATGTTGTAGTGAAAGCCAGCACTCAGCAGAGAGTTTGGCCCCCGGGCCTCCGGTTGAGCAGCCTTGGAGAACGGAAAAGATATGTTGATGGCCATAAGTGTGGGGGTCAATATGTTGCAGTTCTGTTCGGTCTCCAACTCCCTCTCACACACAACCCTTTCAAATAAAGTGAGAGGTATATTTTTCTAAGAACTGTGTCGCTCGTCTTTATTGTGTCGTTGTTATGATTCTGCGTGCATATGTAGATGTAGATGTATTATGTGTTTGTATAGTTGGTCATGGCTATACGACGTGATGAGTTATTTAATGCCAAAACCTGTTTATACTTCTCTATACAGAGTGCGAACGCAAAATATGGAATAAATCTTAAACCTTTTTTAAAATCTGATTAATCTCATTAAAAAATTTTTAAAAAGTGATAAATCTAAATCTTTATAATTATTTCTTGTTATGGTCAAGGGGAGGTTCAAATGATGACACGATACAGAAATAAGTGATTAGAAATATATTGAATGAAAATAGTACATACACGAACGATAGCTGGGAGAAACCCCTCCTCAGCAAAAATATCAGGAATATTACCGCTCTTGGTAACGGCTCGCTGAGACTCCTCTGAGACTGAACCGAGTCTGAGACTGCGACTGCAGTGAGACTGCACAGAAGAGAGCTCAGTTGGTATATCTCACATAAGGACGTGTCCATCTCTAGGGAACACCCTATAATTTTTATTATTCAAGAACTTTTTAAAAATTAAAATTCAGCCTAATATGAGCGAGCAAGAAAAGAAACGACAAAGAATCTATGATTCGCTTAACACCGAAACCAAACTAAAAAAATTCCGAAATAAATGGAGTTTATTTATTGCTTCTGTCAAGCCCCGATCTTGACCCCATGATTATGCAACATAGGGCGTTATATAAAAAAAAAGAAAAGCAAATGCAATTTCTCATCCCAATATTGGTTCGCTTAATACTGGTATTAAATAGGAATTGAATAATATGTCTGCAGAATTTATTTTGAAGGCATTCAAATTGTTTCTAAGGCGAAATGATACAATGATTGAAAAAAAAATGGCGGCCATATATTAAATGGTTCCAAGTATTGCAATATATCACAAACAATACAATTAAACATCAGTCATTTGTTTACACACAGTCAAATGATCAATTAGTTGTACCATAAACAACAGTATATCAATAAAGTTAAATGGTTCCAAGTATTGCAATATATCACAAACAATACAATTAAACATCAGTCATTTGTTTACACACAGTCAAATGATCAATTAGTTGTACCTTAAACAACAGTATATCAATAAAGTTAAATGGTTCCAAGTATTGCAATATATCACAAACAATACAATTAAACATCAGTCATTTGTTTACACACAGTCAAATGATCAATTAGTTGTACCATAAACAACAGTATATCAATAAAGTTAAATGGTTCCAAGTATTGCAATATATCACAAACAATACAATTAAACATCAGTCATTTGTTTACACACAGTCAAATGATCAATTAGTTGTGCCATAAACAACAGCATATCAATAAAGTAAAATGGTTCCAAGTATTGCAATGTATCACTAACAATTCAATTAAACATCAGAAGAATTTATTTTAAATACATTCAAATTGTTTCTAAGGCGAAATGATACAATGATTGAAAAAAAAATGGCGGCCATATAATCAAATTTACTATAAACGTAGCGTAAAACCTGGAAAACTAGCGGACCTTGAAAGAAAGCTGAAAAGATTTTGAATAGGAAGGTGATGTAGTTGGTGCCATTGGAATATTCTTCAAATGACCAAAAATGATGCAAGAGAATTGGACGTAAGAAGAAGAATTGCGACTATCCATTGAGAGATAGATTGATAAAAGCATTTTGATAGATAGATAGATTGATAGATATGAAGGACGATTATGTTAAATCATTTTTAAAAAGTCCACAAATTTTAATGAAATTTGTCACAAAGTCATCATCATCATCATCATATCGTGCTGGCAGCACGGATATCCCTGACCCTCTCTCGCCACTCCTCCCTATCGTTCATCGCCCTAGGTAGGTCTTCAGGACAACAACCTGTATCCTCACATAGCTGCTGAATGTACGTTCGTGCTGGTCGTCCTGCTTTTGCGCGGCCGTGTGTGGGGATCCATAAGAGTACATCTCTTATGAGTTCATCTCTGCTTCTCCAGCAATGTCCTGCATGTCTGGTTCGTCTAACTTGAATAGTTTTCGTGATAGGGGGCAGGTGGCCGTACAGTTGGTGTCTTGTGGGGTGTTGCTGCCAGGACTTGTTCAGGATTGCACGCAGCATTCTTGTGTAATTGCCATCTAGTTTCTTCTCCAGCCGTTTTGTTAGCGTCCATGTAGTGCATCCATATAGCAGTATCGATGTGACCGTTGCCTGGAAGAAACTGCGTTTCATTTTATCGGTTAGGTCTGATTTCCATATAGTCGATAGCCTATTGATAGCTGTCCATGCTTTCGTTAACCTCGTTTCGATGTCCTTTTCGGTTGATTCGACGCTGCTTCCTAGGTACGTGAATTTGTCTACTAGTTTAAGAGGGGTTCCTTCTAGAGTGGAGATGTCCCCCGTTTGGTTTTAGCACATATATTCCGTTTTGTGTGCATTAACATGGAGGCCTATGCTTGCTGCTGCTCGTTCCAGGCTATGCAGAAGTGTTTCGGCTTGGTCAGGTGTATTTGCCAGTATCGCTATGTCATCGGCGTAGTCGGCGTCGGTAATTGTTGTTGCGGGGTATCTTCTGCTTCTTTTCTTCGTCAGTTCGAAGCCATTCTCTTTGATTTTGTCAATCGATGTTCTAAGTACGTAGTCTAGACAAATGATAAAGAGATACGGAGCCAGTGTGTCCCCTTGTAGTACTCCTGCTACAATGTCGAAGTATTCTGTGTCTCCATCTGGTGATCGTACTTTTACTTTAGTGTTTCTATAGAGAATCGTTATTGCCGCTACGGTTTCTTTAGGTATGCCGTACGCTAGTAGGATTTGTTCCATCTTTCCTCTAGTTATTCATTTGTTTCTTTGTTTCTTTGTTTGTAAGGAAACGGATAACAAATAAGTATTAATAATCAATAAGATAATTTACACAAATAATTTAAACAAATATTTTACCATATTTACCAACCCCTCCATTCGGGCAGGATATGACACAAGGTCAATATTATAAGCGGAATTTAACAGGTTTGAATTCAGAGTTTTCCTTCTCCTAAACTAGTTGCCTCTCCAAGGCTGAAGAACCTAGTCTGCCCTACTATTTACCCTCAGCTGGAGGGAGAATAATTGGATTCATACCTTTCCCAAGGGTATTAGTGCTATGTAAAATGCAATCGGTCTCGTCAAGTATTTGAACTCGTGTCACCGTGTCCATTTCCTACGACGATAACCATTACACCATGAACACCTCCTAAACAAATATTTTACACAAACAGGATACAAGCGAACATGATTTTTAATGTCTATTATAAAAAAACTCAAATAAAGTTTTCTATTTGGTGAGCTTGAAATACAGAGAAGAAAATAAAGATAGAAATAGATTCTTAGAATATTAAAAATTGCTTTATAAAACTATAAATCAAATCAAATACGTTTCAAATATCATATAAAAAACCCAGATGTTTACATACTAACGAAAAAGGTTTTTATTTTTTTGGATTTTTTTAAACACTCACATTTAGTTATGATAAAATACTATCCGCTCAATAGATTTAATATAAACGCGCTTTAAACCGGTATTTTAAAACATACATTATGCTAAACTTTAGTAAGCTTTTAGAAAACGATAAAACCTCTCGACTCAGAACTGGAATAACGGCCGTACGATACCCTTAAGTGCATAGAAGTGTCGGGAGTAATTTGATGAGAGCTGTATAGGGGCAGGAAACCTAGGGTAGCAGTAACCTCAAAGTTGACTCGTATCTCGTGCCAAGCGACTGTCAAAGATCCACAAGGGAGGTAAGTAGTGTCAAGCCTTCTCAAGTTATCGGCAGGCTTTTCAACGTGAGACCCGCCACTCTGATAACACGTCTTGTCGGGCTACCTTGACAGTCGGGCACCCCAAGGTAAGGAAAATAAACCTCGTCTCTCGATAGCTTCCGGTGTTTATGTCTATAGACTGACGCACAGCTCGAATTGGGTTCTGGTTTAGAGTGGCGCTTGACTCAACAAATAACGTCATTCTCTTTTCAATAAATCATTTATGTCGTTTTAGATTGTGTGTCATGGCGTGATGATCATGAACTTAGAAACTAACTGGATGATAAGATTTCGAATCGAGGGCGAAGCTATCCCTATTTATTCAAGTATCTTTGGGGCACATTCGTAAACAAGATAAATTTTACCAAAGGAGTTGGTAGAACTCATTGCAGCTTTTAAATGAAATCAACTGTTATCAGTCGCTTCCTGTTCCAGAAGACTCTTCTAATGACCATCTTTAGTGAACACTGCTCCAGGAACCCTTTTTTAACCGGAGAGTCAGTATGTTTCCACTCCATGGACTGTCTTTTCAACTGGTAAAGATTTTATTTTTCACTAAAACCTACTTCTCCCTTTACATCATACGTTCTTCTGTAAATCTTATATGGCTTTCACTTTTCATGACAGACCTCTGTTCAAACAAAAAAGAAATCTTTTTGATTTGTTGCCATATTAAATTGCCTTAAAAACATATTTGTGAGAATAAAATAGATTTTGTAATAAACATATTCCAAATAATGCAGAGCTCACATTTAAGGGAAAATATTGAAAAAGAAAAAAAAGTTCCTTTTAAAGTAAAAGTAAAGTTGGTGAAATAAGTCGAAGGTGACCCGAATGCTCCTTTTTCATATCTACTACCCCACGGTGTAGGGGAGGGTGTTACTCCATTCCCTGTATTGCTCCACTTTACCCTTAATCCGTACCTTATAATGCTGAGTGTTAAGCAAGTCGGGATCAACTAACATTTTTGAGTATTTGGTATAACTCTCCTAGACTATAGGCAAAAACTTTACTCAATAGGCCAATGGCCCAGTGTCATTTTAAAAGAATCTCTTTATTAATTGAATGTCCCTCGTGTGCGAGTATATATTATTTAAAACACACACATATATATATATATATATAGTTATGATACCTCAGAGATAGAGTCAAAGTCAGTTGGTGACTGTCACTTTTTAACTGATGAGCTCATTCACCCAATCATCGTATAGCATATATTCACATATATTAGAATATCACATACTCTGAGTCCCGCTGACAGGATATATATATATATATATATATATATATATATATATATATGTTGGGTATCACCAACCCTTTCAGCATAATGAGCTGTTCCATCTGGAGATCAGTCTGAGAATAAGCTCTCTCTTGTAAATACTCTTTCCTGTTAATATAAACATTTTCCTCACATATCGTGGTTTGTCATATTATTACTACTACTTGTGTTCACTAACCAGAACACAACAATATATATATATAATTTACTATATTTATAAATAAAGAGTTTTCTTTATCAACGACAGAGAAACTGACAGTTACAAAGCGCTGTTGACTCTATGTCTACGCTATCCTCGATGTATATGCTGTATAAATCATATATATATATATATATATATATATATATATATATATATATATATATATAAAGACAGTATTTAATCCAGTAAATCCAGAGTTTGGAACAATTCCAAGCAAGACAATTAAAATATTCAAAAATAGATTATCAACTTAAAGATATTCCGGTCAAGAGCTCAATGAAAATAAAATCCACAAGGAAAATTATATAAAAAATAAACAATCGGTCACATTAAGATAATAGATTTATTTCCATTCTGTTAAAAAGCAAAAAAAAATTAACAGGACTTCTTCAGATCAAACAAGAAAATGGATTAAAATATCTCTTTCACAGGCTTTTAAAAAAAAAAACAATCTTATTTCACCTACATAAAACTAACCATTTAAATTCAAGTAGCAATAAGTATCAACTTATTTTGGCATGTAAAGAAACATCTGGGTTAATCATACTTCAAATTTAACTGAGGAAAAAATTACGGCTACAAAAATGTCTAAATATTCAAACATTTATATACAAAAAGGTTATTTTTCAGACATTCTTTTTGTACATCAAATCTTAATCATTACATTGAAATAAAGCAATCTAAAACTAATGTTATTCACGGTAAAATACTACTATATAATAATAGAGTTAAAATTACAAACATCAATTCAAATTTTTATTCATTTATCAATTTAATAAATCGTAGTTTTTTTTATTATCTATATTTTTATTCATTCAATTATTTTTCAAAATATTCTAAATTTATTTTATGCCTACATCTAGCAACAAAATCACATATCTGAATTAATAGGTTAACTGGATCTATGTACAACATAATTTGTATTTTTTCTTCCAGACATAAATTACATCGTCCAATTTGGAGGTGCCCGTGGTGTATTGGAGGTGCCCGTGCTATAACGGTTATCTTCGCAGGAAATGAACACGGCGACACGAGTTCAAATCCAGGACAAGAATGATTGCATTTCACATAACACTAATACCCTTGGGAAAGGTATGAATCCAGTTATTCTCCCTCCAGCTATGGGTAAATAGTAGGACAGACTAGGTTCTTCAGCCTTGGTTAGGCAACTAGTCTAGGAGAAGGAAAACTCTGAATTCAAACCTGTTAAACTCCACTTAAAGAATTGACCTTGTGTCATATCCTGCCCGAGCAGAGGGGTTGGTAAATATGTTAAATTACATCGTCCATCAAAGCAAATAAGAGTTGTAGAATTTTTCAAAATTTTCCATTGAATCTTTGGAGTTAAACCTCAATTTTTCAGCTTCTAAGAATATTTGGATAAAGCTCTCACTAACACTTGAGTAATCAAACAGCTTTATATATATATATATATATATATATATATATATATATATATATATATATATATATATATATATATATATATAACTTTATTCATATATGTATAAATGTTTGAATGTTTAAACATGTATTTTTGTAGCTGTGAATTTTTCCTCGATAAGATTTGAAGTATGATAAACCCAGATGTTTCTTTACATGCTAAAATAAGTTGATACTTATTGCCACTTGAATTGGAAGGGTTACTTTTATAGAGGAGAAAAAAGTTTTCTTAAAGTCCCGTTGAAAATGTGAAAGAGATATATTAATACATTTTCTTGTTTGATCTGAAGAAGTCCTGTTAATATTTTAGAGTATTAATTTATATCAATGCTTTTTAACGGGATCGAAATTAATGTATTAACTTAATGTGGCCCATTGTTGTTTTTTTAATATATACATATATATATATATATATATATATATATATATTATTTTTTCTATTTTTTACATATTCTATAATTCTAATGGCATAAAAGCAGAAGATACAATTTGTAGATTAAAAAATATTAAACAAACTGATATATGGGGAAAAAATTCACGAGAAAAGAAGAGATTAAAACCATTTTTTACTGCTTGAAAATAACCAACTAATATCACAATGCCTAGTCAAAAAAAAAAAAAAAAACACCGACAGAATACGTTAAGCTAAACGCAAGATTGCTCAATACACAAATAGAGCGAAATTTGAGTACCTACAGTGCCAGAAACAGTCTACCTAGGAATCATCAGGACAATGTTGTCAAAATTAACCTGATGATCCGGTCTGATGATACCAAGGTAGATTATTTCTTGCTCTGTAGGTATTCGTGCACACACACACACACACACACACACACACACACACACAGATATATATATATATATATATATATAGCTTTAAGAACAAAGGGCGTGTTACTACAGATCCTTAAATTCGTCGAGTTCTCGCACGTTTATCACAATTTCTTTTTTGTTTGTCTCATCGCCACTGTCGACAAGACACCGATAATCTGAACGACCCGCAATCGTTATTCTCTCTCCTAGATTCCCGTTTCCATTTGTAACAAATACAAAACAATTTCAACATAAAATTAAAGCTAAAACAAAAACAAAAACAAAAAACATTAAATGGACGGACGTTGTTCTTCTAATACTTCATAATCTGATAGGAGCCCAACGCAAAGAACGATGGGGTTTTGGCGCCAATAGCTCCTCCATAGTACGAGGTTAGATTTGGAAAAAAACCCTCCTATCTCCGAGGTGGATTCTGTAGAATGTATGTCGCAATGGTAAACTGTCCACCCATCGACATTTTAGATAGTCTAAGCCCCTACTTTCAGCAAAGAAGACGTACTTTGTCCAGCGTGTGAAGTAAGATTTGGGCCATCTGTTTAATTTTCAATTCTGAAATGCATACACACACACACAAACACACACACGTATATATATATATATGTGTGTGTGTGTGTGTGTGTGTGCGGGAGTAAATGAGTACATGTGTGTGTGAGTGTATGTATGCATGTGTACAAACGCTTATGAGTATGTTTTTATCGATGTGTGTGTGTGTGTGTGTGTGTGATTGTGTGCGAGTGAAAGAGCGTGAGTGTATTTATGTGTGAGTGTGTGTACGTGTACGAGTGCAAGTGTGTGTGTGTGTGTGCACGTGTTTGTATATGTGTATATATGTATATGGGTTTATGAGTGCGTATACGTGCATGTTAGTATGCACGTGTGTGTATATATTCATGTGTATATATAAATATGTATATTTGAGTGTATATACGAGCGTATGTGAATACACACATATATATATATATATATATAAAGAGAGAGAGAGAGAGAGAGAGAGAGAGAGAGAGAGAGAGAGGAAGAGAGATAGAGGGGAAGAGAAAAGAATAGAGAGAGAGCCAGAATGATAGCTCTAGTTATGAATTATATCGCTTATGACTACAACTTGACTTCAGGCCGCTTCTGTATGTATATTTGTACGTATATACGTTTAAATACTAACGCATATATAGACACACTTATGTGTGTGTGTATGTGTGTGTGTGTGTGTGTGTGTGCATATACATGCATACATTTCTATTTGGTTTGGTTTAGTTCGGTTTTATGGCACATCAACTACAGTTGGTTATTTAATGCCAAATCAATTTTCTAACATATAAACTGTTCTATTTCAAACAATTCAGTTTAGCATACAAAAAACAGTTCCATTTCGAGCAATTCAGTTTAGCATAAGTGCGTGGTTTAAATGTCAAAGCAGTTCTAGTTCAAGCAATTGAGTTTAGCATAAGGACACAGTTTAGTTCTATTTGACCCATATGTAGGTCCTACAACTTCGTGTTAGAATGCACCAGGGAACGATGGCAATAAAGGGGTACTCACCATTCACCAAAGCAACAGCATTATTGGAATCTCACTATCAGATTGTTTAGTGTCATATATCAGGACACTCGTTAGGGTTGGGGTTGGTGTTCTTACCCCTAAGCTGAGAAGCAGTCGGTGTATTCTAAACCCCCAGCCAACTAGGCAAATTCATTTCTGTGTTTACGTACATACGCCCACACTCATTTATATACTGACACCCGTCCAGGTACATGCATTCCTAGATAGTGGCTTAAATACAGGTCTTTCGGCTTTTTAGGTTTAAAGATTTAATCTAACTGTTCAAATTGTTTTGATAGATTCTACCCAAGAGTTTCTCATTCATCTACTTACCGTATTTACGGAATGAAGATACTTTGATAGTTTTGGCGATAAGTTTTCTTGTCAGAGCTCCTTTTCTTATGCAACATGGACCGTAAAAGTGTTGCATGGTAAGTTTTATTATAGAAATGCTATAGAAATTTTATTTTTTTTATTGGGCGGATTTTAGTGGATTTCTTTATTAAATTGCAACAGAATGGACGTTTGGTTAGATTTATACCAGATTAGAAGAGAGGGTGTCCTCGTGGTGTAATGGTTAAAGCGATTCACTGCAGAATCAGGGTAAGCGAGTTCGAACTCCAGTCGAACCATTACGTTCACTTTCGGAAAAATACCTTTGGGAAAGGTATGAAACTCCTTATCATCCCAACGATGGGATATATAGTACTACTACTGTTCTTCTCAAAAGAATGGGTTTGGCATTGAAAAACCGACAAAGGTTGATATGCCATTGAACAAAGAAACCAACCAGATTAGAAGGTTCAGCAGATCTTCAAAAAATAACATCCACATGATTTTATTACAAAAATGGAAAATTGTGAAATATTTTACAATAAGAATGCATTGGAAAGGATTTTATTATAGCAATGTATTGTAGAGGATTTTGCTGTAGGATGCTGTTGGAAATCAGAGTACCATAGGAATATATTGGAAAAGCATCTACTATAAGAATGTATTGGAAAGGATTTTATTATAGCAATGTATTGCCATAGGATGCTGTTGGAAATCAGAGTACCATAGGAATATATTACAAAAGGATTTACTATAAGAATGCATTGGAAATGATTTTACAATAATAATGTATTGGAAATTATGTGACATTGAGAATCCATGTGTAATGATTTCACAATAGGAATGTATTGTAATAAATTTTACGATAAGAATATGTCGGAAACGATTTTTCAATGTGAATACATTGAAAATTATTTTACCATGAGAATTTATTGGAAATGATTTCTCAATGAAAATATATAATAATGGATTTTACAATAAGAATACATTGGAAAGGATTTTATTTTAGCAATGAATTTTGCCCCGTCGGCTGGGGCTGTAGAATACACCGACTGTACGTCTGCTGAGGGGTATGACCCCCCAATGAGTGTCCTGGATATGACACTAAACAATCTGATGATGAGGTTCCACTGATGCTAGAGCTTTGGAGAATGTGGAGTACCTCTTCATTGCCATTGCTCCCAGGTCCACTCTGGTCCGAAATGGTAGCATCTGATAGGGCCCTATCTATGGGTTAAATAGAACTAAGTACATACTTATGCTAAACTGAATTGTTTGAATTAGAACTGTTTGACTAAATTGAATAGCTTGTAAGAGAAATGTTTTTGACAATTAAACTGTGTACTCATGCTAAACTGAATTGTTTGAATTAGAACTGTTTGACTAAATTGAATAGCTTGTAAGAGAAAGGTTTTTGACAATTAAACGGTGTACTCATGCTAAACTGAATTGTTTGAAATAAAACTGTCTTTTGCATAAAAATGGATTCGGCGTTAAATAACCTACAAAGTTTGATATGCCATAAAACCCTAACAACCAAACAACCAACCTTAGCAATGAATCAAAAATGCATTTGAAAGGGTTTTACTAGAAGAATGATTTTTCATTGGAAATTATATTACTCTAGGAATTTACTGGAAAGTAATTTACCGTGATAATGCACAGGATATGATTTTATATAAATGTATTGATATAGAATTTGCTATGAGAATACATTGGAAAGGATTTTACTAGAAAAATGCATTAAAAATTTTTACTATATGTATTCATTAGAAATTATTTTTACAATAGGAATTAATTGAAAAGTATATCAACATACTAAAACACTGGAAAGGGTTTTACAACAGGCATGCATTGGAAATTATTATAAAAATGCATAGGAAATTATTTCACTCTATGACTAAATGGAAATGTTGATAAATTAATTAGGAAGGGTTTACTATGAGAGTGCATTGTAAACGATTTTATTATAAAAATGCATTAGAAGTGATTTTACAGTCGGAATTAATTGAAAATGATATCAATATAGGAACACGTGTAATATAATAGCCGAGGGATTTCGGTTCATGCCTTTAGGTTTAGTTAGGCTGAGAACCTTAGGTGCAACCTTGATGCAGGTGGTAACGCGTGTGCGCGCACAGAGCGGACGTGCCACTCAGAGATGTCACAATAGCCCGAGATGACGGAACGGGGTGACAGGGTAGCGGGTGACGTCACGCACCGGAAGCGCGCGGAGGTTTGTGGGAGATTTGAAGAATGTTAGGGAGTTGAAAACTAGACGTCGAACGAGGAGGTTCGACTTTTGGGGCTCGCTGAGGCGAGACGAAATTGCGCGCTATGTGTGCCGCACGAGATAGGGGCCAGATGAAGAAGCTAGCATAAAAAGATTGTGTCTCTCTCCTTAAGTCGAAACCTTTAACTCAAAAGTAATAAAAAGGTTTCGTACTTGAACAAAGAAGTCGTTACGTGTTTTCGAATTTCGAGATTCCTATGTTCTTTATGTATACGTGTTATCTAAATGAGTTATGGACAATCGATGTACATTTCTCACATGGTCGTATCAAGCGTTAATTGTGAATATGATACACACGTTTGAAAGGGTTTTATTATAAGGATTTATTGGAAGTGATTTTACTATAGGAATGAAATAAAAATGATATCAATATAAGAATATATTAGAAAGGGTTTTACTATAAGAATTCATTGGAAGTGATTTTACTTTACGAATGAAATAAAAATGATATCAATATAAGAATATTTTAGAAAGGGTTTTACTATAAAAATTCATTGGAAGTGATCATACAATACCAATAAAATGAAAATAATATCAATATAGGAACGCATTAGAAAGGGTTTTACTATAAGAATTCATTGGAAGTGATTTTACTGTACGACTGAAATAAAAATGATATCAATATAAGAATATATTAGAAAGGGTTTTACGAAAAGAATTTATTGGAAGTGATTTTACTGTACGACTGAAATAAAAATGATATCAATATAGGAACATATTAGAAATGGTTTTACTATCAGGATTTGTTGGGAGTGATTTTACAATAAGACCACATTAGAAATGATTATACTAAACGACTCTACTGGAAATTATATTGCTATCGAAATGCATTGAAAGGGTTTTACTAGAAGAATGAATTATAAATATTTTGTTATACGACTTCATTGAAAATTAGGAATGCACTGGAAAGGTTTATACTAGAAGAATGCATTAGAAATAACTTTACAATTCGACTGGAAATTATATTCCTATAGGAATGCATTGAAAGCGTTTTACTAGAAGAATGCATTAGAAATAATTTTCCTATGACCCCATTGAAAATTATATTACTATAGGAATGAATTGGGAAGGGCTTTACTAAAATAATGCATAAGAAATAATTTTACAATAAGAATGCATTGGAAATTATTTTTCTATAAGTTTCTATGAAAAATTATATTACTATAAAAATACATTGTAAAGGGTTTTACAATAGGAATGCATTACAAATAGTTTAACAATAAGAATGATGGAAAGGGTTTTTCTATAGCTATGCATTAGATAGTCTTATTATACAAATGCCTTGTAAATAGTTTTACTAAAGAAATGCATAATAATAGATTTTATTTGTCTTGTGGGTAGAGTGTTCACCAGTGATCCGGGAGACCGGAGTTCAATCCATGGTCGAGTCATACCAAAGACTTAAAAAATAGTCTTATTATACAAATGCCTTGTAAATAGTTTTACTAAAGAAATGCATAATAATAGATTTTATTTGTCTTGTGGGTAGAGTGTTCACCAGTGATCCGGGAGACCGGAGTTCAATCCCTGGTCGAGTCATACCAAAGACTTAAAAAATGGTACTTGATACCTCCTTGCTTAACAATCAGCATTATAAGCTACGTATCAAGGGTAAAGCGGAGCAATCCAGGGAAAGGAGTTGTGCCCTCCCCTACTCATCGGTGTAGTAGCTGTTGAAAAGGGAGCCTTCGGGTCGCCCTCGACTACAGTCGCTAACTTACTTATATTTAAACTGGATTAAAAGTTTCGTTACGGTGGTTGATCTTGTGACAATAATCTCTATAATATTTTATTAATGGGATACCTTATTAAGGGTTTTAATACCAGCATAATTATAACAATAGATTTTTTTTAAAGTCTGAATTATATCAGCTTCATAAAATCTGTTTGGTAGAATACATTGCGACAATAACTGTCATCTGATACCGGCTCTTTTAGTGCCATCTAAATACTATAACAGAATGATTTTTCCTCGAAAAAAAAATCAGTTTTCTTGCTTTCTGTCTCGTATTTCAAATAGCCTAAACCATCTTGTAGAAATCAATTTCAGGAGTTTTAGACTTTTTCTCAGGAGGCGTCTATGAACAATAACAACAAAAATAACAACAACAAAAACAACGTGCGCGCGCACACACACACACACACACACACACACACACAGTCAAGAAAATAATAGTCATTATTAGAACTAAAATAACTGATACATACATTCATATGTGTGTGTGTGTGTGTGTAAAAGTATCAAAAGAGACAGAAAAAAAAACATTATTGAGGCTCAAGAAACTCAGCCACGTATGGAAGGATTGTTTTCTGCCGAACAGACATTAAACATTCGATTCCAAACTAAATTAGCTACGATTTTGATGCCCAACTGATGTGTGTAGTCTTTGTCAATCAAGACCCTATCGGCGATATTCTACGATCTAAGTCCCAGGACTCTAACATCTCCACCGTCTTTCTTTCGCTATTAGCTGTCGAGTCTCAAAATGACCACAAAGCATTATTTCCCCACTGACCTCAACGCTGGCCAATAATGGAATATGGAAGCCAGTATTAAGGTTTTTATTTTATTTTTATTTTTCATTTTTTTTGGTACCATCCTATATATTACTTAATAGGATTGTCTTGACCATTTTTTTCTGTTGTCATTCCGAGACCAAAGATTTTTGGCATATTATTTTTTTCGATTCTTCTGAGTAAGCACTTTGCCAAGAAAGAAAGCAGAAGCAGATGGAAGATAGTAGTGTGATTTAGGGGTTGAGAACATCTTTTTATTATTATTATTATTATTATTATTATCATTTAGATATTTCTTTATTCAGTTTTTTAATAACATTTTGTAATTTGTTTCTTCTTTTTTGTGTGTGCTGGTCTAATTGGTTTTTTGAGTGTTTGGAAAATTAAGGATAACAAACAAAAAAGGAAAAAAAAAAAGGAAATAATAAAAGGCACCAAGAAGGATAAAAGAAAAATGAATGAAGCGTGAAAGAAAGGTTTTAAAAGACGCAAATATTTAGAAGAAAGATATTTAGAATGAATGAAAATAAATTTGACAAAAAGTAAAGAGGTAAAAACATGATATTAGAAATATAAGAAAGACAAAATGAAGATAGAAAGAAAGAAAGAAAGAAAGAAAGAAAGAAAGAAAGAAAGAAAGAAACTGGGGAAAAGCGTTGATAAAAAGAAAGAAAGGGGGATAGAAGAAAAGTTTGGCAAAAATTCAAGAGAAGAAGAAGAAGAAGAAGAAGAAGAAGAAGAAGAACAACAACAACAACAACAACAACAACAACAACAACAACAACAACAACAACTATGAGGACGATGATGATAGAAAGAAAAAGAGAAGAAATGGAAAAATGAAATGAAAGAAGGAAAGTAGCCAAAAGTAAAAAAAAAAACAGAAGAAAGAAAAATGTGGAAGAAATCAAAAATAAAATAAGGAAACAAAATAAATAAATGAATAAATAAATAAATGAAGAAGAAGAAGAAGAAGAAGAAGAAGAAGAAGAAGAAGAAGAAGAAGAAGAAGAAGAAGAAATCATACGAGGAAGAGAAGTCAATAAAAAAAGAAAGAAAAAAATAGAGAAAGGATCTAAAAGGAAAGGATGAAGAAAAATCAAAGGAAAATGAAAGTAAAATTTTTTTTAAAATACAAGGAAGAAAAACTCTATGAAAAGAGGATGTAAAAATAAAAAGTGGGGGAAAGGAGCAAGGCAAAAAGAGGAAGAAGAAGGAAAAGGGAGAAAATAAAAGAAAGAATGCTTTCAAAGAAAGAAAGAAAGAAAGAAAGAAAGAAAGGTGATAAATGGAATGTATAAAAAGAGGATGAAGCTCGAAAGAAAAAAGATAAAATGAAAAGATAACAAAATAAAAAAGCAAAATGAAGGAATGGTGGGTAAGAAAGAAAAGAAGGAAAAAGAAGCTAAAATATCAAAAAATAGACGCAGAATTGAATACAAGTGAAGATTGTAAAATAGAGAAAGAAAGAAGGATTGAAGAAAAGAAAGGAAAAAAGGAAGAAAAAATGAAATTGAAGAGAAATTATTAAAGGAAAGAGGAGAGAATTGTAAATGACGATGGAAAAAAAAAAAGAAAGAAGCGAACGAAAAGATACAGAGGAGGAAAAAGAAAGAAAGGAAAAATGACGAAATGCAAAATTAGAATGAAATTATCTATTTTATTTTAATATTTCATTTCTTTTAAGGAAATAAGAATGACAGTATGAATAATAAATGAATAACAGTGTGAAGAAAGAAAGAAAGAAAGGCAACTAAAAAGATAAAAGAGAGAAAGAAGAAAAAAAGAAGGGTGCAAAAAAAAAGAAAGGTAGGCATTAGTGAATAAAAGTTGCAGAAAAAGAAAGAAAGAAAGAAAGAAAGAAAGAAAGGCATTAATGGATAAAAGTTGTAAAGAAAGAAAGAAAGAAAGACAGGCAATAATGGATAAAAGGTGTAAAGAAAGAAAAAAAGAAAGAAAGACAAAAAAGAAAGAATAAGGCAGAAAGAAAGAAAGAAAGAAAGAAAGAAAGAAAGAAAGAAAGAAATTAACGAATAAAAGTTGTAAAGAAAGAAAGAAAGAAAGAAAGAAAGGAAGAAAGAAAGAAAAGCATTGATGAATAATAGCTGGAAAGAAAGAAAGAAAGAAAGAAAGAAAGATAGGCTGGTAAAAAGAAAGAAAGAAAGAAGGAAAGAAAGAAAGGCAACTAAAAAGAAAAAAGAGAGAAAGAAGAAAAAAAGGAAGGCTGCTAAAAAAAAAGAAAGGTAGGCATTATTGAATAAAAGTTGCAAAAAAGAAAGAAAGAAAGAAAGAAAGAAAGAAAGAAAGAATGAAAGAAAGCTAGGCATTAATGGATTAAAGGTGTAAAGAAAGAAAAAAAGAAAAAAGAAAGAAAAAAAGAAAGAATAAGGCAGAAAGAAAGAAAGAAAGAAAGAAATTAATGAATAAAAGTTGTGAAGAAAGAAAGAAAGAAAGAAAGAAAGAAAGAAAGCCTGGTGAAAAGAAAGAAAGAAAGAAAGATAGACTGGTAAAAAGAAAGAAAGAAAGCAAAATAGGCTGGTGAAAAGAAAGAAAGAAAGAAAGAAAGAAAGAAAGAAAGAAAGAAAGATAGGCTGGTAAAAAGAAAGAAAGAAAGAAAGAAAGAATAAGGCAGAAAGAAAGAAAGAAAGAAAGAAAGAAAGAAATTAATGAATAAAAGTTGTGAAAAAAGAAAGAAAGAAAGGAAGAAAGAAAGAAAGGCATTAATGAATAATAGCTGGAAAGAAAGAAAGAAAGAAAGAAAGAAAGCCAGGTAAAAAGAAAGAAAGAAAGAAAGAAAGAAAGAAAGATAGACTGGTAAAAAGAAAGAAATAAAGAAAGATAGGCTGGTGAAAAAAAAGAAAGAAAGAAAGAAAGAAAGAAAGATAGGCTGGTAAAAAGAAAGAAAGAAAGAAAGAAAGAAAGAAAGAAAGAAGGCCGTAAAAAAAGAAAACTGTAATTAAGAATGCAATGAAAAACGAAAAAAAATATATAAAGGAAATATGGTCGTGCTGGAAATGTAAACATTGAAGCCTAATAGGAGAGAAAGGTGAAATGCTGTAGGAAATTTATAATAGATAAAAAGAATCGAGGAAAAGAAGAAAAACTAAAAAACCAGAACATGAAGAAAATTTGGTTAAAGATAGGAAAAGAGTTAATGCACGAATGAAATAAATGAAAAAAAAAGTTGATATAAAATCAAAGAGAGAGAGAGAGAGAGAGAGAGAGAGAGAGAGAGAGAGAGAGAATAGTGTTAATGAGAGTAATCGAAATGTTGGACATTGAGAAAGAAAGAAAGAAAGAAAGAAAGAAAGAAAGAAAGAAAGAAAGAACGGATGAGCTGAAGAAAGTTGAGTGACAAAAGAAAGGAAAAATAAGAAAGAAGAGGTAAAGGAAAGAAGAAAATATTACAGATTAAAGATATACAAAAAAGAAAAAGAAAAAATAAGAGTGAAAAAAAAAAACTGCAGAGAAAGAGACAGGAAATGAAATAGTAATGACTTTATATATATATATATATATATATATATATATATATATATATATGAAGTGTATTCCTTTCTGTTTCCCTCAAAAGACTTAGGTAGTTTTCTTGTTTTTTTTTTTCTCTATTTCTCTCCTAGTCTAGTCTATATTCTGTTCTCTTTCGTAATTTATCTTACCTATATATATATATATATATATACATACAAAGGATTATGGAGAAAAAATATTAAACAAACAAATTGAACAAAAAAAAATACTATTGTGTTTTCCGTCTGTCTGTCTCCCTCGTATATAAGTTTTCTCCCTTCTAAGTAATTACAAGTGCTGTGAGCTGGCTTTCATCGAGAAATATATGCCAAAATGTCGGCGGTGACTAACAGCTGTCACGGCTTCCGACGCACTAGGATTTTGGACAAATCTATAATATCAAGACGGGAAAACACTTAGTTAACCATGAACGGTATTTTATTTATTTATTCGTTTCCGAAGAACAATTAATAATTTTGGTTCGTGCCCAAACCAGGTAGGCAGGAAAAACGGAGAAGCTAATTTAGATAAAGTAGTCTATTACAGTGTTGTGTGTATAATTCTTTCCAAAACTCCATTAATAAGGTATCTATTAATCATCTCGTGACCTTATTGTCAATAAACTTGTTTCGCCAATCATTGTAATGGAAGAAAAAGAAGTGAAGCTTTTTTGTGGAAAGTTAGAATTTCAGTCCGCCCTGTCGTCTTGAGCAGTAGAAAAAGCCGACTTCTCCTCGGCTAGGGGTTAGATCTTCCACCTTACTTAGTGTCCTGGGTATGCCACTAAACTGCATCTGAGAGTCAGGCTCCCATCATGGAGCTCTGAAGAATGTACAGCACACCTTCATTGCCATTACTTCCAGATCCACGCAGATCCTGATTGGTATTATCTGTTAATGTCTGAGCTATTGGTCAAATAGAACTGTTCAATCATTTACTAGAAATTATTATCATTAGTTATTAGAAACAACCTTGGTTGAGGGTGACCCATCATAGAGCACTGAAGAATGTGCAGCACACCTTCATTGCCATTACTTCCAGATCCACTCAGATCCTGATTGGTAGTATCTGTTAATGTCTGAACTATGGGTCAAATAGAACTGTTCAATCATTTACTAGGGATTATTATCATTAGTTATTAGAAACAACCTTAGTCAAGAGTGACCCGAAGGCATTCTTTTCAATAGCTACCACACTGAGGTGTAGGGGAGAGCACGACTCAATTCCCTAGATTGCTCCACTTTACCCTTGATCCTTACCTTATAATGCTGAGTATTAAGCAAGGAGGAATCAAGTACCATTTCTCAAGTCATTGGGATTGAACCCCGGTCTTCCGGGCCATTTGCGAACACTCTACCTACTAGGTCCATGAGCCCTCGACAAAGGCTGCCAACTTTATTCATACCGGGCCATTGGCCTAGTGGTAGAGTGTTCGCCAATGGGCTGGGAGACCTGGGTTCAGGTCGGGTCATATCAAAGACTCAAAAAATGGTACTTGATAACTCCTTGGTTAATACTCAGTATTATAAGGTACGTTTCAAGGATAAAGTGGAGCAATCCAAGGAAAGGAGTGATTTTATTAGAAACAATGCGCAAATTATTCATATTACACAGAAACATTCAGGGTTTTCGGACTATTGTGTTGATCTTTATTGTTATATTTACAACGTTTCGGCCGATACGTCCACCGGCCTTCTACAGGTGTTTCTTGTCGAACTTTGGAGCCTACACGGAACTTCGAACAAGGTTCTTTATTGAATGCTCTGATTCCGTTAAATATAACCAGTCACAAGAATTACGTATTGCTGTATTCAGTCAGAATTGAACCTGCAACCTCCAGCTGATTGTTATAACATAATAGTTATAGGCCTTGGTTCCCTAAGCTTCTAGGAGATATAAAATGCTGAATGATAAAGTCATCAAGCTTTGTCTCAGAAATTCAGACTATTAATTCCATAGGAACACTTTATAAATAGAATTATAAGTGTTACATAGGAATACTTGAAATCATTTAACTGTGTGCAAGCAAATGAGCTTTGGTTTGGTTTCT
>OY757934.1:20584352-20599352 GCA_963585895.1 Sepioteuthis lessoniana
GGTTTTCATTAAACGGAAATGGAATCATGTCGTCTTTTCTAGGGAGACAATTTTATCGTTCCTCCCTGTAGAAGCCTTTGAAAAGGGAGCTCTCGGGTAACCCTCGACTACGGTTTCCAAAATTACTTACTTTAGCATAATTACTCAGTTTAGTTCTATTTGACCCATTGATAGGGCCCTATCTGGTGCTACCTCTACGGGACAGAGTGGACCTGGGAGTGACGGCAATGAAGGGGTACTCCGTATTCCCCAAAGCATTATTGGAACCCTACCATCTGATTGTTTTGTGTCACATCCCGGTCACTCATTAGTGGGGTGCTAACCCTCTATTTGAAATAATACTCTTTTGATATTTAACTGTGTGTAAATAAACGACTGATGTTTAATTAGATTGTAAGTGATACATAGCAATACTTGGAATCCTTTAACTGTCTTGACTAAATTGAATAGTTTGAAATAGAAATGTTTTTGACATTCAAACAGTGTATTTATGTTAAACTGAATTGTTTGAAATAGGACTGTTTATATGTATATAAATGGATTCGGCATTAAATAACCAACAATGGTTGATATACCATAGAAAAACAAACCCAAAATCAACCATTGTGGGTTATTTAATGCCAAATCCCTTTTTATTCATATAAACAGTTCTATTTCTAACAATCCAGTTGAACATTTTTTGTTTGAACGCAGTTAAAGGTCAAAACGGTTCTATTTCAGAAAATTCAGTTTTGCATAAGTACGCAGTTTCAATCTCAAAAAACAGTTCTATTTCAAATAATTTAGTTTGACATAAGTACAATGTTTAGTTCTATTTGACTCAAAGTGGACTTGGGAACGATGGCAATCAAGGGATACACCCCATTCCCCAAGGCTCCAGCATTACTGGAACCTCACCATCATATTGTTTTGTGTCATATGCAGAACACGCTTTGGGGGTGGGCCTTACCCTTCTGCAAAGAAGTAGTCGGTGTATTCTACAGATCCAGCCGACTGAGCAATTGAGTAACTCGATATCAGAGGAAAAATCGAGACCATAAACACCACAGTATTTTTAAGATCGCCCAGAACCTTCAGAAGAGTCCTGGAGACTTGATAAAGCTTGCTGTCATTCAGATTCTAATGTAGCACCGTTACATCTTGTGTGAAAAACTTGCAGGGAATAATACATATATATATATATATATATATAAGCTATTCAGTTTAGTTAACAAAGTTAAATGATTCTGAGTATTCCTATATATCACTCACAATTTAATTAAACATCAGTTATTTATTTACGCACTTTTAAATATCAAAATAGTACTATTTCAAATAGAGGGGTAAGACCCCACCCAACGAGTGTCTGGTATGCGACACTAAACAATCTGATGGTGGGGTTCCAGTAATACTGGAGCTTTGGGGAATGCGGAGTACCCCTTCATTGCCATCGCTAATATATGTATTAGAATAACGGTTTTAACTGTAAGAACTGGAATCGGAGATCCGAGTTCAAATCCTGAACCAGGGAGCTTGAGTTGGGTAAACAGTTTGGTATGCCAAATTCTTTGGCCTAGATTAGGCAACCAGTCTAAGAAAAAGAAAACTCTGCATTTAGACAAGTTTTACTCCTCTTGAAAATTAACCTTGTGTTGCATCCAGCCTGTGGCGGAGAGTTTGGGTAAACACACACGCACACACACGCACACACACACATATATATATATATATATATATATACTACACACTGTGAGTTGAGCTCTCTGGTGGGGAAATTTGCCTGCTGCTGCATATGCTGAAATGCAATAGCTCGTCTCATGAATAATACACTCCAGGTAACTGATAACGTATATCTAAAAATATATACTTAAAATATTCCTTCTCTTCTATGAGAACGGAGATGGCTTTGGGTCAGTCGGGTTTCTATCCCAGCTTGAAGCAGCTTACGGGTCAAGCCACACTGAACAGTCTGTCCGTGGATGTCAATATATATATATATATATATAGTCATATACATACATACATACATATTTAATTCAATCAAGCACACACACACACACACACACACACACACACATATATATATATATATATATATGTTTTATTGTTAATTCTATATTTGATCCATCCGAATCTTAGTATATGTCTTATGTCTTTTGGATGGAATGAATTCAGGAATTTGAACGGATCAAAGATTAAATTGGAGACACGAAACGTGTGTCCTATTTAATTAAATATGTCTAAAGGATAAAATTCTGCATATATATATATATAGCGTATTAAGACTGCAAGACCTCAGAAGTTTCTTTTTTATGATCTTATGTTTTTCTCTAGTTTTCATTCTAGTTTCTTTCTTCCTGAGTCCAGTTGATATAGAAATTACTCTTGCTCCCAAACAGGTCACTTTCGATACTAAATAGACTAGGAGACAAGTTTGGCTTGGTTTATTTGTCTAATGATATGTTAACCTGCATAGGTTATTTGATACCGAACCCATCCTTGTAAAAGAGCAGCGTTGATACTATTTAAACCATGGCTGGGAGGATGAGGAGGTTTATTCCTTTTTAAAATTTTATTTGTCCTAAATTGAAAGTTATACGGTGACTGGGGTTCGAACTCGCTTACAAGATGGTCACTCTCCCGCACATTTAACATTAAGCCACGGAGACTTATCCGGGATCACGAGGCAACTAATCTAAAAAGAAAACTAGAGAACAAGCGTAAGATTATAAAAGAGCAATTTTTGTGGTCTTTAAACAAATTTGTTTAAACTATATATATATATATATATATAAATATATAAACATATTCGGTTAAAGACTGCACGTTGTTTTCTTTTCAAAATCTTCAAGTGAAGACGTTCGAATCTTCTAGTTATATTTCTTAAGTCTGGGTCAAGATAATGAAAAAAAATGTCCCATACTATCCGAAGCGCTTTCGACCATTTCGCTGGTCATCCTCAGGGGTGTTGTTCGGTTGATTGCTGCGGTGAGTTTTATTTATATTTATTTGGAATGTTTCATTTTGATTTTTGGATCATTCTGTTTGAGTTGATAGTGGGGTTAGTTATTGAATATGTCTTATATGTTAATACCTGTATTGCATGCTACTTAACTCAACCCCTGAAGGTGACCAACGAAATGGTCGAAAGCGGTTGGGCAAGTATGAAGCACTTTCTACATCATCTTGACCCAGACGTAAGAAAAATAACAAGAAGACTTGAACTTCTTCACTTGGAAAGAAAAAGACCCGCGGTCTTTAACCGAACAAGCTTTGATAACGACTTCCTGCCAAAGTATACAATATATATATATATATACAGAGAGAGAGAGAGAAAGACAGAGACTGAGAGAGAAAGAGAGAAAGAGTTTAACTTTTTTTTATTTTATATATCCTCTTCAAACAAATATGGATGCGTTCAAAAGAAAGAAAGGGAAAAAATCTGCAAAATTATGTAAAATCCCTTCAAGGAGTGCTGCACACAAAGAGATCTCGCACTGGAAGAAAGAATTTCCGCTTTGGAACTTCCATACAAAACGAAAGAAAGGAGTTGAAGATTCCTTTTGGCTGATAAAGCGATTTCCTTCAAATCAGCTCAGAATAGCCCAACCCCGGATATTATTCGAGCCCTTACAAACAGAAATCAGCCATCACGATCGGCAGTACTTTTCGGTCATCTTTCAATTCATTTTCTAACTTCTTCCTTATCCTTATCCTGTCTTCAGTTGTACGTAGTGCATGTTGCCTTTTTCATTCATTATTACATTTGTCAACTCTTTCGTGTTGATCGATTTAGTTAACGGCATATAAAAATGTCTGGGGGTATTTCATGTCTACAGGTTAAGGAAACGCATTCATTGTAGTTAGTTATGTGAAAAATGACACATTAGAAAATTGTTTACAGGTTTTCACTTAGATATAAGTTCACGTCTTTTGTTCTGTACTTATCCAAAATATAATTCTACACATTTGGAAGAATAAGGCAAGACTAGCAATCAATGGAAAATAAGAATGAGAGCTATTTACGCCACTCTCTGTTCAACATTCTCTGCAGTTCAATTAATGAGAGCTATCAATGCCCCTCTCTGTTCAACATTCACTGCAGTTCAATTAATGAGAGCTATCTATGCCACTCTCTGTTCAACATTCTCTGCAGTTCAATTAATGAGAGCTATCTATCCAACTCTCTGTTCAACATTCTCAGCAGTTCAATTAATGAGAGCTATCTACGCCACTCTCTGTTCAACATTCTCTGCAGTTCAATTAATGAGAGCTATCTATGCCACTCTCTGTTCAACATTCTCTGCAGTTCAATTAATGAGAGCTATCTATGCCCCTCTCTGTTCAACATTCTCTGCAGTTTATCAATTAACCTCTGAAGAACGTCGGGGGATGTAATGCTTGAAAGATTATTTAATGCCAAATCCTTTTTTTACGAACACACAGACACGCACATATCTATCTATCTATCTATCTATCTATCTATCTAAATAAATAAATAAATAGATAAATAAAAGAAAAACGTTTGGTCACCCTTGGATGAAAAATTCATTTCCATTCTGTTAAGAAGCATTGATATTAATCAATGCTCTAAAAATTAACAGGACTTCAGATCAACTAAAAAAATGGATGAAATATATAGTCTACATAAACGTAACCAAATCAAACCAAGTGTTGTATTTTGACCTTCGGCCCGGGCAAACATGCCATTCCAAAGTGAAGCACCGGAAGCAAGTGACACATTCCAATGGCCCGTAATCGAAAGAGATCGCGTGGGCGGATTTGGCTGATGAAATTGGACAAGGTAAAAAATCCCATTGTACACTCATAGACTGATGCACCGGAAGTCAGTGAGCTGTGAACTGCAAGACGGTTATTTCCGCTTGATGACGATCAAACATGCCATTCCAAAGATTGAGTGGGCGATTGAGTGGACGTTGAACTATTATTTAACTCAGTCAAGACGTCAGAGTTGGAGTTAGAGACGAGATGTGGTAGGGAAAGCCATGCCAGGCCGAAGGGGCCCTCGGGGCCCCCGATTGAGTTGGGGTCCAGAGAAGTTGCTGATAAGATGCAGTAAAGAAAGCCATCATCCAGCAGAGAGCTGGGCCCCTGGGCCTCCGGTTGAGCATCAGGAGAACGAGAAAGACACAACGTTGACGGCCATAAAAGTGGGGGTCAATATATTGCTGTTCTGTTCGGTCTCCAACTCCCTCTCACAGTAGAACCCTGAGTAACCCTTTTCGAACCCTTACAATAAAGTGAGAGGTACATATTTTTCTAAAGAGGTCTTCGCTCGTCGTTATTTATTGCGTCAGTATGTATCCAGCTTATATATGTATATATGTGCATGAATCTGTATATGAGAATACAACACAAGTAGCCTTATGTATCAATTCATTTAGGCATGTATTGAACAATATCCGGTTTCATCACACTTATAACAGCAAAAGTACGCACACATACACACACACACATATATATATATATATATATATGTGTGTGTGTATATGTGCGACCTTAGTCGAGGGTGACACAAAGGCTCCCTTTTCTATAGCTACTACACCGAAGTGTACGGGAGGGCGCTATTCCTTTCCCTGGATTGCTCCACTTTACCGTTCATCAGTACCTTATAATAATAACCTCCTACCTTTAAAACCATCCAAGACATGCTGGACACCACTGGAGAAGCAAGATCGAAATCATCCGTGACGTTCTCCAATGGGCCCCTTCACATGGACGAGCCAGTGTTGGACGACCAAGAAGAACTTACCTACTAAAGCTCTGTATGGACACCGGATGTAGTCTGGCGAACCTGCCAGGAACAAGGAATGATTGGGACTATTGACGAGAGAGTCAGGGAAATCCATGCTAGCGGCGCGATAGGATGATGATGATGAATAATCACTTGTTTGGACAGTTATATAGTTTCGAGTAACTAATAATAATATTAATCTTTAGAAAACAATTATGGCATACAACTCGACAGGTCATATAAGTCGATCCCCTCAAAATTTTCAGCGCAAAATTTTGGGTTAGACCTATAGTTACAGTGTAGGTGGACCCCCTCAAAATTTTCAACGCAAAAGTTTGGGTTACAACCTACAGCTACAGCGTAGGTTGACCCCAACAAAATTTTCAACGCAAAATTTTGGGTTAAACCTATAGCTCCTGTGTGGGTGGACCCCCCTCAAAGTTTTCAACGCAAAATTTTGGCTTAGACCTATAGCTACTGTGTAGGTGAACCCCCTCAAAATTTTCAGCGCAAAATTTTGGGTTAGACCTATAGCTACTGTGTAGGTTGACCCCCTCAAAATGTTCAACGCAAAATTTGGGTTAGACCTATAGCTACTCTATAGGTCGACCCCCAGACATGCAGTCGCAAAATTTTCAAGGATTTTTCAAATGTGATCATTCATCCTTTTATTATCGAATATTTTTCAAGCATATGTTGTATAACCATGAACACTATACATACACATATGCATGCAGATTCATGTAGAATCATAACGACGACACAATAACAACGAGCGACACAGTTCTTTAGAAAAATATACCTCTCACTTTATTTGAAAGGGTTCGAAAGGGTTATTAAAGGTTTTACTGTGAGAGGGAGTTGGAGACCGAACAGAACCGCAATATATTGACCCCCACTCTTATGGCCATAACAGCGTTTCTTTCCCGTTCTCTTGTGCTGCTCAACCGGGGGCCTTTGGCATGTTCCTCATTCCAGCATCTTCTCCCCAATTGGTGTGATCTCCAACTGATTGAACTTCCTGTGCACCGAGTTATATAATTGTTCGACACCCACCTTTTTCTTGTGGGTGTCACAAATTGCCCTCATTCAACCCCTCCACGGTCAAAGTTATATACTGATATTCCACGATCGGACGCACCTGTTATTTACACAGGTGCATTTCCTATTTTGACAGCTTGGCCGGGGTCAATATGTGACACATATTGAAGCCTAAAATTATAAATGTGTACGAGATAATACTTTGAAAATTACGGTGCAGTATCTTAGCATCAAGATTTTAGTCATCAATAAAATAACCTTCGAGTAATCCTTATTTAAAATGTTATTCTATATTCGTACAGAAAAAAAAATCTGTTAAATATGTTTCTCAAATACAATTTAAGTTTGTGACAATCTACTGGAGTTACGGTCAGAGGCGTATATGGATTTTTGGAGCAGTATTCCACTGGTGGACCACTCGGTTCTGAAGGTCTGGATTTTAACCCTGCCGTATAAATCGACCCCTTATTTTTTAGTGATTTTTTCAGGCATAAAAATCGACTTGCAGGTCGCAATTTACGGTACTTCAATTTATTTTAGAAAATCATATGATTTCAAGGAAGTACGAGGTACATACGATAAGTTTCCAGACTTTTTTCGTATGGGAATTTAAAATTGTCGTAGACACTTGACAATTCAGTATGTTATTGCTATACAAATTATGAGATGACTGACCTATCTTTAGGATTTCAGGTTCAAATGAACACCTACAGCAGCAATTGGAATACACCCTACTAAAACCTGATTGTCACAGCTGGTGGATTTCAAAAATGCAATTTGACACTTTAGAAGAACGATATGCAATAAAATTCTGTTTTAAACTTGAAAAAATGCCAGAGAAACGTATGGAATGCTTCAGACTGCTTTTCAACCATCTTGCATGAATCAAGCATCAGTTTTCGTGTGACATAAGAGGTTCAAGGAAGGCAGGGAGTCTGTGAGGAATGATGAGAGGTGTGGGAGGAGTAAGGAAGTCAATACACCAGAGTTGATTGGCCAAAGGGTTAGCATTACTATGTTGACGTTTTAAGAGAGTTCAGGAAGAGATTCTGTCGGAAGAGGCCAGCACTCTGCATATCGGCTCAGTGGCATTTCCCCCAGGACAATACACCAGTCCACAACTCCATTCTTGTCGCAGACTATTCGACAAAGATGAGCATCAAGACAGTTCTTCACCGTCCCTATAGTCCAGACCTTGCTCCCTGTGATTTTTGGTTATTCCCTAAGCTCAGAGGCAGTCGTTATGAGATAATTGAGGAGATGAAAGAGGCTGTGACAAAGGTCATTGACACGCTCACATAAGAGGGCTTCCATGGGGCCTTCCAGAAGTTGTTGGAACGGTACAACAAGTGCATTGCAGCCGGAGGAGATAACCTCTAAGGGGAATTGGGTTTCATGTGTGTGCTATCAATAAAAGTGCCCATACGAAAAGAGTCTGGAAACTTATCGTATGCACCTCATATTCCTATTCCATGACAATAATAAAGGTTTTTAAAGTTATATAATTTAAAATATTTCGCTCTTATCCCCATAATTTTCAAATATTTATTGACATGACACGTAGATGGTACTATTTACCAACCCCTCCGCTCGGGCAGGATATGACACAAGGGCAACTTTTAAGCGAAGTTTAACAGGTTTGAATTCAGAGTTTTCCTTCTCCTAGACTAGTTGCCTAACCAAGGCTGAAGAACCTAGTCTGTCCTACTATTTACCCATAGCTGGAAGGAGAATAATTGGATTCATACCTTTCCCAAGGGTATTAGTGCTATGTGAAATGCAATCAGTCTCGTCCAGGAATTGAACTCGTATCGCCGTGTTCATTTCCTACGGCGATAACGACTACACCACGGGCACCTCCATTAGTGGAGAGTAATAATTCAAATGACACGTAGATGGTGCCGTAACAAGTGCTATTAAGAATATTTGATTAAACGTATCAAAGACAAACCAGACATGCGGGACACTGCTGGAGAAGTAGGGACGAACTCAAAAGCGACAAACTCAAAAGTTTCGTACTCCCGTGGACCCCTTCACATGGACGAGCAAAGGCAGGACGACCAGCTAGAACTTATATACAACAGCTCTCTGCCGATACAGGATGTAGCATTGAAGACCTCCCTAGACCAATGGACGATAGAAACAGTTGGCCAGGACACCGCTGAAGAAGTAGGGACGAACTCAAAAGTGACGTACTCCTCTGGACCCCTTCACATAGACGAACTAAGGCTGGACGACCAAATAGAACCTACTTACCGCAGCTCTGTATAGAAAAAGTGTGTAGCCCTGAAGACCTACTGGAAGCAATGGGCGATAGAGAAAGTTGTCGATAACGTGTCAGGGATATCCGTGCTGATGGCGCGAGATAATGATGATAAAAAAAAACTGCAAAAGATTTTCTATGGCTCAATATTAATTTCATAAGATAATATGAAAATATAATTTTTAATTCTCATCAGTAGAAGAAATTTTAAAAATTGGCTGTTATTTTGGTGGACTTTTTTTTAACGGCATGTCAACTCTTTATTGCTTATTTAATACCGAGTTATAACAAGTGGTGTATATGGATTCTTAGGGGGGACTGTTCTACTAGTTGACCACTCAGTAGTAAATATTTGGATTTTAGTCCTGCTGTATGAGTCGACCCCTAGTTTTGTAAAAAAAAATTGTTTTAAAAGACGACTAAGTTAAAAGTAAAGTTGGCGACCTTAGTCGAGGGTAACCCGTAGGATCCCTTTTCGATAGCTACAACACCGAGGTGTAGGAAAGGGCGCCACTCCATTCTCTGCATTGCTCCACTTTACCCCTGATCCCTCCCTTACAACACTGAGTGCTAAGCAAGGCAGCATCAAGTACCATTTTTTGAATCTTTAGTATAACTCGACCTGGGATTGAACCCCGGTCTCCCAGACCAGTGGTGAACTCTCTACTCATTAAGCCAACGGTCTAGTTTAATACACCGCAATGTTCGGTAACTATTCTTAGTGCAGGTATATGGTTTCAAGTATTCTTAATTTTAATGATCTTTAAATTCATCTATTTTACCCATAGATAGGACCCTGCATATCAGAGTGGGCTTTCGAGGAATAGCCATGAGGAGGTGCCCGTGGTGTAATGGTTATCGTCTTAGGAAATGGACACGGCAACACGAGTTCAAATCTAACACTAATAGTTCTATTTGCACACAGTTAAATGATTTTAACTATTGCACTCCAACATTAATAGTTAAAAAAATACACCGAAAAATGAGAAGACTAAGATAGATAGATAAATATGAACAGACTGATATATATATATATATATATATATATATATATATATATATATATATAGTGGAGGAGGATACACATTTAGTTGATTTGAATTATTACTCTCCAACACAAATAGTTCTATTTGCACACAGTTAAATGATTTCAAATATTGCTCTCCAACACTAATAGTTCAAATATACACCGAAAAATGAAAAGACTAAGATAGATAGATAGATAGATATGAACAGACTGATGTATATATATATATATATATATATACAGGGAAGAGGATTCGCGTGAGTGTAAGCATACTGAGGGTATATGCAATATATATATATATATATATTATTTATATTAATTCTTATATCTAATCTATAATTATGTGAAAAAACCCAGATTTTACCATTCGCAAATTCTATAAACTGATATCTTGGGAAATATATTCAGTAAAAAAAGAGAAGACGAAAAACACACGTGCTACGTGAAAATAATCAAGTAGCACATATGTTTAGTCAAAAGAAAATAAAACTCCAACAGAATTACCTAAGCTAAAGCGTAGTATAGTACTTAATACACGAGATAGAGATAGTTTTAAGAAAATAATTCCTAAATGGCCTTGTACATATATATATATATATATATATGAAGAAAGCAGAAAAGCAGAATAATCCAAATTGGTGAAGTTATTGTGATGTAAAGTCGATGTTAAACGTTTCGGTTTCCAAAACCATCATCAGGACTTTGATATTAGGAAGATTGTTCACACAGCGATGGATGCTTGTCAAAATAACAGGAGCAAATAAAATGTGCGCAACGAAAAGATACAAACACGCACATAGCGGTCTTAATTTAAAAGTATTAAGTACGTGTTTGGCACGTAGAAAGATATTTGAAAATGTTGGATTTTTTCACCTATTTGGATAATTCTGTTTTTTTCTGCTTTCTTCACACTTTTGGATTTAGATCCATATTTACTTTTATATATATATCATCATCATATCGCGCTGGTAGCACGGGTATCCCTGACCCTCTCTCGCCACTCCTCCCTATCGTTCATCGCCCTAGGTAGGTCTTCAGGACAACATCCTGTATCCTCACATAGCTGCTGAATGTACGTTCGAGCTGGTCGTCCTGCTTTTGCGCGGCCATGTGTGGGGATCCATAAGAGTACATCTCTTATGAGTTCATCTCTGCTTCTCCAGCAGTGTCCTGCATGTCTGGATCGTCTAACTTGAATAGTTTTCGTGATAGGGGGCAGGTGGCCGTACAGTTGCTGTCTTGTGGGGTGTTACTGCCAGGACTTGTTCAGGATTGCACGCAGTATTCTTGTGTAATTGCCATCTAGCTTCTTCTCCAGTCGTTTTGTTAGCGTCCATGTAGTGCATCCATATAGCAGTATCGATGTGACCGCTGCCTGGAAGAAAGTGCGTTTCCTTTTATCGGTTAGGTCTGATTTCCATATAATCGATAGCCTATTGATAGCTGTCCATGCTTTCGTTAACCTCGTTTCGATGTCCTTTTCGGTTGATTCGACGCTGCTTCCTAGGTACGTGAATTTGTCTACTAGTTTAAGTGGGGTTCCTTCTAGAGTGGAGATGTCCCCCGTTTGGTTATAGCACATATATTCCGTTTTGTGTGCATTAACATAGAGGCCTATGCTTGCTGCTGCTCGTTCCAAACTATGCAGAAGTGTTTCGGCTTGGTCAGGTGTATTTGCCAGTATCGCTATGTCATCGGCGTAGTCGGCATCGGTAATTGTTGTTGCGGGGTATCTTCTGCTTCTTTTCTTCGTCAGTTCGAAGCCATTCTCTTTGATTTTGTCGATCGATGTTCTAAGTACGTAGTCTAGACAAATGATAAAGAGGTACGGGGCCAGCGTGTCCCCTTGTAGTACTCCTGCTACAATGTCAAAGTATTCTGTGTCTCCATCTGGTGATCGTACTTTTACTTTAGTGTTTCTATAGAGAGACGTTATTGCCGCTACGGTTTCTTTAGGTATGCCGTACGCTAGTAGGATTTGTTCCATCTTTCCTCTGTGAATGGAGTCGAAAGCCTTGGTAAAGTCGACAAATATTAATGTCGCTTGTAGGTTCTTTGCCCGTACACCTTCAAGGATTCAGCGGATGGTTAATATTAGTGAGGTCGTGGATCTATTTCTTCGGAAGCCATTTTGGTTTTTTCTAAGTATGTTGTCGATTTTGGGTTCTGTTCGGTTTCGTAGTAGGGCATTGTAGATTTTGGCAGCTATGGATGTAAGTGTTATGCCTCGGTAGTTTTTGGCTAATCCGAGGTCCCCCTTTTTAAGGAAGGGGGGTATGCATCCCTTCATCCATCTATCTATCGGATTTTGATTGTATACTGCGTTGCAGTGACGGAGCAGTATGTCGTCGAATTGTCTGGTCTTCCATACTTCCGGGGGAATTTCGTCCAGCCCTGCAGCTTTCCTATTTTTAATTTTTCTGAGAACCGAGTCGAGTTCTTCTCGTGTGAACGGTCCTAGTTTAATGTCTAATTGTTTGCTAATTATTCTGGTGATTGGTTCATGCGTTATTTTTGGTGGGTTTCCAAGTAAGTTTTCGAAGTGCTGTTTCCACAGTTTTATTCTTTCTTGTTGGTTTGCTGCTTTAAGTTTTGCTTTGGCTGTGTTCTTTCTTCTGCTCACTTCGTTTATTGTTTGCCAGGCTATTCTAGATTGTCTATCTTCCACCGAGTCTCTAATCTTATCTGTATCGTAGAAGTTGACTAGTTCAGTTTCTTCACTAACATTGGTGGGGCTGTAGCATGAGATAATTGTTGCTCTGGGGTTTCCGTTAAATGTAGCTGCCATCATTCTAGGTTGTATTTTCTCAACGCTATTAAGCGTTTTTAATGCTCTAGGTCCTATAAGTAATCCTACCCCTCCTACTGCGGCGTTGACAGAGTTTTTCCATGCGGATACAGTGGCGAGCGACCAGCCATTGCCAGTTTCGTGATATTTGATATCTTCGGTGTGCGTGTATCTGTGTTCTTGTATGCATATTATGTCTATCTTATGTTCTTCGGCCGATGCGATTAGCTCTGGGAGTTTTCCTATTCTATTAAAGGTTCTTACGTTAAATGTGGCTATTTGTAGTGTTTGCTTGCATTTTAGTAGTTTTGATCGTTTGAGCTCTGTAGCTGATTTTTCGAACACTGAGGCCAGGGCTCCAACCTCAGCAGGACGCGCCCCTTTTTTTACCCGCGCGAAGAGCGATGCGGTTTGTGTATGTGGTTTGAGTGTGGGTCATGGTTATCTTTCGATGGCTGTTTTATTCTCTTCTATAGAAGCCACTCTTATAGAGGAGCAGCAGTAGTTCCCCGATCGAACTAACGATCCTGAGCGTAAAGTCGTCAAACTCACGTCCAGGACCCGTTTAGGTATTGAGTTTGGTCGTCCATGGGTTTATTCAAATACCTTTATGTACATCATGCTGCTTCCCATGTGTACGCAAAAAAAAGGGGGGGCGGTAATTTTGGTTTAAGTTTTAAGTTTTAACTTAGTTAAAGTCCAAGATTAAGGTACTTTCGTATGACTTTCACTGGTACTGACTTGCTTTTTTTTTTGCTGTATTGGGACTTTTCCAAGGCTTTATTTATTTATCTTTTTTTTTTTTTTTTTTTTTACTACAGTTGGGAACCTAGCAGACTTCAGGAATTATAGAGCTTAAAAAATTTTTTTTTTTCTTTCTCTTGGGGGTGGGGCTGTGGTAGCATTAGGTGTTTTAGGCTTTTTCTTTTTTCTTCTAAACTACTGTTAGGGCTTTCTTTACGAATTTTTAAATTATATTATAGAAGAGATTCAAAAACATTCTGCCTTGTTCGCTGACATTTGGAAAGACTAACATCAATTTGGCTTTATAGTAGAGTAAGCGTGTCTTTACATTTAAAACGCATAGTTTAAGCATTATTTCACAAACAAAATACAGCATAACATTTTGTAAAATTCAGCATTTTAAATTGATAGGACTTAAAGACATACTGACCAATATTGATATATTTCTTCCAGTTGGCTCCTGAGTTCAAATGCTCTTCTTCGTTTTGACTTTTATTTACTATTGAAATTTTAGGTAGCTTTGGAGGCGGTCTACTGGGGGGGAATTCATTTCATTTTTTAATTCTTTTTTATATATATATATATATATTGTTATATATTGATAATATAATTAAAGATTCACTTGAGTTCATATTATTAAAATATATATATATATATATATATATATATATATATATATTGTTATATCTTGATAACATAAAGATACACTTGAGATAATGGGTACATATACTTTGAATAAATGTACTAGAAAATAAAGAATAATTCAATTACTTTGTCCGTATGTCGCTTCGGCTTGGCTACTTCATGGGCTTGGATCAGTCCAATTTTGTGGGGGTGGTTGTAAGCACCACATATATATATATATATATATATATATATATATATATATATATATATATAACGTTTATGGTTCTTACTCGCTCACTTGGTGAGTTAATGGAGGACTAAATGTTGCAGTATTGTTAAATAGTGCTCAATATCAATGATAGAGAGCATTCACACACACACACACACACACACACACACACACACACACACACACACACACACACACACACATATATATATATATATATATATATGTATATATATAAAGAAATAATTAAGCTCTGCACGTTGTCTGTTTATATATAATTGATTATACATCGATAGCCGTTAACATTGAGCATTCCGACTGGATACTCCTACACCTTGGATTTACCCCAAGGATTATGTAAAAGTATACATATATATGAAACATTTAATTCAAATTAGATATGTGATATTTCTTTCGGCTTTATTTCATCTTCACAAACTTTTTAATAAAGCCGAATAAAATATTACACATCTAAATTTGAGTTATGTGTTTGATTTATCTAACTTTCCACATATTTTTATTACACACACACACACACACACACACA
>OY757934.1:20604352-20666852 GCA_963585895.1 Sepioteuthis lessoniana
AAAATTATTTTTTCAAAGAAGATGAACTAAAAATCATTTTTACAATAAAAAATACATTAATCAATAACTTTTTACGATAAGAATGAATTGACCAATGATTTTTACCATGAAAATACACTGACCAAAGAATTTTACCCAAAAAATGCATTGACCTAAGCTTTTTCTATAAAAATGCATTAAAATTATTTTTACAATATAAAAATGCATTGGAGATGATTTTTACCATGAAAATGCTTTGGAAAAAAAATTACAATAAAATGCATTAAATATCATTTTCATTTTGAAAATGCATAAGAAATTATTTCTATTATAAAAATGCATGGAAGGTAATTTTTCGCAAAAAAAAGCTTTGGAAATGTTTTTTTACCATGAAATTTCGTGGGAAATGATTTTTACTATGAAAATACACTGAAAATCATTTTTGCTATAAAAATGCATTGCAAATAATTTTTGCTATGTAAATACACTGAAAATCATTTTTACAATAAAAATTCATTGCAAATGATTTTTGCTATGAAAATACACTGAAAATCATTTTTACAATAAAAATTCATTGGAAATGATTTTTGCTATGAAAATACACTGAAAATCATTTTTACAATAAAAATTCATTGGAAATGATTTTTGCTATGAAAATACACTGAAAATTATTTTTACAATAAAAATTCATTGGAAATGATTTTTGCTATGAAAATACACTGAAAATCATTTTTACAATAAAAATTCATTGGAAATGATTTTTGCTATGAAAATACACTGAAAATCATTTTTACAATAAAAATTCATTGAAATGATTTTTGCTATGAAAATACACTGAAAATCATTTTTACTATTAAAATGGCATTGGAAATGATTTTTACTATAAAAATGAAAAAAATTACTATTCAAAAGAATTGAAAATTATTTTTACAACAAAAACTCAACATCCATTGATTTTCTTATAAAAATGCATTGCAAATGTTTTAGCAATAAAAATGCATGGGCAAAAATTTGTCCTCGTGGGACTGTAGAAAGTGAGTTCGAACTCCAGTCACTCTATTACATTCACTTCGAACAAGGTATGAACCCTTTATTCTCCCTGCTATGGTTAAATAGTACCACTCTTGTTTTTCTAGAAGGAGGGCTTTGGCATTAAATAACCTACAAAGGTTGATATGCCATTAAGCAACGAAACGAAACAAAACGATTAAAACGAATTGAAGGTAATTTTTACGAAAAATTCCATCGGAAATTATTTTTCTCCACAAGATTTTTCCAACATTTTTGTATCTTTTCAAACGTATAACAAAAAAGTCATTTTTTTCTTTAAAATCAAATGAAAATTTTCTTTTTGATATCTAAGGTCATTTCTGTCTGGAGTATAGAGAAATTCTTAATATTAGTTCTTAATTTCTATAACAATCTTTTAAGTTTTTTGTTTTTAGATCGTCCTATGTCATCGTTTTAGTGATCATGGAACTGGTGTAAACATTAAATGGCATGAGAACCCATCTAGGGTTATTTCATGCCTAAGGGTTTGGGAATTGCGTTAATTATGCCGTTACATTTTTTGTGGAGTTATTTCTTAAGGATTTTTTTTTTTTTGCACTAATGATTTAAAAAAAAATCTACCTGATCCTAACACAAACTACCGTTCCTGATAAGAGTGGACCTGGGAGTGATGGTAGTGAAATTGTACTTTACATTCCTCGATAACTGGAGCCTCACCATCAGATGCGGTTTTCTATCATATTCAGGACACTCATAGGGGTGGGTCTCACACATCTGTAGTGATGCAGATTGCGTATTCTACATCCCCAGTTATAGATTTATATATATATATATATATATATAGTAAAATTGGAGACCGTAGTCGAGGGCAAACCGAAGGATCCCTTTTCAATAGCTACTACACCTAGGTGTAGAGGAGGGAGCTACTCCTTTCCCTGGACCTCCACTTTACCCTTGATCCCTATCGTATAATGCTGAGTGTTAAGCAAGGAGGTATCAAGTACCATTTTTGAGTCTTTCGTATGACTCAGTGCAAACTTATTTAAAAATAAAATTACCGACAAACTAATCTCTTATATATCATTTAAATCTATCTAAATATGTGCAAATGATTGGTTTTCTTTGTTTATTTGTTTGGGTTTTATGGCATGTCAACTTTTGCGGGTTATGTAATGCCGAATCCATTTTTGTACAACTAAACAATTCTATTCCAAACAATTCAGCATTTGTACAAAGTTTTATTGTCAAAACATGTCTTCTTCAAGCCATTCTGTTTTGTCAAATAGTTTTATTTCAAATAATTCAGTTTAGTGTAAGTACAGGTTTACTGTCAAGAAACAGTTCTATTTTTTAAAAAAAAATCAGTTAGCATACAAAAACAATTCCATTTCAAATGATTCAGATTAGCAGTTTAAATGTCAAAACAGTTCTATTTGAAACTATTCTGTTTAGCATAAGTAAGCCGTTTCAATGAAATACGTGTATGTGTTTTAAATGTCAAAACAGATCTATTTTATACAATTCCGTTTAGCATAAGTAAGCCGTTTAAATGAAGTACGTGTTTTAAATGTCAAAACAGTCATATTTCAATCAATTTAGTTTAGTATAAGTACACAGTTTAGTTCTGTTTGACTCATATATATGACCCTATCAGGTGCTACCACTCCGCACCAGAGTAGACCCGCGAGCGATGACAATGAAGAGGTACTCCGCATTCCCCAAAGCTCCAGCATTATTTGAAACTTACCATTACATTGTTTAGTGTCATATATCTGGACACTCATGGGGCGGGGTCTTATTCCTCTGTAGAGAAGCATTTGGTATATTCTACTATCCCATCTGAGAGGGCAAACAGATGTTTGCAAATCGTATATATCTAATATGCATACACAAACCGGATTTGGCATTAGATAGCCAACAATAGTTGATCTGCCATAATCAAATGAACATCACTTGGGATCATATTTTAAAATTATCTATTAATAAGGTTTGGTTTCTTTGTTTTCATGGCATATCAACCTTTGTAGGTTATTTAATGCCAAACCCACCTTTCTGGAAGAACAATAGTAATACTATTTAACCCATAGCTGGGAGGATAAGGGGGTTCATACCTTTCCCCAAAGGTATTTGCCTGAAAGTGAACGACTTACGTTCGAACTCGCTTACTACGATTCCGCAGTCCATCGCTTTAACCAGTACACCACGAGGACACCCCTGCTATTTATGGTAAGTATAATCTAAATGTAAGAAGGATTTTAGTATCCAATTAAATTTTTTCCAACATACAATTCGTTTAATTTCTGTGCCTATTCAGGTTTTTCACAAGTGATACTTGACAACTTACCAGTCTCTGTTGTATTTTTCAAAACAAATGTATTTGACACAAGCGCCTTTATCAATATCTCTATAAGCGCCTATCTCTAGTTGGGAAGATCACGGTATACAATGCTGATGAAACCTAATAAGGACGAAAAAGCTGTCCAGTGTTTCTGTATATCGCACGCTAGTGTGTACCGGATTTTCTGGTCATGGTAATTCAATTTACAATATAATTCCTCTACTTAAAAAAGAAAATGTACATCAGTTTAGTGTTAAGTAATAAATGTCTGGGATAGCGGAACAGATAACAGACTCATACATACTCACACACACACAGATCGATAGATAGATAGATAGATAGAGAGAAGTGTGTACAAACGTTAAATGGGGCTAAACTTCTTAGGTCTGATCTCTCATTATCAAATTTCTCATATAATATCCTAATAAACAGAAAAAAATATTTTTACACAACGTTGAACATTGGAACAACGTTGAACAGTTGGAAGAAAAGTAAATTCTTTGAAAAAAGAAGGACATTAAATAACAATTGAATTTTTAAAGATTATTTTTATCCTTTCTACCAGAAATTTAGTCATATAAAAGGATTTTGATAGTTTTCTTAAGGCTGGTTTTCATGAACCTAAATTACTAACCACGTATTTTTTAAAATCTTGAAACACCATTATGAACACTGACTGAAAATTTTATCTGAATTAACATTTTTAAGCATGGAAAAAAAAAAGAATCTGTAAAATGTACTGAATTAACATTATTAATAATGATGGTTCAACTGATGACGTTGACACTAACCAAGTTAAAAACAATGTTTTTTCTGAGAGAATTTATATTAATGAAAACTGATAGATTTAAAGGAATAAAACTTCAAGCTGACCCCAAATATACGAGGAGCATAAGATAAGTTTCCAGACTTTTTTCGTATGGGCACTTTTATTGATAGTACACACATGAAAGACTAGTCCCCTTCGGAGTAATCTCCCCCGGCCCCAATGCACTTGTTGTACCGTTCCAACAACTTCTGGAATATCCCATGGAAGTCCTCTTGTGTGAGCGTGTCAAGGACCTTCGTCACAGCCTCTTTCATCTCCTCAATTGTCTCATAACGACAGCCTCTGAGCTTAGGGAATGACCAAAAGTCACAGGGAACAATGTCTGCACGATAGGGAGGGTGAACTGTTTTGATACCCATCTTAGTCAAATAGTCTGTGACAAGGATGAAGTTGAGGACTGGTGTATTGTCCTAGTAACAATGCCACTGATCCGATTTGAAGAGTGCTGGGCTCTTCTGACGGAATCTCTTCCTGAACTCCCTTAAAACCTCAACATAGTAACCCTAACCCAAACCGCTTGGCCAATCAACTCTGGTGTATTGATTTTCCTTACTCTCCCACACCTCTCATCATCCCTCACAGACTCCCTGCCTTCCTTGAATTTCTTATGCCACTCAAAGCTGATGCCCGATTCATGCAAGATGCTCCAAAAGCACTCTGAAGTACTCAATACGTTTCTGAGGTATTTTTTCCAAGTTTAAAACAGAATTTCATTGCATATCATTTTTCTAAAGTGTCAGATTGTATTTTTGAAATTCACCAGCTGTGACAATCAGGATTTTGTAGGGTGTATTCCAATTGCTGCTGTAGGTGTTTATTTGAACCTGAAATCATAAAAATTGGTGTGTCATCTTATAAGATATATATAGCAATAAAGTACTGAATTTTCAAGAGTTATGACAATTTTTGATGTCCATACAAAAAAAGTCTGGAAACTTATCGTACGCACCTCGTATATATATATATATATGTGTGTGTGTGTGTGTGTGTGTGTGTGTGAAAGAAAATAATGGATTGTAATCCGACAGTTTGTAAAGAGAAATTGATTATGTAATCCAAGTAGAAGGAGAGATTTATTGAGAAATAGTGTCGACACTATAGCGTTTCAGTTCTACTTAACCATCATCAGGGCTATGAGGGGTTATATTAGTGATGTAAAGTTAACGATGGATATGTCAAAAGTGTAAAGAATATATAAAAACTTTGGAAAATATATACAACGAGAAAAAGTTGGCTGTTTATGACAAGAAAAGTTGGCCGTTAGATCAATGAATCAGCGTTTGTTGTTTTTAAACGACGTCACCCTCACCTATTAGGAACAGTGTGCAGAATCCACGTTCCGTACGTTCATCGAGAAAGATTTCGAATCATTCCTTGTTTTCGACGAAGATCAAATATATATATATATATATATATATATATATATATATATATATATATATATATTGTCATCTAGAGACACACTCTTTCGTTCTATCGGAACTCTTCAGTGTGGCTAGACACGTAGGACACTTGAACCGGGATCGAAACCCGTCCAACTTTACGTTTGACTAAGTATCAGACCGCTCAGCCAACAAGCGAACCTCGCCGACTCCAACTCTACGGATTGGGTAAGACCCCACCCCCTCACAGTGAGTGTCCTGGATGTGACACTTAACAATCTGATGGTGAGGTTCCAGTCATTCTGGAGCTTTGGGGAATGCAGAGTACCCATTCATTTCAATTACTCCTTGGTCTACTCTGGGTTAAATAGAACTAACTGCATGTTTATGCTAAACTGATTTTTTTCAATTAAAACTGTTTGCCTAAACTGAATAGCTTGAAATAGAAATGTTTTTGACAATTAAACCGTATTTACATTTAAACTGCGGGCTCATGCTAAATTGAATTGTTTGAAATGGAACTGTTTTTGACATTAAAACTGTACTTACACTAAACTGAATTGTTTAATATAGAACTGTTTAGACATTTAACTGTGTGTAAACAAAATCTGAACTTATACTAAACTGAATTAGCTGAATTAGAACTGTTTGACTATACTGAATAGCTTGAAATAGAAATGTTTTCACAATTCAACTATACTTACATTTAAACTTCGTACTTATGGTAAATGGAATTGTTTGGAATTGAACTATTTTCATGAAAATGGATTTGGCGTTAAATAACCTACAAAGGTTGATATGCCGTAAAACCTAACCAACCAACCAACCAACCAACCATATAAAAGAAAAACTTTTGCAAATTACTCATATTTTTTGTCATAATATTTATTTCAGCACACACATACACACACACACACACACACACACACACACACACATACACACACACACACACACATATATATATATATATATATATATATATATCCGTAGCTGGAGGGAGAATAGTTGTATTCATACATTTCTAAAAGTTATTAGTGCTTTATGAAATAAAAATAGCCTCGTCAAGGCCAGTAAGTTTTGTCGTCGTAAACTATTATATCACGAACGTCTCTCTCTCTCTCTCTCTCCCTCTCTCTCCCCCTCTCTCTATATATATACATGTATATATATATATATATATTTATTTAAATGTATATATGTATAAATATGTTTGATTGAATAATAAAGACACATTTTGTCTATAGAATTCTATAAAGTTCCTTTCAAGTTTTCTGATAAGTGTTTTGTTTTCCGGTAGGAATTGGTGGATGAATTTAACAAAATTGCCCTGAGAGCTTTCAGAACTTTCATAGGCTATCATCAGGGGTGGCTTGCATGTATCAAGAGGTTTTTTTGAAGAGTTTTTGAAAGTTTTTAGGTTTTTTTATAACATAACAAAATTACGTAAACGCAGTGTTAGAATTTAATCTAATGAATTTAAAAAACGGAACGCCATCAACGGAAATAGAATATTATCAAGAAATATGGAATATTCAAAAGGAAAAAAAATGGTAAATTCATCCACCAATTCCAACCAGAAACCAAGACACATGTCAGGAAACTTGAAAGGATCCTAATAAAATTATACAGACAAAATTGGTCTTTATTATTTCACCAAAGACGCTTAAATGAAAAACTGTTGCCAAACCACACACACACAACACACACATATATATATATATATATATATATATATATATATATATATATATATATATATATATGTGTGTGTGTGTGTGTGTGTGTGTGTCCTTTTTCTGTTTTTGGACACTATTTACACGAATCTTTAAAAAATACCTTTTCGTATCCCAAACTCCGAGTTTTACTTTGCCGAATATAGAGTATAGACTCACCAAAAAAGAAGAACCATGGCTAATATTTTTTGTTATGGCAACACGTTGCTATTTGTTATAAAATTAAAGCAAATTTATATTTGTCTTAATTTCTTTGCATGTAAGGCCGATACAAACGTGAGAAGTGTGTGACAAATCTAAAATCTAACTAAAGCTTAAAATTTTTGAATGATCCTCGAATATTTTAGAAAACAGGCCATGATTTCATGGTAGTGTTATCACTGCTGATTACATTTTGAAGTATTGTGAAAGTCTATATATATGTTGTGTAGTGACTGGAACCCAACATAATGGACTGGTGTGAGGAGTATTTTAAGCGGTGCTCGCTCTTGTCAGTCAGGAAGGAAGTAAGTCTGTCTGTCAGACTGTTTTTCCGACTATAAACGACTAAGATTGCTTACATTAGTCGGTGAACCGTATTTCTCTCCATAACAAAATATCTCTTACCTTAAATATAGGTTGACTCTTACAACTGAGATTTCCTCTCAGCAGCGTGGAGCATATGCACTACTCTCTGGGAGGCACTGGGCTGGGACACACTTCGACCAGCCGCGTTGGTCGGTGTGTCCTAGTTCTAGTGGCGGTCGGTCTAGGAGCGCCTTGACCGACATCCTCGAGCCTCAGGCTCTAACCTTACTCGGAGGGGCTAGGTTTTTCACCTGGCGCTTGAGGCGCCTCTTTTTATGGAAATGGTCCCGCGCATCTAAAAAAGGCCTTGTGCCACACTCGTCCGCTTGGTGGGACGAACAACAAATACCGACTCTTACAACAGATGACTCAACTACATGTACGGTTAGATTGAAAGAGAAACAGAAATATTGATAGTTGGAGATGTATGATTATTGACTCATGAACGAGACTCGATAACTCAAGATCGAACCTTTGCCCAGTCATCTGGGGCTGTAGAATACACTGACTTCTTCTCTGCAGAGGGGTAAGACCCCCCCCCCCAACGAGTGTCCTGGATAAGACACTAAACAATCTGATGGTGAGGTTCCAGCAGTACTGGAGCTTTGGGGAATGCAGAGTACCCCTTCATTGCCATCGCTCACAGGTCCACTCTGGCCCGGAGTGGTAGCACCTGATAGGGCCCTATCTATGGGTTAAATGGAACTAATAGCATACTTATGCTAAAATGAATTGAGTAAACTGAATAGCTTGAAATAAAAACGTTTTTGACAATTAAACCGTACTTACACTTAATTGAATTATTTGAAATATAACTGTTTTTCGACATCAAAACTATATTTACACTTAACTGAATTATTACATATAACTTCTTGAATAGTTTGAAATAAATGTTTTTGACAATTAAACTGTGTATTTATGCTAAACTGAATTGTTTTAAACAGAACAGATTATTTACATAAAAATGGATTTGGCGTTAAATAACCTACAAAGGTTGATATGCCATAAAACCAAACAAACAAACCAAACCATCAAGATCGAACCCTGACCCTGGCTGTTTGTGTTTTAGCTTCTCACTAAAACCCTTTCGTAAGATAAGAATTAATCTCTTCTTCTTTGGCTTACCAACAACAACATAACATAAAAACAAACATTCCTTTTCACAAATCAAACACAAACGCTACATTGTCACCAACTAGAACATAACTTTAAAACAAATATTTCTTTTCCACATTTACCGTAAAAAATACTATATAATATCGCGAAACGTATTCGGTAAAAAATAAACATCAATTACCAAATTTTTTTCCAGTTTGTCATAAATACTACACAACATATATTTATATATAGAGAGAGAGAGAGACAGAGAGAGAGAGAGAGAGAGAGCTATCTCATACAGTTGGTCCAGTATATTACCTGTCAAGAAAAGTCAGTGGTTGACGTACTCATTCCTTCCATTAGGGCACTCTTTCAATGTCATAAAGAGGTTTTACGGGAATCTATACGACCCTTGGACACGTTCCTCTTGTAACAGCCCTCCAAGATGATACTGATACTTCTATCTTGATAAAGAATAAAGAATACTAATCTGTATTTGATTGTTATCGCCGGTAATGTGGGAAATTGATTTATTATCAATGACAGAGCTCTTTAAGTGATTTGCTTAAACGAAAAATTCGCTATGTGTTTTTCTTTTGCTGAATTGCAACGACACAGTCTAACACACAGCCCCGAAGACAGACACACACACACACACACACACACACACACACACACACACACACACACACACACACACACACATGCATTGAGATATATAGTGACACACACGAGCACAGACACATGTACTGACACAGATGCAGACACACACACACATACATACACGCTCACATACATATATACATAGATAGATGGAAAGAGATGACAATCTATCGAACTATTCGGGATGTAAATCATTATATATACACACATTGTTAAAAACATGCATCCACACAGAAATATATATATATATGTATATATATATATATATATATATATAATGAGAATTCCATTCAATTCATTCATTTATTTTAAGGTAAGTGTCTATGGTGTTGTAGTGCACGTGCTGAATTGCAATCTTGGAGTAAGCGAGTTCGATATCTCGTCTCGCTAATATGGTTACTTTCGGACTAATACCCAAAAGAAAAGTATAACCCCACTTTTTGCTCCAGCTATGAGTTCAATAGTATCATTGCAGTTCTTTGACATTACATAACCCATAAATGTTGATATGCCATTAAACAAAAGAAAATAAACGGTTGATATATATATATATATAATGCTCAACAGCATGGACACATTCTTATCTCTCTGGTAATTCCTCCTACTTTCTATATCCCTCCCTCTCTATCTTTCTCTTATATTTATACATCTAAAGATATGTAATAAGAATTCGATTAATATATAGATGTCAGTCTATTTATCGATCTACGTGTGATTCAAATCCTTGCATATATATAAATATACATGTATATATATATATAAACACGCACACACACGTACGCACACACACGCACACACAAACACACACACACACATATATATATATACATATATATATATATATATTGCTCACGTACACACATGTTTTCATCACTCTCCTGATCCCTTTCATTCTTCTACCCCCTCTCTCTCTCTCTCTTTTATATATATATATATATATAATATATATATATATATATATATAGGTGTGTGCGTGCGTGCGTATAAATGAGATAGAGATAAAGATAGAATGAAAATGAAAGTGAAAGTAAGCGAGGTCAGCTGAAACCGCAAACGCTGCGAAACGCCGCATTGAGATGTAACGGCATTTTAAACCGGCTGACTCGCTGGCTCTGATCTTTTCCCGTTTCAAATGTACACATTGACAGCTGGAGATTTTCATTTCACGAGAATTGAGAGGAGGATGAGAGGAAGAAGACAGGCGAGAACGAGAAAAGGCGAGAACGAGAGAAGGATTACGTGGACTGGGTTTGGGGCAGTGGCCGGATGCGCTGGCTTTTGGTGATTGAACAATTCGTTTTTCTCCACCGGACATTTGGCCTTTCCTCTCTTGTCTATTTCGAATTGCCAACCCCAGTAATATAACGATCTGTATTCCAAACCCTCGTACAATCAGCTCTATCTTTCCCCCGCTTTTATTCTTTTTTTTTTTTTTTGTTCTTGTATTGCTTATTTCTCAACTTCAATCGCTACGCCCCACCCCCATCTCCCTTTCTCTCTCTTATAAAAACGATAGTACATGTATTAACTCTTTTTAGGAACAGAGTTATATCAAAATGTAGACATTAAAACAATTTCCTGCTCAGTCACCTGCGAACCAACGACACCAAAGAATAATAGAATAATTAAACAAGTAAACAATATACAAAGAGATAGATTAGAAAGAAAAAAAAAGTAAATGAATTATTTTAATCATGATAATTAACAGAATCTCTCTTTGAAAATGAGACCCCTAAATACATCTGGGACTTTTTAATACGAACGGACACCGCCCAGAAAACCAGAAAAAGTGTTAATTATCAAGAAAAGAATTTGTCATTTAGTGGAGTTTACTGTTCCGGCGAACAACAAAGGGAAAATAAAAAAAAGAAAGCAGAATGATAGACAAATACCACGAGTTCTATGTAGGTTATTTAATACCAAATCCATTTTTATGAAAAAATTCTATTCCAAACAATACAGTTTAGCACAAGTACGCAGTTTAAATGTCAGTACAGTTTAATTGTGAAAACATTTTTATTTTATACTATACAGTTTAATTTTCAAAAACCTTTCCATTTCTGGCTATTAAGTTTTGTCAAAGAGTTTTAATACAAATTCAGTTTAGAATTAGTATACTTTTTTTACACACAGTTGAATAGCAAAACAGTTCTATTTCAAACAATTCAGTTTAGCATCAGTACACAGTTTAATTTTCAAAAACATTTCCATTTCAGGCTATTAAGTTTTGTCAAAGAGTTTTAATACAAATTCAGTTTAGAATTAGTATACTTTTTTTACACACAGTTGAATAGCAAAACTGTTCTATTTCAAATAATTCAAGTTTAGTATACAAAAACAGTTGCATTTCAAACACTTCAGTTTATCATGAGTGCGCAATTTACATGTCAAAGCATTCCTATTTCAAGTAATTCAGTTTAGTATAAGTATAGATTTTGTTGACATACAGCTAAATGTCAAAAAAGTTCTATTTCAAACAATTCAGTTTAGCTTAAGAACAGAGTCAATGTCAAAAACAGTCCTATTTCAAACAATTTAGTTTAGTTTAAGTACAGAGTCAATGTCAAAAACAGTCCTATTTCAAACAATTCTGTTCAGCATACAAAAACAGTTCCATCTCACATAATTCAGTTTATCATAAGTACGCAGTTTTAATGTCAAAACAGTTCTGATTCAAGCAATTCAGTTTAGCAGAAGGACACAGTTTAGTTCTGTTCGATCCATAGATAGGACTCTATCAGGCGCTAGCACTGCCAGCCAGAGTGAACTTTGGAGGGATGGAAATAAAGGCGTTCTCCGAATTTCCCAAAGCTCCAGAGTTACAGGAACCTCACCATCAGGTTGCATGGTGTCATACCCAGGACACTCGTTGTAGTGGTAGTCGGGGGTCTTACGCTTCCTGCAGAGAAGCAGTCGGTGTATTGGGAAACTTGAGAGAGAGAGAGAGAAAGAAAGAGAGAGAGAGAGAGAGAGAGAGAGAGAGCAGAAAAAGCTGAGAAGATAAAGTTCACGGTGATACCACTTGTAGTTGAAGCACTTGGAATATTTTCCAAAGGTCTGGAAAAGAGAGTGGTGGAACTGGAGATCAGAGGAAGAATGGAGACCATCTAGACAATAGCACTGTTAAGATCTGCTAGAATACTTAAAAGAGATCTGGAGAGACTTGCTGTCACACATTTTTCAAGGAAAACCACCTATTAAAAAAATGTAAAAAATAAACTTTGAAGAGTAAAATAATAAATTGAATAACCACGCCCAGAAAATCCGGCGAGCACTGCCTGTGACATACAGCGGTGTCGACTTTATTAAGTCTCATCTAGCAGTATATACTGTGATCGAACCAGTGACCACAGAATGCAGATCCGAAACTCTACCACTGAGCTACTGGTCCACTTCTCAGGATGCCAAAATTAGTCATGGTAGATGCGCGGCCAATGAACCCAAAGTATCTTTGTTGTTTTTTTAACGGTATATCAACCTCGGTGGGTTATTTAATGCCAAAGCTATCCTTCTATAAGGACAGGAGTGGTATAATTAACTCATAGCTGGAAGGATAAAAGGGTTCATTCTTTTCTCAAAAGTGTTTGTCCGAAAGTGATCATAATAGCTTGACTGGAGGTGCCCGTGGTGTAATGGTTAGGAGGTGCCCGTGGTGGTTATCGTCGCAGGAATTGGACACGGCGACACGAGTTCAAATCCTGGACTGATTGCATTTCACATAGCACTAATACCCTTGGGAAAGGTATGAATCCAATTATTCTCCCTCCAGCTATGGGTAAAATAGTAGGGCAGACTAGGTTCTTCAGCCTTGGTGAGGCAACTAGCCTAGGAGAAGGAAAACTCTGAATTCAAACCTGTTAAACTCCGCTTAAAAAACTGACCTTGTGTAATATCCTGCCCGAGCGGAGGGGTTGGGTAAATATGATAATAGCTTGACTGGAAGGAAGTGCCCGTTGTGTAATGGTTATCCTCGTAGGAAATGGACACGGTGACACGAGTTCAAATCCTGGACGAGACTGATTGCATTTCACATTGCACTAATACCCTTGAGAAAGGTATGAATCCAATTATTTTCCCTTCAGCTATGGGTAAATAGTAGGGAACACTAGGTTCTTCAGCCTTGGTGAGGCAACTAGTCTAGAAGAAGGAAAACTCTGAATTCAAACCTGTTAAACTCCGCTTAAAAATTGACCTTGTGTCATATCCTGCCCGAGCGGAGGGTTTGGGTAAATATGATAATAGCTGGACTGGTGTTTTACAATTTTTTGAAGAAAGTATTTAACTTTACTTATTCAAGATGATTTTAGCGGTAAATTTTCTCTCAGTCCCAATGTATATATATATATATATATATATATATATATATATATATATATATCCATGACAAAGATATCATTGGATTTACAATTTTCCTGTATTTTCACTTTAATATTTCTAGTTTAATATTTTCTATAATAATTTTTTCTATAATTTGAAAATATTTCCTTTTTTTAAGTACTAACATCCCTACATATGTTTAACTCATTTACGTAAAAAGATAATTCATATGTTTCTCCACTATATATATATATATATATAAAGAGAGTGACAGAGAGAGAGAGAGAGGGGGGGAGAGAGAGAAAGAGAGCTGGATACTGGGCTTACTCCTTATCTCTTTCATGTGTCCTTATCATTCATCTAACTTGCGAACTATGCTCCTATATATATATATAAATATATATACATTACCCACGCAAACATGAATTTTCCTCCCAGTTGTATCAATTCATCTTTTTCACAAAATACCTCTTTATTTATCTGAATATATAAACATTGTGTATATGCACGCATGATCACACCCACACCCATATATATATATATATATATATATACATATTTGTGGTATTTTATCCATTTCTTCTGTTGTCCATACTTCAATATTAGCGCTTCTCTCTCTCTTTCTGTATATATATATATATATATATATATAAGGAGAAAGAGAGATAATGAGATCCTCTCTTATACCTCCTTGTTTAACTCATAAATCTTCCTGTTATAGTGAAATTATTGTTTCCCTCTCTTCCTCAACCTTTTTCTTCATATATATATATATATATATATATATATATATATATATAGTCGGGAAAAGACACGCTTGATCTTTCCTATCTCGTCTATTTTGAACCGCCAACACCCGTACACCAATCCGAATTTCATCCTTCCAACCTTTACTCAATTTTCCCGCCTTTTTTTCCCTTTTGTTTTCTCCACATCTTAACTTCCACATTCTCTCTCTCTATTGCTTTCCTTACCCTCTTACACGTACATTATCAATTTCACTCTCTCTTCCCCCCTCTCTCTCTTTAATTCTCAATCTATCTTCAGAGAGAAAAACAGAAATTTCGTGAGGGATAGAGATAGATAGAGAGAGAGAGAGAGTGAGGGGGGGGGACTTGAGAAATCCACACCTTTCACACCCACCCTCTCTTCACACTCGTCAATCTTTCGGTGTTGGTGGAACTGTTTTTGGTGCCTCATATTCAAAGGCAATACAAGTCCGAGTGAGAATTTCCAAACTGATAAGCTTCAACCAAAAAGCACTGTTATCCTTTCATTGACAAGCAAACAAACGATAGAACGTTTCCTGAAATGCCGATAGTACCCGTATGTAAAACAACTACAGCAAGAACAACGTCAACAACAACGAGCCCTGCCTCTCTTTCCACCATCGCCGACACTACCATCTCCTGTTCTCTCTCCTCCCTCGCCCGACTTACTCAATCATACGTTCTTTCAATGTGCTTCCAAGACCACTTATCCGCTACTGACAATGGTATTCATCTGTATTCTGGCTGATAGCAGAGAGCCTTCAAACCAAAGGAGATGAAACGGACAAGAAGATGCGCAACGGTTCTGATATGCCAGTGGTCTGAAAGGTTAACTTAACATAGTCCTTCATTTTTATTTATTTATTCATTTATTTTTTGTAGAGCTATCTCTGACCAGCGCGAAAGTCCGTGATGGGGAATGAACGCAAGTCAATGGAACCCGGTAAACATTTTTTCAAAATCAGAGGGCTCAAAAATGAAGAGGCATGAACCCGAATGTTCTCTGCATCTGCTTGACGCAGCCAGTTCTTGCTGGATTAGTTGCGTACGTATTCACTACAGCCATCTGCTACAGGCAGGATGTGACGCAAGATCATTTTTCGAAGCGGAATACAGCTAGTCTGATTTCAGAATTTTCCTTCTCCTAGACTGGTTGCCTAACCAAAGTTAAACAATCCAGTCTATCCAACTACTTACCCAGGAATGGAAAGAGAAGAAATGGATTCATTCCTTTCCAAGAAACATTAACACGAAGTGAAATACAAACAGCTTCGTCCAGGTTTTGATCCCAGGTCATCGAATCCATTTCCTACGCTAAAGTTATTTTGGGGTTGTCACCGATGTCTACTTTATCAATGATAGCTGGTCGTCGGCTGGGGATGAAAATCACAAAAACACAATCGTCTTTGCATTAGGACCTTCGTTTATTTATTACTTCCGCTCAGATGCTGAGCCCGTGGAACCGTTACCTCGTATCTTTCTGTCCATATTTACCAACCCTTCCGCTCGGACAGGATATGACACAAGATCAGTTTTTAAGCGGAGTTTAAAAGGTTTGAATTCAGAGTTTTCTTCTCCTAGACTAGTTGCTTCACCAAGGCTTAAGAACCTAGCCTTCCCTACTATTTACCCATAGCTGGAGGGAGAATAATTGGATTCATACCTTTCCCAAGGGGATTATGTGAAATGCCATCAGTCTCGTCCAAGATTTGAACTGGTGTCGCCGTGTCCAATTCCTACGACGATAACCATTACACCACGGGCACCTCCGATCTTTCTGTCATTCCACGTTTTCCACTTACACCAACGTTCGTCATCTCGTAATCCAACCACTAAAGGAGAAAAAGATCAAATCCCGAATCCGTGATACACACACACATACACACATAAATATATATATATATATATATATATATATATTGGGGTTCATAGAACACCCCATCTTTACTTCCGACCGAGGTGGGTGAAACTGAGATTGTGACCTCACCTTGACCGGTCCTAAGTGCAAGAACAAGCATATCTTGTTATAGCAAGCCCTCTGGAAGAGATGTTAAATTCCGTCAATACCTCTCTCCTCCGATAGTTGGACTTTTGATGACGGATGCATTTGCAGTCGGTAATATTCACCAAAAATACTTGAGATTTTTTCGTAAAATTGACCTTAGAAAGCTTTAGTTTAGTGGGGATCGAACCAGCATATAAAACTTTAATGGTCTCGAGATAGAAATATGATAACAACCTTGAGATCGATTGATAGGTATTAACAATTTAGAGATAGAAAGAGATTAAAAGTGTACCAATTGATAGATAGATATTAACAAGATAGATAGATAGATATTAACAATTTGGAGATACATTATAACAATTTAGAGATAGACTGATACATCAATAGATATATATATCAACAATCTTGAGATAAATAGATGGAGAAATAAATAGTGTTTGGTCGGTGATGAGAAAACTGATTTTGATGAAACAATATCCGAGGGTTTTCTTTTTCGGGAAAAAAAATGGCCGTATTGCTCATGGTAGAAATGTTATAAATCAAGAAGATCTTGAACCACCTTGAACATGGAGCACTCGTTTCAGTTGTGTGTCTTTAGAGGTTAATGGAAAGGTGAAATCTGAGTCGATTTATATAAAGGCATTTTGGTCTTTGCATTTTCAGTGGTTTAGAGCTTTTCGGTTTTTTTTCGATGGTCTATCGGAGTTCTTTTTGTGCAATACTACTACAAATAATAATAATAGTACAAACGGATCGCTTAATCTCGGCCAGACAACCAAACCTTGTAATAATCATTAAAAAAAAAACAGAACTTGCCGAATTGTGAACTTTGCTGTCCCGGCTAAACACTGAGTAAATTTGAAAGAAAACGAAAAGAAAGATAAATATCTGGACCATGCTAGGAATCGAAAAGACTGTGGAACATGAAAGTGACGGTTTTACCAAATGTAATTGGTGCTCTTTGTACAGACACCAAAGAATTGGTACAAAGACAAGAGGACTTGGACATAAGAGGACGAGTGGTGACCATACAAATTATAGCAATATGGAGATCGGCAAGAAAACTGACGTGAGTGCTCGTGACTTGAGGAGACTTGCTGTCACTCAAACTCCAGTGAGAAACCATCGGGTAACGCTGGTGTGAAAAACTCTCGAAAAAGTGAAATAATCATCATAAATATCAAGAACTTGCTAGAGAACTAAAAAAAAAAAAAACTATGGAACGTGAAGTTGACGGTAATACCAATTGTAATTCGAGCACTTGGAACAATCCCCAAAGGATTTATAAAAGGAGTGGAAGACTTGTAAATAAGAGGACAAGAGGACACTATCCAGACTATTAGATTATTAAGGTCAGCCAGAATATTGAGAAGAGTCCTTAAGGAGACCTGCTGTCACTCAAACTCCAGTGAAAAGCCATCAGCTAACGCTGGTGCGAAAAACTATGAAACGAGTAAAATACGAGGATCATTAAATAAGTTTCCAGACTTTTTTCGTATAGGCACTTTTATTGATAGTACTCACATGAAACTCTAGTCCCCTTCAAAGTAGTCTCCTCTGGCTGCAATGCCCTTGTTGTACCATTCCAAGGCCCTATGGAAGTCCTCTTTTGTGAGCATGTCAATGACCTTCTTCACAGCGTCTTTCATCTCCTCAATTGTCTCATAACGACAGCCTCTGAGCTTAGGGAATAACCAAAAGTCACAGGGAGCAAGGTCTGGACTATAAGGAGGCTGAGGAACTGTCTTGATGCCCATCTTGGTCAAATAGTCTTGGGACAAGGATGGAGTTGTGGACTGGTGCATTGTTCTGGTGGCCCGATTTGAAGAGTGCTGGCCTTTTCCGACGGAATCTCTTCCTGAACTCCCTTAAAACCTAAACATAGTATTCCTTGCTGACTGTCTGTCCAGTGGGAAACCAGTGCAGGTCAGTGCTGTCAAAAAAAGAGATCTTCAAAAGTTTGTAGGTGGATTTGCTCTGTCTGGCCTTCTTGGGTCTGGGAGAGCCTGCATGCTTCCATTGAGAACTCTGTCTTTGGGCTCTGGGTCATAGCAGTTGATCCAGCGTTCATCGCATGGCATTTTTTCCGAGTTTAAAACAGAATTTTATTGCATATCGTTCTTCCTCACGTCCAGATTGCTTTTTAGTAGGGTGTATTCCAATTCCTGTTGTAGCTGTTCATTTGAACCTGAAATCATAAAAATTAGTCAGTCATTTCATAAGATGTATAGCAATAACATACTGAATTTTTAAGAGTCTACGACAATTTTAAATGCCTGTACAAAAAATGTCTTGAAACTTATTGAATTATACCGTAATAATCATAATAATAAGTAAGTTAGCGACCATAGTCGAGGGTGACCCGAAGGCTCCCTTTTCGATAGCTACTACACCAAGGTGTAGGGGAGGGCGCTACTCCATTCCCAGGATTGCTCCACTTTACCCTTGAACCGTACCTTATAATGCTGAGTGTTAAGCAAGGTGGTATCAAGTACCATTTTTAAAGTCTTTGGTATGACTCGACCTGGGATTGAACCCAGGTCTCCCGGGCCATTGGCGAACACTCTAACCGCTGGGCCAAATCAAACAAAATTAAAGATGGAAGGTGAGAGCACTTGAGTAAGTTCATTGAGACAGAGAGGTGAATTATTGTCCGGGGGTGGGGAGAGCAGGCGACTGATGCAATTTTTGTAATTACGTAATGGCCGCATAAGTAGATGATTTTTGTTTAGGTTTTACAAGATGATAAGCTGCATAAATAGACAACTGTCTAAGCGCAAATTAATCTGCTGTCTATTCGCTTGTCGATGTAAATGCAGATCTATTTGATTTAATCAAGACATCACATTGTTCCACGAGTGAATTGGTGTTATGTTCAATTTGTTTATTATCTATCAAGCTACTAGTGTCTAATCCGCTATCTATCTATCTATCTATCTATCTATCTTGTCCAATCGGTTAGAGCTGCAGAATACACAGAATGCTTCTCTGCAGAGGGGTAAGACTCCCCTAACGAGTGTCTTGGAAATGACTGTTTAATTGAATTGTTAATGATTTATAACAAGACTTGGAACAATTTATCTTTGACATGTTAAACTGAAGTGTTTGAAATAGAAATGTTTGATCATTTAACTGCGTGTAAACCAAAAAACTGTATTTAAACCAATGACTAACTATGTGTAAACAAAAGACTATACTTATGCTAAACTGAATTACTTGAAATTAAATAAAACCATTTGTGTAAGCACGCACAGCTCAGGTTTGTTTAAAAAAAGTTATCTTTCAAATGTGTTAAGAAATCATAATTGATATATGTATAAAAAGTATTTGGCATTATATAACCTACAAGGTTTGATATGCTATGAAACTGTTAGCACTCTGTCAAAACTCATAATGTAACAAAACCAAACCAAATCCTTCGGGGTCCATATTAGGCTGATTTTGTGTCATACCTTAATACATCGCGGGTAGAGATAAAAAAAATTTTAACCGAAATAATATTTTTCACAAAAAAAAAATTCATTAATTTCTATTAAGTGCGGGAGATCATTGCTTTGTAGTCATTGAAAAAAGAGAAAAGCATTTACCGGCAAAATACCGGTAAAACCATGGATGCAATATATCTACCATAGCCATGATATAGCTATGTGTGAAACGTAAATCAATAAAAGTTTTAAAATAAAGCTGTAGTGCTTTTTTTTCTTTAGGACGACAATTTTATCGTTCCACCCGGTAGATGTCAGCTCTACTACATAATCAAGTTACCTGAATTGATTTTTTCTATAAAAGTTTTAAAATAAAGCTGTAGGGTTGTTTTCTTTAGGACAACAATTTTATCGTTCCACCCTATAGATGTCAGCTCTACTACATAATCAAGTTACCTGAATTGATTTTTTCTATAAAAGTTTTAAAATAAAGCTGTAGGGTGGTTTTCTTTAGGACGACAATTTTATCGTTCCACCCTGTAGATGTCAGCTCTACTACATAATCAAGTTACCTGAATTGATTTTTTCTATAAAAGTTTTAAAATAAAGCTGTAGTGTTTTTTTTTTCTTTAGGACGACAATTTTATCGTTCCACCCTATAGATGTCAGCTCTACTACATAATATAAATAAATCTATTTCAAAAAATTCAGTTTAGTATATAAGTATACGGTGATTTGTTTACACTCACCTAAATATAAAAACAGTTCTATTTCAAGGAGTTCAGTTTAGCATGTACACAGAGAAGACCCTATCAGGTGCTACCACTTAGAGTGGACCTGGGAGTGACGGCAATGAAGAGGTTCTTCACATTCCCCAAAGCTCCTGTATACAGTTTTGACATTTTAATTGTTTTCAATTTTGTGATTAAGGAAGAAGCTTTTGTTTAAATACATTAAAATTGGATTGAAGACAAAAAATTTAATGAGTAAAACATGTCATTTTTTTGTCATCAGTCTGTTGCCTTATCAAAGGAAATGCGTTCGTCTCTCCCTCCCTCTTGCTCTTTCTCTCTCCCTCTTTCTCTTTCTCTCTCCCTCTCTCTCTCTTTTTCATTCTGTCTGTCACTCTCTCTTACTCTGTCAGTATGTCTCGCTCTCTCTGTACGCACACATACACACATACACACATACACACATATATATTTGTATATATATATTTATATATATGAGGGAATATACATATATATGAGGGAATATATATATATATATATATATATATATATAGGGGTATGTATGCATTTATAGATATTTATATGTATATATAAAAATTGATAGATATGTAGATAGGTATAGACCTATGTATGTGCACTGACATATATATATATATATATATATATATATATATATATATATATATATATGTGTGAAGGAATATTTATACCTATATCTATCTATCAATATATATATATATATATATTTGGGGGTATATATGCATTTATATATATATATAAAAATTGATAGATATGTAGATCGGTATATAGCTAGATATGTAGACTGACATATATATATATATATATATATATATATATGTGTGTGTGTGTGTGTGTGTGTGTGTGTGAGGGAATATATATATATATATGGGGGTATGTATGCATTTATATGTATGTATATACATATATACATATATATATATATATATACGAGGTTCAGCTGAAAAACATATTTATATGGGCGTATATATGCATTTATTAATACTTATATATATATATATATATATATATATATATATATATATATATATATATATGTGTGTGTGTGTGTGTGTGTGTGAGGGAATATATATATATATATATGGGGGTATGTATGCATTTATATATATGTATATACATATATATATATATATACGAGGTTCAGCTGAAAAAAATATTTATATGGGCGTATATATGCATTTATTAATACTTATATATATATATATATATATATATACAACGCTCAGCTGAAAAGCTCTTAGTTTAACCAAGATACTTTAGTATTAGGAAATCAAATGAGGCTTATTTTTTAAAGCAATCACTGTCAATGTTGCAGTGCTTGGATCACATAGTTCAAAGAAGTCATTGATGACATCATCCTGTCAACTCATCAGCCCACTTGATGTATGCATGAACGTATGCATAATCAAAATGCCAGTACAATGTTTTAATCTATAAAAAATTGAGCACTTAACACAAAAATGCAGATATTTCAACAATAGATTTAAAAAGTAAGTAACTGTAAATACTAAAGACTTTCTGATTTTCGGTTAAGTTTGAATCTACTGGTATGCCATAAAACCCAAACAACCAACCTATCATACTGTTATATGTGGTGTCCTCGTGGTGTAATGGTTAAAGCGATGAACTGCGGAATCGTAGTACGCGAGTTCGTACTCCAGTCGTGCTATTACGTTCACTTTCGGGCAAATACCCTTGGGAAAGGTATGAACCCCCTTATTGTCCCTCCAGCTATGGGTAAATAGTAGGACGGACTAGGTTCTTCAGCCTTGGTGTGGCAACTAGTCTAGGAGAAGGAAAACTCTGAATTCAAACCTGTTAAACTCCGCTTAAAAATCGACCTTGTGTCATATCCTGCCCGAGCGGAGGGGTTGGTAAATAGTACCTATCATACTGTTATATCATCATCATGTCGTGCTGGTAGCACGGATATCCCTGACCCTCTCTCGCCACTCCTCCCTATCGTTCATCGCACTAGGCAGGTCTTCAGGACAACATCCCGTATCCTCACATAGCTACTGAATGTATGTTCGTGCAGGTCGTCCTGCTTTTGCACGGCCATGTGTGGGGGTCTATAAGAGTACAACTCTTATGAGTTCGTCCCTGCTTCTCCAGCTGTGTCCTGCATGTCTGGTTCGTCTAACTTGAATAGTTTTCGTGATAGGAGGCAGGTGGCCGTACAGTTGGTGTCTTGTGGGGTGTTGCCACCAGGACTTGTTCAAGATTGCTCGCAGCATTCTTGTGTAATTGCCGTCTAGTTTCTTCTCCAGCCGTTTTGTTAGAGTCCATGTAGTGCACCCGTATAGCAGTATCGATGTGACCGCTGCCTGGAAGAAACTGCGTTTCATTTTATCGGTTAGGTCTGATTTCCATATAATCGATAGCCTATTGATAGCTGTCCATGCTTTCGTTAACCTCGTGTCGATGTCCTTTTCGGTTGATGCGACGCTGCTTCCTAGGTAAGTGAATTTGTCTACTAGTTTAAGAGGGGTTCCGTCTAGAGTGGAGTACACATATACATGTTCATGCAGGATACATACTGACGCAATAAATTAATCAGACGCAGGAAGACATCTTTAACAAAATATTTACCTCTCACTTTATTGCAAGGGTTCGAAAAGGTTATTCAAGGTTTGCGTGTGAGAGGGAGCTGGAGACCGAACATAAACTGCAATATTTTGACCCCCACTGTTATGACCGTCACGTTGTGTCTTTCTTGTTCTCTTGATGCTCAACTGGAGCCCCGGGGTCCACTCTGCTGGGTGCTGGCTTTCTTTACTGCATCTTATCAGCATCTTCTCTGGACCCCAACTCATCAGGGCCAAAAGGCCCCTTCTACCTGATGTGGCTTTCCCTACCACATCTCGTCCACTCTGACTGGAACTCGAACTGCACTGACCGCAACTCTACTAGCAACCTCTCTTGGACTCGAACTCAACTGAGTTATATAATGGTTCAACGACCACTCGATCTTTGAAATCGCATGTTTGATCGTCATCAAGCGGAAATAACTGTCATGCAGTTCACAGGTCACTCTCTTCCGGTGCATCAGTCTATGAGTGTACCATGGGAATTTTTTAGCTCGTCGCATTTTGTCAGCCAATATCCGCCCACGCGGAACTGCCATTGGAATGTATCACTTCCTTCCGGTGCATCACCTTGAATGGCATTTTGGACCGGGTCAAAGGTCAAAATATAACTATACGGCCGTGTGAATGGGGCAGCCAATAAAACTCGGACTCACACGCGAAGGCTTGCTAACCATTACACCACCAGGGGAACCCAAAAGAACAGTAGTGGTTTTATTGAACCAATACCGGAAGAGGATAAAGTGGCTCAAACCTTTCCCAACGGTCTTAACTTGAAAGTGAACGTTATTGCTAGACGGGAATTCGAACTCTCTTATTACGATGGTGTAGTCAAGCACTTGAACCGCTACGCTACAGAGACTTCCCTTTTCCGACAGTTTTAGCGCTAGGGGGAAAGCAAACAGCCTCATCCAGAGTTTGAATTTTTTTTTTTTTTTTTTTTACGGCATATCAACTTCATCAGTCGTTTAATGCTGAATCAAGTTAAAGAAAATAAGTCTGAAAAGAAATTCAAAGGAGAGGTCTTAGGAATTAATGATAAGCTTTTGATAATTAGTTGGCTATTTGTTGTTGTTTTTTTCTAGGAGTTTATTTGTATGGAATCATAATCATCAACCCCCCCCCCCAAAGCCCACCAAAAACTGTGAAATAGGTTAGGGAAGGGATCAGTTTGTTAGAATATATATATAGTAAAGAAAGGGTTTATAGAAGTAATTTGGTCTTATTGTAAATTTCTTTAGATTTTTGTGTACAACTTCACTGTTTTTAGAAATGATTTCACATTATTTATTTCAGTGTTTTGGAACGGTTCCTTCATATTGTGTGCACTATAGAAGGTTTTTTCTTATTTGGGCTAGGTCGATACATTCGATGAGAATGTGCTTCACAGTGTATTTGGTCTGACATGCATAACACATCGGTTGTTGTTTGAATTCGATTTGTTGATTCTGGGTGAGTCTATTTCTTTTAGAAGGGGAGGAAGGCATCATCCAGTGTATGACAGTCTCATTTTTGATACGTAAATTTTAATTTTTACTAAGCTTCTCCAAGTAATTATTGTGTTTGCTAATCTAAACTTAATACTTTTAAGCTCCTAAGGATGATCAAACTCATTTCAACCGTGAGAGTTTACAAGACGAACTTCCTAACTATTGCTCCTTCGGGAGAAACATGTAAGCCTGTAACTTAAATAAAATAAAATAAGATAAAATAAAAAAAAGATAGTTACGTGGTTATCCCCCTTTGGCTTCAGAGGATCATCGTGAATTAGTGACGTCATATATCTAGAGTAGTCACGAGACAAAAATCTCAAGATGTAGGAATGGGAGAAAATTATTTAGAGCCAATTTTCATGACTGGACTAGTTTCGTTTGGTTTGATTTTATGGTGTCTCAGCCATTGTGGGTTATTTAATGCCAAATCCGGTTTATACACATACTCGTATATTTGATATTTAAGATTTGTAAACAGAAGCCAACAAAGTTAAATTGTTCCGTTCCACGCATTGCTTTGTATCTCAAACAATTAAGTTAAACATCAGTCATTCGTGTATACGCAGTTAAATTTAATAACAGTTCTATTTCAAATAATTCTTTTTAGCATAAGTCATTTGTTTGCACTCAGTTTAAATGTCAAACAGTTCTATTTGACCCAGAGATAGGATACTATCATTTTAAACCAAACCTGGCCTGAGTGGACTTGGGGGCGATGGCAATGAAGGGGTACTACGTATTACCCAAAGCTCTTGCATTGCTGGCGCCTCACTATGGGATTGTTTAGTGTCATGGCTACGACACTCATTAGCGTTGGCGTTAGCCCCAGTCGACATGACTTGAGAACTAGTTGTCAAAATTTCTGAGACGAAGCTTGATTTTTATCATTAAGGGGTTTGGGACTATTTTCTATATCTTTATTGTTATTTCCACAAAGTTTCGGCCGATATTTTCTCCGACCTTCTTCAGGTGTTTGTCGAACTCGGGAACCTACATGGTACTTCGAACTACGTCCTTTATTGAATCCACGAGAGTCGCCTGTTCTGATTCCGTTAGCCATAACCGGGTACAACTATTAAGTATTTCTGTCCTGCTGGACACATGGCGTAATGGTTATAGGAGTTGGTTCCCAAATCTTCTAATGAGACAATCACCTGGAGGTTGCAGGTTCAATCCTGACTGCAAGTGAGTAACGATAAAGATGAAGACAATAGTCCAAAGAACCCTAAATGATAAGACTTGAGAACTATTTGACATTTGATGAGAAAAAAAATGAAAGATGAATCGTCCATATGCAGGCCGGAAACTCAGATATCGTTTATTCCTATTGTAAACAGAACCCCCACCCAAGTCTAAAACCAGTGAAAATCAATATATTGCATGCGTATGCGCTTACCTAACCGCTATTCTATGGGCATGATGCGATATAAACTCAATTTTTTGTAGAGTATGGATGGTTAAGATTCAAATCTTTCATTCTCCTGGATTGGTTACTATATAAAGACTTAAGAGCCCAGTCTAGCTGAGTATTTTACTCATAGTGGAGGAGATATGAATTCACACTTTTCCCCAAGGGTATTAAGGCGAATTGACAGGCAAAGAATCTCGTCCAGGATTCGAACTCGGGTCGCATTTTCTTGCGACGATAACAACTCAGCATTATCTCAGACGGGTAAAAAAAAGAGTTTTTTTGCTATTGTTTCGTCTTTATTTTCACTACGTTTCAGCTGCTGTATCCTCCAGCCTTCCTCAGGTGTCCCCTGTATATCTGGGCATAGAAATGATTTAACTTGGGCAAAAATGATTTCCCAGGTTGAATCATTTCTATGCCCAACAAAAACAATAAAGACGAAGACGATAGTCCGAAAACTCTTATAGATAAAAATCATCAAGCTTTGTCTCAGAAATTTGGACAGGTAATAATAAGCCCTGTGGAGAAATGGCCGACGTGCTGGACTGGGACATCATAGAGAACGATTTCGAACTCCAGTCACATTATTCCCTTTTCTTTTTGGACTAATACCCATGGGAAATTTATGAACCCCCTTATTTACCAGCTATGGGTTAAACAGTATCAACACGATTCTTTTATAAGGATGTTTTCGACATTATACAACCCTCGAAGTTTTATATGCCATAAAAAAAAAATAAACAAAAACGAAGTAGGTAAAAATGTTATGTTTAGTTGCAATAACTAAATGTTAAGATACAGTTTAAAACATCACCGATGCATTTTTAAAAGATCCATTTTAAAGAAACCCATTTTTAAAAAGATCCTTTTTAAAGAATTCGCTCTTAAAACATTAATATTGCAACTAGGTAAGAAGTTTTTATTTGTTTAAAATGGTTTTAGTTAGTTGGCGACCATAGTCGAGGGTGACCCGAAGGCTCCCTTTTCGATAGCTTACTAAACCAAGGTGTAGGGGAGGGCGCTACTCCTTTCCCAGGATTGCTCCACTTTACCCTTGATCCGTACCTTATAATGCTGAGTGTTAAGCAAGGAGGCATCAAGTACCATTTTTTGAGTCTTTGGTATAACTCGACCTGGGATTGAACCCAGGTCTCCCGGGCCATTGGCGAACACTCTAACCACTAGGCCAATGTCTGCACTTAAAATGTTGATATTGTAACACATGTAGAAATACCTGAAACCAAACAGCCCTGAGAATGGGGCTAAGAATATGTTAAGTAACTGCAGTTGAACTGTCAGGCGTAAATCAGATTGATTGATCAATATTAACGGCATGTCAACCCATCGAAGGATATTTTATGCTTAGAGGTTTGGGAATCATGCTCATCATCATGTCGTGCTGCTAGCATGGATTTCCCTGACTCTCTCTCTCTCTCTCTCTCTCTCTCTCTCTCTCTCTCTCTCTCTCACCATTTATCTCTATCATTCATCGCTTCCGGCAGGTCTTCATGGACTACAACCTGTGTCCGTATAGATTTGTTGTAGGTAAGTTCTTGTTCTGCCAACACTGGCGCGTCCATGTGAAGGGGTCCATAGGAGATCGTTACCTATGAGTTCGTCTTTGCTTCTCCAGCAGCGTTCCGCATATATTGTTCGTCTAATTTGGATGGTTTTAAACGTGGGAGATAGGTGGGTGTACAGCTGCTGTTTTGTGGGATGTTGCTGCCAGGATTTGTTCAACATGGCTCGTAACATTCTTGTGGAATTCCTGTCCAGTTTTTTCTTTCTACGCTTAATCAGCGTATAAGTGGTGAATCCATATATTAGAATAGACAAGACCGCTGCTTGGAAAAAAATGCGTTTTTTTTTTATCAGATAAGTCGATAACGTATCGATAACAGCCTATGTCTTCGCTAGTCACATATTGATGTCATTTTCAGTCGATGAGACGCTGCTACCGAGATAGGTGAACTTGTTCCCAAATTTCTGAGAACGACCATCATGCATATAGTTGTCAATATTTTCATTTTTTGCACCGCTGTTTCTTATGCACACGGCCCTATGGAATACGAAAACAGAAACATTTGGCCCACAGATGGTAACCTAAGAGGTTCTACCACTACGTGGCAGATTGAACCTGGAAATAATCGTACTTAAGACGTACGCTATATTTCCTAGACCTTCAGAACTGGACCCTAACCATCAGATGTTGTTTAGAATTATTGAGAGAAGGCACTCTTTTGGGGAAGAGGAGCTTACCACATTACAGGGGATACAGTCAGCCTATTCTAAACCCCGCCGAAAAAGCCCAGTACTAATTATTAATGTAAATAATTGTTACTGGAAACCTCTTACACACAACCCTTTCGCAACCCTTTCGAATAAAGTGCGAGAGGTATATTTTTTTAAAGAAGTGTGTTAGTTCGGCATTATTGTTGGTTATGTTTCCGCATATATACACATAGTTGTATCACGGCTATACAACACTGGGTATGAAACTAAAATGCAGTGAGTTTCCAGTCCTGGAGTTTGGAGAATATAGACTACTCCTTCATTGCCATTGCTCCTTCATCCACTTTAATACAGTGTGGTAGTACATGTTAGTGTTCCATCTATAGGTCAAATAGAATTGTCCAATCATTTACTGTAGTCGAGAGCGACCTGAAGGCTCCCTTTTTCAATAGCTACTACCCTGAGGTATCGGGGAGGGCGCTACTCCTTCCCCTGAATTGCTCTACTTTACCCTTGATAAGTACCTTATAATGCTGAATGATAAGCAAGGAGGCATCAAATACCATTTTTTAAGTCTTTGGTATGACTCGACCTGGGATTGAACCCCGCTCTCCCGGGCCATTGGCAAACACTCGACTCACTTGGCCAATTACATTTACAAAGGATCATTATCTTTATTTGTTTGAAACCGTACAGCTATGTGCAAATTGTTGGTATTTGATAGGAATACTTGGTAAATAGAATTGCTAATAATAAATAGTGATACTTGAAATCATTTAACTGTGCTGAAACAAATGACCAAGATTTATTAGAATTAGTGTTAGGAATACATGAAACCATTTAACTGTGTGCAAACAAATGACTGATATTAAACAGAATTACTGTTTGCAATCACTTAAACCATTCAACTGTGTGCAAACAAATGACTAATTCTAAATAAAATTATTAGTGTTAGACAGCAATACTTGAAACCATTTAACAATGTTCAAACAAATGACTAATAGTAAATAGAATTACTATTTGCAATACTTGAAACCAATTCAACCGCGTACAAACAAAGGATTAATCTTAAATAAAATTATTTGTGTTAAACTGGAATACTTGAAACAATTCAACTGTGTTCAAATGACTTATTGAAAATAGAATTAGTCTTAACAGTACTTGAAGCCATTTAACTGAGTGCAAATAAATAACTAATATTAAATAGAATTTCTGTTTGCAATAATTCAAACCATTTAACTGTGTACAAACAAATGTCTTATATTAAATAGAATTAGTGTTAACTATACATAAAACAATGTAACTTCGTGCAAACAAATGACTGTAATTAAGATTTATTGTATTAGATTGCAATACTTGAAACCGTTTAAGTATGCAGGAACGAATGAGTAGCAACTCGTTTAAAAATCATGGAGGTGCCCGTGGTGTAATGGTTATCGTCCTAGGAAATGGACACGGTGACACGAGTTCAAATCCTGGACGAGACTGATTGCATTTCACATAGCACTAATACCCTTGGGAAAGGTATGAATCCAATTATTCTCACTCCAGCTATGGGTAAATAGTAGGACAGACTAGGTTTTTCAGCCTTGGTAAGACAACTAGTCTAGGAGAAAGAAAACTGTGAATTCAAACCTGTTAAACTCCGCTTAAAAATTGACCTTGTGTCATATCCTGCCCGAGCGGACAGGTTGGTAAATAGGGTAACTCGTTTAAAAATGAAATTGCCGACACTATCCAACGACTTTTGCTAAACGTCACAGAATACCTGTTTCTCTTCTTTTTCTTATTTTTTCTTTCTTTTTGCGATAGATTTTTTCCTTTTTTTAATCGTAGAGCATACTGTTTAACTTTCTTCTGTTTACTTATATTTACCAATCCTTCCGCTCGGGCTGGATATGACACAAGGTCAATTTTGAGCGGAGTTTAACAGGTTTGAATTCAGTGTTTTCCTTCTCGTTGACTTGTTGCCTCACCAAGGCTGAAAAACCTAGTGTGCCCTACTATTCATACCTTTCCCAAGGGTATTAGTGCTATGTGAAATGCAGTCAGTCTTGTCCAGGATTTGAACTCGTGTCGCCGTGTCCATTTCCTACGACTATAACCATTACACCACGGGAACCTCTTCTTCTGTTTAATTATGGACGGCAGAGGCGTTGTTTGGGGTAAGCTCTCAAGGCAAGAACTCATATTTCTTTTTTTCTTCATTCTTTGACTGGGGAGGTGGTGAAGGAAGAGGAGAGGGGAGGAGAAGATAATGTTGTCGCGGGGGTGTATTTCTGAAAAAAAGCAATAAAGATTACCATGTGAATTATTCATAGTGGAAAACCTGTTACGATGATTTCTTCTTTCTGTAAGAAAAAAATAAAAAATTAAAAAGTTAAAAAAAAAAAAATGAATAAATAGATAAAATAAAATGAAATGAAAATAGGCGATCATTTCAGAAAACAATAAAAGAAGAAAACAAACAAACAAATAAACAAACAAAAAAGCAAAAAAAGAAAAATAAATAAATAAATAGATAAAATAAATGAATAACAAAAACAAACAAACAAAAAAAAGCAAAAAGGACCTAGCAAACAAAGCAAAAACTAATTACATTATCGTGATGTGTCTGACATTTCTTTTATTGTTCAAATTCGTTCTGTTTGTCGTGAATTTCGTAACAGCTTAGACAGAATATTAGGATTAACGTGTTTACTCGTCTTGGCATATGCAGATATAAACCTATATGCAAAAACAGCAACTAGATAAAACAATTATTATATTATTTTTATCTTTATTCATTCATTTTTTTTCGGTTGTGACTTACCGCCAAGGAAAATATACATACTCGTACTTCTTTAAAATCAGAATATAGATAAATTATAATATTGGATAAGTGCAAATTTTTGCAATAATTTGGTGCTTATGAGTGTGTGGTGCATATATCACCTGACCGAAGCAGCTCAAGCCGTGGAAAAGTATCCACTGATGTTGGTAGTATAGTGGCAACTAGTGCGCTGACAGATTGTTCATTGCTTCACTCTGTGTGTGATCTGAAGGCCGCACAGAAAAAAAAAAATGCTATATTTTGAAATTTTAAATTAGTCCATAAACATTAGTTGAGCGAAAGGTGAAGCTGCAGTGGACCACATTGAAGAAATTTCGTTCGACTGAACAATCAAGCAAGTTTATGTAGACCTAAAATGGTGGATACTGAAGCCGTATTCCAAGCCACCGAGGCAAATCCGGTGAGTAGCACAAGGAGAGTATCAGGTAAGCTCAGCATCTCACAGTACAGTGGGATTCGTCACCTTTATGACCTCCGCAAAAGGAATCTTGAGCTGCCAAATTGTGTCTCCCTTTATCTAAATATCTCAAAACTTTTAACTCAATATAGTATTTTGAAAATTTCGTTTATTCATTATTGGACAAAAATTTACAATTTTACCATGTCATTTCAAGGGCTTAGACACACATAGGATGTGATTATTTTCCTTGACGAGAGCTCTCTCTCAGTTGCAAGGAAAAGTCATAATTTTCTAAAAATAAAATTTTGAGAAATAAAAAAAACAAAAAAACAAAAAAAAACAAACAATGAAAATGAAATACAAAAAAATTTCTGAATAGCCTGAAATAGAAATGTTTTTAACAATTAGACTGTGCTTACATTTGCACTGCGTGCTTATGCTAAACTGAATTGTTTGAAATGGAACTGTTTTTGACATTGAAACTATACTTACACTAAATTGAATTGTTTAGCATAGAATTGTCTTGATATTTAGCTGTGTGTAAACAAAATCTGTACTTATACTAAACTGAATTAGAACTGTTAAATAAACTGAATAGTTTGAAATAGAAATGTTTTTGATAATTAAACTGTGTACTTGTCATTCTTCAAGAACAACAGTAGTGGTACTATTTAACCCATAGCTGGGAGGATAATGAACGTAATAGCGCGACTGGAGTACGAACTCGCGTACTACGATTCCGCAGTCTATCGCTTTAACCATTACACCACGTGGATACCCCCCCCATTGATTAAATGATAAAGACACATGTTGTCTATACAACTTTATTAGAGTCTTTTCTAACGTTCTGACAAGTGTTTTAATTTTTTTTATTTTGGTTTCGAGTTGGTTGATAATTTCACCAAAATTTTCGCGAGCGCTTTCGGGCCGTTCGTAATTTATTATCAGGGCGTTTCACAAATTTAAAGTCTTTTTTAATAGTTTCTTTAAATAACGAAAAAATTTTCATACTTGGATACATAAACCTATTGTTGGATTAAACTGAGATTGTCGGAAGAAGGCTAACTTTTATATATATATATATATATATATATATATATATATATATATATATATATATATATATATATATATATATATGTTTATTGTTTGTGTGTACTGTTCTATATATATATATATATATATATATATATATATATATATATATATATATATATATATATATATGTGTGTATATATTATTTTGTGCGTGTTTTCTTTTAAAGCTGAACAAATAAGCACATAAAATAATAAGATGTTGGAAGTAGATGATTCGAATGGTTCCATCTACCCTAGCGGCAATATGGTGACTTGCCACTTGAAAACGAAGCGTGTTCCCAGATGTCCTACTTAGCGCTGATTTAAACAACACTCCATTTAGAATGACAGCTGAAAACAACATTTTATGCCAAAACCTCGAAGAATTTGATATTTTTTAACGCCCCATCAGAGAAGCCTTCCCGACAAAAACATCTGTAGATGAGAACAGGCGGAGCGACCCCTTGAAGGGCACATTGTTGGACACCCACCTCAACGTCCAAGAAGCAATGTTGACATTATCGCCGTCAGAAATGGAATTGGTAACCCGAATTCAAATTCTGGACGAGACAGTTTGCATTTCCTTTCATGCTAATGCCTTTTAAGAATGGCTTGAATTCACCTGTTCTCCCTCCTGTGATGGGAACATATGATGGGACGGCTTGGGTTCTTAGGCCTTTGTTAGACTACCAGTCTACCGGGGTTTAAAAAACGTTGACTATCGGAGTGAGAGCCTCTTCCAGTAGGGGTATTTTGGCTATGATACTAAAATGCATCAGATGGTGAGACTCCAGTTCTAGATATCTGGGTATTGTGAAGCACGCCTTCATTGTCATTACTCCCAGGTCCACTCTGACCCAAAGTGTTAGTACCGTTTAGGGTTCCATTTATTGTTCAAATTGAGTGAAAATAAAAGAAAGAATAAAGGTTGATAAATACCTAGTTTTTTCTATGTACGTAAAAAGTAAAGTTGCCGACCTTAGTCGATGGTGACACGAAGGCTCCCTTTTCAATTGCTACTACAACGAGGTGTAGGGGAGAGCCCTACTCCATTACCTGGATTGCTCCACTTCACGCTTGATCCGTACCTTATAATGCTTAGTGATAAGCAAGGTTGCACCAAGTACCATTTTTTGGCCTGGGAGACCTGGGTTCAATCCCTGGTCAAGTCATACCAAAGACTCAAAAAATGATACTTGATGCCTCCTTGCTTAGCACTGAGCATTATAAGGTACGTATCAAGGGTAAAGTGGAGCAAACCAGGAAAAGGAGCAGTGCCCTTTCCTACACCTTGGTGTAGTAGCTATCGGAAAGGGAGCCTTTGGGCCACCCTCGTCTACGCTCGGTCTACATTTAACTGCGTGCAAACAAAAAAATGTGTAATTCTGATAAACTGAATTGTTTGAAATAAAACTGATCATTTAATTGTGAGTAAACAATAGATGATGTTTAATTGAATTGTTAGTGATACATAGCAATGTTTGGACCCGTTTAACTTTGTTGACATGCTAAACTGAATTGTTTGAAATAAAACTGTTTTATCATTTAACTGTGTGTAAACAAATGAATGATGTTTAATTGAATTGTTACTGATACATAACAATTCTTGGAACTATTTAACTTTGTTGACTAATACTAAACTGAATTGTTTGAATTAAATTTTTTCGATCTTTAAATGTGTGTAAACAGTAAAATGTGTACATAAGTTAAAGTGAATTGTTCGGAATAAAACCATTTGGTCCTTTATCAGTGGGTAAACAAGAAAGACTTTTAAACCAATGACAGGGTGTTGACTGTACTGATGTTAAACTGATTTGGTTGAAATTAAGTTAAATGTGTACAAAAAGAAAACGAGCCCAGGCTTTTAAAAAAAATTCATCCACAAAATGTGTTTTAAAATCATGTATCTAATATATATGTATAAAAGGAATTTGGCATTAAATAACCTACAATGGTTAATATGCCAGAAAACCTAACCTAACCCAACCAAATCATATATATTTAAAATATATGTTTAAAAGGGTTTGGCATTGAATAAAATACGATAGTTAATATGCCATAAAACCCAACCCAACCAAATCATATATATTTGATATATATATATATATATATATATATATATAAAGAGGATTTGGCATTAAATAATATACAATGGTTGATATGCCATAAAAACCAACCAAAATAAATAATATATATTTAATATATATATATATATATATATATATATATATATATATATATATAAAGAGGATTTAGCATTAAATAATCTACAATGGTTGATATGCCATAAAACCCAACCAAACCAGATCATATATATTCAATACATATGTATAAAGAGGATTTGGCATAAAATAATCTTCAATGGTTGATATGCCATAAAACCAAACCAAACCAAATCGTACATGTTTAATATATATGCATAAAGAGGATTTAGCATTAAATAACCTACAATGTTTGATATACTATACAACCTAAACAAACCAAATCCTATTTATTTAATGTATAAGTAGGTATAAAATGGATTTGTCATTAAATAACCTACAATGGTTGAATTGTCATAAAACCCTACCAAAACAAATCAAATATATATTCAATATATATATGTATAAAGACGATTTGTCATTAAATAACCTCCAATGGTTGATTTGTCATAAAACCCAACCCAACCAAATCATATATATTTAATAAATAATGTATAAAGAGGATTTGGCGTTAAATAACCTACAATTGTTGATCTACTTTAAACCAAATTAAACCAAACCCTTTTTCTTTCTTTCATTCATTCACTATTTCCTTCTTTCACTTATTGATTCTTTCGTTAGCTTATAATCTTTCTTTTCTCCTCGTTCTTTTCCTTTATTTTCTGCCCTTTTTCTCTTGCTTCTCTTTTTTTTTTTTTTGAATATTTCAATCAATCATTCATTTCTTTATATATTGCTGTTCTTTGTTATTTCATTCTTAGATTTAATTTTTTTTTCATTTTCCTTCCCTTTGTCTTTTCTTTCATTCCTTATTTCTTTCATTGTATCCTTTTTTCTTCTTGCATTCTCTTGGCTTTTTATCTGTTTTTTTTTCTTCTTTTTTTTATCTTTCTGTTTTTCTTTTTTTCCTTATTGTCTTATTATTTCTTTAATTTAATTCTTTTTCTTTTTTTCGTCAAGACTTTTTCTTTTTCTTTTTCTTTCATTCATTCTTTTTCTTTAGTTCATTTTCTTTTTCTTTACTTTTCTATTTCATTCATTCATTCATTCTATTTTCTTCTTTCTTTCACTTATATATTCATTTTTTCTTTCTTTCGTTCATTCATAGTTCTTATTTTTTCATTTTATTAATTCATTCATTAATTCTCTTACACTCATTTACTATTTCTTTCTTTTTTATTTTCTTTTATTTATCTATTTTTCTTTTTTTTTCTTTCGTTTATTCAATTTTTTTTCTCCCTTCATTTTCTTTCGGTAATTTTTTCTTTCTTTCTTTTTATTTTCTTTCATTCTTTCTTTTCTTTTCTTTTTTCTTTTCTTTATTTATTTTCCTTCATTTATTTATTCATTTCGTCTTTCTTTATCCTTCCTTCCTTCATTCTTTCTTTTTCTTTTTTATTCTTTCATTTATTCTTTCTTTTTTCTTTATTATCTTTCTTGTTTTCTCATTCTTTGTCTTTCTTTATTTTTTTCCCTTTTTTTTTTCTTTTGCTTCTTTCTTTCATTTATTTATTTATTTATTTTCTAATTATTTTTATCTTATTTATAGTTATTTTATTCTTAGATTTCCTTCATTTCTCACTTCCTTCCTTCTTTATTATCTTTTTTGTCTTCTCTTTCTTTATCTTTTTTTTTCTCCTTTTTTTTTCTTTTGCGTCTTTCTTTCATTTATTTATTTATTTTCTAATTATTGTTATCTTATTTATAGTTATTTTATTCTTAGATTTCCTTCTTTTCTCACTTCCTTCCTTCTTTATTATCTTTTTTGTCTTCTCTTTCTTTATCTTTTTTTTCTCCTTTTTTTTTCTTTTGCGTCTTTCTTTCATTTATTTATTTATTTTCTAATTATTTTTATCTTATTTATAGTTATTTTATTCTTAGATTTCCTTCTTTTCTCACTTCCTTCCTTCTTTATTATCTTTTTTGTCTTCTCTTTCTTTATCTTTTTTTTCTCCTTTTTTTTTCTTTTGCGTCTTTCTTTCATTTATTTATTTATTTTCTAATTATTGTTATCTTATTTATAGTTATTTTATTCTTAGATTTCCTTCCTTCCTTCCTTCCTTCCTTCCTTCCTTCCTTCCTTCCTTCCTTCCTTCTCCTCTGTTCGTTAATCTATCCTTTTATTCTGTTCCTCAGTTTTTCTCTGCACCCAATATGAAAGCCTCGTCCTCGGATGACGATACTGTTTCTTCTCTTTGAGAGGGCCAATTGCATATTTCTCTGCTTTTGATCTGCTTGGGAAGCCAGAGAGATTTACCCTCAGATTTCTACGGGCCTCAGTGGAGGTGTAAATCAGATTAACCAAAGAGAATATCACCGTTATCGTTCCAACCGCCGAGGAGACTACCAAGCTTTTCATCGGCGCATAGGAACTTGGACGACTTCTGCTGAGATTACGCACATTATCACTTTCAAACGGTTCCACCCTCCCGATACGTAAATTTCAATGAAATCATCCCACACCACTCACACACACAAGCACACATCTATCTATCTATCTATCTATCTATCTATATATATATATATATATATATATATATATACACACACATCTATCTATCGATCTATCTATATATATGTATACATACACGGATATAAATTCATAGGCAGCCTTTTGATGAGATGAGCTTTTATTTTGTACCCCAAATGTTTATATTTCAAGCATGATTTTTCTTTGTGAATGCACTTAATACCTTGATGAAAATTAATCTCATGCATCGAATATTACTCTGTATATATGATATATACATACAAATAAAAAATCCTTCTCACAAACCAACTTCAGATACAAGCATATAAAAGCATAGAAAAAAATAGGCACTCACCCACAAATACAAATATCCACTCGCACAGACACATACCTACATAATCAGAAAACACCCACACTGACCTAAAATTACTTAAGAACAAACAAATAAACATAAGCACACACACACACACACACACACACACACACACACACACACACACACACACAAAGTATACACAAAAAAGCCGAACAAATACAAAAGAAAACAAACACAAACACACACACACATAAACGTACACAAACAAGCACACACATACACAAAAACATATAGACGTACGGATACACGTATACGAAATCACACAGAGAGAGAGAGAGAGAGAGAGAGAGAGAGAGAGAGAGAGAGAGAGAAACGCAATGATACAAACTCACACAATCGCAAATACACATGGGTATACACGCTCACAAACGCTAACATAGAAACGCCAACATACAAACACACAGAAATACTCACACAATCTCGCAAGCAGAGTCCCATACACTCACGCGTAAACGCCACACACACACGCGCACGCGCGCGTACAAAGACATTCTCAAACACTTAAGTCAAAACTACAGAAAAATGTAAATAACAACGTACAAGATTGGGCTTATTTCATTGGCATATCAACCTACTTGGGATATTTAATGCCAAAGTCATCTTCATAGAAGAACCAAAGTGATACAATTTAGCCCATAGCTGGAGGGTATAAGTGGGTTCATGCCTTTCTCAAGGGTATTAATTCGAAAGTGAACCAAATATTTTGATAGGATTGCCAAATCCTCTTAATACATATACATTTAATATATATGATTTGGTTTGGTTTGGTTTGGTTTTATGGCATATGAACTATTGTTGGTTACTTTATGCCGAATCCTCTTCATACATAAATATTAAATATATAGGATTTGGTTTGGTTGGATTTTATGGCATTTCAACCATTGTAGGTTATTTAATGCCAAATCATCTTTATACATATATATCAAATATATATGATTTGGTTTGGTTGGGTTTTATGGCATATCAACCACTGTAGATTATCTAATGCCAAATCCTCTTTATATACATATTAAAAATATATTATTTAGTTTGGTTGGTTTTTATGGCATATCAACCATTGTAGGTTATTTAATGCCAAATCCTCTTTATACATATGTATTAAATACGTATGATTTGGTGTGGTTGTATTTTACGGCATATCAACTATTGTAAGTTATTTAATGCCAAATCCATTTATACATATATATATATATATATATATATATATATATAAGTAAGTAAAGTTGGCAACTGTTGTCGAGAGTGACCAGAAGGCTCCCTTTTCAATAGCTACTACACCGAGGTGTAAGGGACGGCGCTACTCCTTTCCCTGGATTGCTTCACTTTACCCTTGGTACGTAGCTTATATTGCTGAGTGTTAAGCAAGGAGGTATCAAGTATCCTTTTTAAAGTCTTTGGTATGACGCGGCCTGAGATTAAACTCCGGTCTCTCGTCCTATTGGCGAACACTCTACCCACAAATCAGTTCTATTTCAAACAATTCAATTTAGCAAAAGTTCATTGCTTAGTTGTATTTAACCTATAGATTGGACTCTATCAGCTGCAGCCAATCCAGGCGAGAATGGACCTGGGAGCAATGGCAATAAAGGGGTACTCCGCATACCCCAAAGCTTCAGCGTCACTAGACCATCACCGTCAAATAGTTTAGTGTCATATCTAGGAAAATCGTTGGAGGCGATTCGGTTTATTCTGAAGCATTCGGTTTATTCTGCAACCTCAGTCGAATTGGCTAAAATTAGATGTATTTCAAGCATTTTATTTTAGTATTAGTACACAGTTCAGTGGTGAAAAACAGTTCTATTTCAAGCAATTCAGTTTAGCATTAAGTACACTGCTTAGTTCTATTCAACCCATTGATAAGACCTTATTAGGTGCAACCACTCCGGGCCAGAGGGGACATGGGATACTCTGCATTCTCCAAAGCTCCAGAATTACAGGAGCCTTCTCATCAGATTGTTTAGCTTCAAAGCAGGACACTCGTTGAAAGAATCTTACCTCTCTGCAAGAGAAGTAGTTGGTGCATTTTGCAGCCCTAGCCAACTGGGCTAAAATACAGTTCTATTTCAAGCAATTCAGTTTAGTATAAGTACAGTTTTTTCTTTACTCTCAATTAAATGTAAAAATAGTTCAATTTCAAACAATTCAGTTTAATATAAGTGTCCAGTTTAAATGTCAAAACAGTTCTATTTAAAGCAATTCAGTTCAGCATAAGTACACTGATTCTATGTAACTCATAGATAGGACTCTATCAGGTACTACTACTCCGGGCCAGAGTAGACTTGGGAGTGATGACAATAAAGATTTGCTCTGCATTTCCTAAGAACCTCACTATCAGATTGTTTAGTGTCATATCTGGGATACTCATTGAGGGAGTCTTACCTCGTTGCTGAGATGCAGTTGATTCTGTATTCTACAGTCCCTGCTGACAGGCCCAGTGTGACTGGAGTACGAACTCGCTAACAACTAGGCTGCAGTTCAGCTCCTTATAACTATCATGGAGGTGCCCGTGGTGTAATGGTTATCGTCGTAGGAAATGAACACGGCGACACGAGTTCAAATCCTGGACGAGACTGATTGCATTTCACATAGCACTAATACCCTTGGGAAAGGTATGAATCCAATTATTCTCCCTCCAGCTATGGGTAAATAGTAGGACAGACTAGGTTCTTTAGCCTTGGTGAGGCAACTAGTCTAGGAGAAGGAAAATTCTGAATTCAAACCTGTTAAACTCCGCTTAAAACATGACCTTGTGTCATATCCTGCCCGAGCGGAGGGGTTGGGTAAATATGATAACTATCATGCCGCTGGGACTCTCCACAAAATGATCAATACAAAATTTTTGATACAATCGAACTCGCAACAATGGCTCCTGAAGTTAGCTCGAAAGGCGCAAAGAAGGCTGGTAAAGCTAAGGCTTCCCGTTCCGCTGATGGCAAGAAAAAAAGAAAGAAGAGGAAGGAAAATTATTCCATCTACATTGACAAAGTAATGAAACAAGTTCATCCAGACACTGGTATTTCTAGCAAAGCCATGTCCATCATGAACAGCTTCGTCAACGATCTTTTTGATCAATACAAAAGATAATTTAAAATTATCTAAATCTTTATCTGTATATATATATATATATATATATATATATATAGAGAGAGAGAGAGAGTGTGTGTGTGTGTGTATATATGAATGTAGAAGGAGACTGAGAGCGCGTGTTCACCCCCTACCCTATACAAACACACAGACAGAGTGATAGAAAAAGCAGGAGAAAAATAATCTGGTTTCGATTAGTTTGTTAATGGCATATCAACTGGCATGGGTTATTTAATGCCAAAGTCATCGATATAGAACACCAGTGATACAATTAAACCAATTGCTAGGTGGGGGATTAGTGGATTCATGCCTTTCCCAAATGAATTCGTCAGAAAGTGAGCGTAATGGCGTGACGCGAGTTTGAACTCCCCTCATTCAATATGTCAGTCCAGCTCATCAGCGACTACACCAGGGGAACTTCCCAAACGTACAATGAATGCGATTCTTTAACCTCAAGGCATAAAATTAACCAAATTTATTCTGTTTTTTAGTCCAACTTGCAATGACTTGTTGCCTCCATTTTTTCAGTCTGAAAATGATTTTGTAAGTTGTTTTGAAGAATACGTAAAAATTTCATTGTTTGTTTTTTTTTTTTTTGTTTGTTTTTTTTTCTTAAATTTTTTTTCCATCCTTTATCAGCAATCAAGTTGGGCTTAAATCTTTTTTTTTTGTTTTTGTTTTTCTGAGATAGGAAATCCTATCTTTGTTAAAATCAACAGTATCTTTTAGTTTATTTATCAGCGAACACTTTGAGTCGAAATCATGTTTAAGATACGAAAAATCTGGCCGCGGTAAACATTTTTTCTTTTTTTTTTTTCTTGTCTTTTTATAATCAAAACCAGATTCAAAGATGATTCAGTGACTTAACGCCACCCACAAAATAATTGAATGAAACGAAGTAGAACAAATGTTGGCTTTTTTTTAAAAAGAAAAGTTGCGTAAACATTTTTATATCGTTTTTGATATTCTTCCCTGGGATATTTTAGAATTATTATTTTACTCCTTATATGTTTTTTCATATCGGCTTTAGCTGATGGTCTTTCACTGGAGTCTAATTCTCAGCAAGTCTCTTCAGGTCTCCAGGACTCTTCTCAGTATTCTGGCCGATCTTAACAATGCTGTTGTTTGGGTATTCTCGTTTCGTTCTCAAATTTTCAACTCTTTAAGCCTTTTTTCCAAGCTATGGGGACCGTTTCATGCGTGCCAATTACAAGTGGTATCATCGCCTCCTTCATGTTTCGCAGCTTTCTTATTTCTCTACTAAGGTCCCAGAATTTGTCTCTTCTTCTATTTTAAGTCGGTGGTCCGCTTGAACGACAATGTCCATTACAGGACAGGTTCTCTTTTTTGTTTATCATCCCTAGGTCTGGTCATCTGGTCAGAAGGTGATCGGTTTTTATCTCAAAATCCTAGGGAATTTTCCTGGAAGTATTTTGGTTTTTGCATTGTGTTCTATGGTTAGAATGAAATTTCTTGCACGATTCCCAGCGGAACACCCAGTCTTGTCAAATCTCATACTCCTTATTTAGCTGTATATTATCGATTATTATTTGTTCGCTTTGCCTCGTTAGGCATCTTCACTTTTGACAATCTTCCCAAATCAACATTTACCAAAAAATGAAATAGGTTGGGCTGACTGTATCCTTTGCAGAGAGGTAAGACCCCCCTCCAAAGGAGCTGGCCTATATATTACCCCAAACTACATCTAAAGATGACTCCAATCATGGAGATCTGAGGAGTGAGGAATTCTCCTTCATTTCTATTACTCCCAGGTCCACTTTGACCCGGAGTGTAAGTACCTTATCGAGTCCTATGTTTGGGTGAAATATATGTTTGAGAATTATTTGTGTTGAATTAGAATATGCGAAACCATACAACTTGGATCAAGCAACTACCACAATTGACGGTATATAAGACGCACTTAAGTTTACTAAAAAATATCTTTTAAAATTCCCCCGCGTCTTATACGCCATATTTAGGTTTAACATTCGCCATAGTCGGTCGAAATTTGCTACCTGGCAACTCCTATTAGCTTAGACTTTAGAGTAACTTTCATATACCTATTGACCTTATTTAAAAGTCTACTATGCAGATTAAAAGTGTTACCATTGATAATATTTATTATATTAATTTCTCCGCGTTTGATATCAGCACTTTGTTTTTATTGATTTGGCCAGCTGAAATTGGGGTACCTCTTATATATCCGTAAGTCTTATATGCTGTCAAATACGGTAATTATTATTAAATGGGATTATTAATTTTATACTCTGAAGAAAGATGGAGTAATTATTTCTAACTAATCGTCTCCCTAACAAAACTGTTACCGACACAATGATGGTCTACGAAGACCCGTCAGCAACGGTCTGCTCAATGTAATGTGAAATAGATTTCTTTCATATTTTAGTTGGAATCTTGCAAGGAGATACATTCGTCCATTTTCTATTTATAATCAGCCAAGATTTCGTAAAAAAAAGTCAATTGATCTAATGAAAAAAGAAATGTCCTGGCACTAAAAAAAAGACAAAGAATGAGACGATACCTCGCAGAAATTATCACAAATTCAGATTTCGTACATCGCTTATGGCAAAAACACCTGCTCAAGCCAAATGTCTACTGCAGGGAGTAGACAGCAAAAAGCATTGGTCTCTACACTCAACATGGGGCGGTAGAATACACCGACTAGATGTCTACGGAGGAATAAGACCCCTCCCCCAATAAATGTACTGGATATGACACTAAAGAATCTGATGGTGAGGCTCCGGTAAATCTGGCCCGGGGTGGTAACATTTGAGGATCCAATCTGTGGGTCAAATAGAACAGTTTGTAATTACACTAAACTGAATTGTCTGAAATAGAACTGTTTTATCATTTAAGTCTGCACAAACAAATTAATGATGTTTGATTGAATTGTTAGTGATGCATAGCAACACTTGGAACCTTTTAACTTGGTTCACATGCTCAACTGAATTGTTTGAAATAAAACTGTTTGATCATTTACCTGTGTGTAAACAAAGGACTGATGCTTAATTGAATTGTTAGTGATACATAGGAATACTTGAAAACATTAAGGTTTGCGAAAAAAAAATGATTAATCATCATCATCATTATCATATCGTGCTGGCAGCACGGATATCCCTGACCCTCTCTCGCCACTCCTCCCTATCGTTCATCGCCCTAGGTAGGTCTTCAGGACAACAACCTGTATCCTCACATAGCTGCTGAATGTACGTTCGAGCTGGTCGTCCTGCTTTTGCGCGGCCATGTGTGGGGATCCATAAGAGTATATCTCTTATGAGTTCATCTCTGCTTCTCCAGCAGTGTCCTGCATGTCTGGTTCGTCTAACTTGAATAGTTTTCGTGATAGGGGGCAGGTGGCCGTATAGTTGGTGTCTTGTGGGGTGTTGCTGCCAGGACTTGTTCAGGATTGCACGCAGCATTCTTGTGCAATTGCCATCTAGTTTCTTCTCCAGCCGTTTTGTTAGCGTCCATGAATAAACAGAATTATTTGTATTTGATAAAAATAATTGAAACCATTTAACAGTGTGAATAAAAAATGAGCTCAGGCTTGTTTAAAAATGTTATCTACAAAATGTGTTTTGAAATTATATATATATATATATATATATATATATATATATATATATATATATATATGGGATTTGAGATTAGTTGGTTGGTTGGTTTATTGGGTTTTATGGTATATCAACCTTTGTAGGTTATTTAACGCCAAATCCATTTTTATGTAAATAATCTGTTCTTTTTAAAACAATTCAGTTTAGCATAAGTACACAGTTTAATGGTCAAAAACATTTATTTCAAACTATTCAAGCAGTTATATGTAACAATTCAGTTAAATATAAATACAGTTTTAATGTTGAAAAACAGTTCTATTTGAAATAATTCAGTTAAGCATAAGCACGCAGTTTAAATGTAAGTACGGTTTAATAGTCAAAAACATTTTTATTTCAAGCTATTCAGTTTATTCAAACAATTTAGTTTAGCATTAGTATGCTCTTAGTTCTTTTTAACCCATAGATAGGGGCCTATAAGGTGCTACTAATCCGGGCCAAAGTGGACTTGGGAGCGATGGCAATAAAGGGGTACTCCGCATTCCCCAAAGCTCCAACACTGCTGGAACCTCACCATCAGATTGTTTAGTGACATAACCAGGACACTCGTTTGGTGGGGGTCTTACTCATCTGCAGAGGTGCAGTCAATGCATCTTACAGCCCCAGCCGACTGGGCAAGATTTGGGATTAAATAACCAGCAAAGTTTGATGTACCATGAAACCAAAAAAAAAAAACTGTCTTAATGAACTCATGGAAAATCGAATCTATGTGTTCTAATTAATAGTAATTTACGAAGCTTTTTGCTTCGATGTAGCACAAGGCCGAATGAATGGGGGTACCCAATGAGACTCGAGCTCACTCGTGTAGATTTGCTAGTCTGGCTTGCTAACCGTTACACCACCAGAGGTGCCCATATGTGTTCTAATTAAGATGGTTCCATTTCTCCATTGAGTGACAAACCTCTGAAATGAATAGACCATTTTACATACGTCGATAGCAATATTCTATTTATTGAAAGTGATGTCAATATACGCGTAGAAAAGGAATGAACTGCTATAGACAAGTTGTCGACCCTATGAAAATCGGGTTTTTTCTGATAAAATAAGACTGGAATCCTTCCAAGCTGTTACTGTGTAAGAACTATTGTATGGCTGCATCACCTAAACTTTGACGAAGCCATTGGAGAAAATGATTCGTGCTGGAGGCAGTACCTCATAAAAAAGCAGCTGTACGGCAACTTGTTTCTTATTTCATAAACTATCCAAGTGTTATGTCATCGGAAAAAGGGCATAAAACAAGTATGACATACACGTATTAGAGAGAAAAATAATCGTTATATATTACAGTAAAACAAGTAATACAACGTTGCCTGTGTAACTCTTCTTACCAACTCCCTGAGTGGATTACAGTCAAGTGTTATATCTTTACTGGAAGAGTCCATTATGTATCGAAAGTAGGGATGATACCACAACACCAAGTAAGACAAACAATACATGCTGGCAGGTGCTGGTGAAATAAGGATGAACTCATAAGCAACGTTATTACATGGACTTCCACAAATGGACACACCAGTGTTGGTTGACCAGAGAAGACATACTCATCAACTCAGTGTGGACATTAGATGTCTTACAGAGGACCTGCCAAGAGGAATTGACGATAGAGACGGATAAGAGCGAAGGGAATGATTTGATAATCTTTATTTGTTTTTGTTGTTTTTTTTTCGTTTTTTTTTAGGGCATATCAACTCTCTTTGGTTATTCAATGCTAAATCCATCCTTCTAGAAGAACAATAGTGGTATTATTTAACCCATAGCTGGGAGGATAAGGACGTTCATATCTTACCTAAGGGTATTTCTTTGAAAGTGAACATGATAGTGAGACTGGAGTTCGAACTCGCTTACTAAGACTCTACCAGGCCATTTGCATAATGGTCAGAGTGTTCCCCAATGGCGCGGGAGACCGGGATTCAATCCCAGATCGAGTCATACCAAAGACTCAAAAATGGTACTAGATGCCTTCTTGCTTAACATTCAGAATTATAAAGTATGTATCAAGGGTAAAGTGGAGAAATCCAAGATAAGAAGAAGCCTCCTCCCCAATATATCGGTGTAGTAGCTATTGAAAATCGAGATTCTGGGTCACCTTCGACTACGGTCGTCAATTTTATTTTATATATATATATATATAACTGCAAATAAGAAAAGTTCACATAAAAAGTCCTGGATAATATTAGGACAGAGGTAGATATAAAACTTTAAAAATATATTAATCATGAAAACTATTAATCCATTCCTTGAAGTTTCCTGCAGTGTGCATAATCATCAGCCGGAAATGTGAAGAAATTTGCTTATTAACAGTATTTATTGTGTGAGCTATAATCACGTGGTGATATGTAATTCCTATTCACCGATCCCTCTGCTCGGGTAGGATATGACATAACGTCAATCTTTTAAGCGGAGTTTAACAGGTTTGAATTCAGAGTTTTCCTTCTCCTAGACTAGTTGTCTCATGAAGGCTGAAGAACCTAGCCTGCCCTCCTATTTACCCATAGCTGGAGGGAGAACAATTGGATTTATACCTTTCCCAATGGTATTAGTGCTTTAGTGAAATGCAATCAGTTACGTCTAGGATTTGAACTCGTATCGCCGTGTCCATTTCCTACGACTACAACCATTACACCACGGGCACCTCTTGGTGGTAATATGTAATTATAGATGACACACTCACGAGAAATACACACACACACACACACACACACAGACATATATATATATATATATACATCGGGCAGTACAGAAAAAGCAGAATATATATATTTTGTGGTAAATGACTCATGAGATATTTATTAACATGTCTACACTTAGATATAAATTCGCTACTTTTGTTCAGTCCAAGTCCAAAACATTACTCCACTTGTAAGGGCTAATATGATGAGACAAGCAATAAACTGAAAACTCGATAGCCCTGAAAATTTGAATGCGATTAATTTACTCCCTTCCCTGGTTTGTTTCGAAATTCACTGCAGTTTACTAATTAAGACTAACATCTGAAAAAGGTCGGAGAGTATAAGGGTCGAAAGAGATGGATACTTGTCTGAAGAATCATGCAAGTAATGATTACAACTAATTTAAGAAATTTAGACCAACATGACGCAGTCTACTCTGCTTTGATCGATCGACAGCCCAGTCATCTGTGGCTGAAGAATACATAGACTGCTTCTCTTCAATAAGGTTAGACCTACCACAACGAGTGTCCCTGATATGATATTAAACAATCAGATGGCGAGGCTACAGCCTAGGAGATTTGAGGAATGTGATAAACACATTCATTGCCGTTGCTTCAAGGTCAACTCTGTTGTGGAGTGGTAGCATATGATAGGGTCCTATCAATGGATCAAAACGAACAAATTGTGTGCAAACAAATGACTGATGTTAAATTGTGACTGTTTTATATCAATACTTGAAACTATTTAACTCTGTGTAAAAAGAGCTCCGCCTCGTTTAAGAATGTTATATACAAAATGTGTTTAAAAATCATATGTCTATATAGTGTATTTGTATAAGCATGATTTGAGATTAGATAACCTAGAAGGGTTGATATACCATAAAATCAAACGAAACCAAATCATGTATATTTAATATATAAGTATAAAGAGAATTTGGCATTAAATAACCTACAATGGTGGAGATGCCATAAAACCAAATCAAACCAAATCTTGACCCGTTGGCGATGGCAGTAAAATACACTGGTAAGACTCCCAACGAATTTCCTGTACATGCCACTAAACAATCTGATGGCAATGTTCGAGTAATGCCAGAGCTTTGGGGAATACGGAGTATTCCTTCATAGCCATCGCTTCCAGGCCCACTGTGACCCGAAGTGGTAGCATCTGATATGTCAAATAAAACTAAACTGTGTACTTATGGTAAAGTGAATTGTTTAAAATAGAACTGTTTTTGTATGCTAAACTGAAGTGGCCGAAAAAGAACTGTTTTTTAACATTGAAACTGTGTAATTATGCCAAACTGAATTATGTGAAATACATTGGTTTATATGTATAAAAAGGGATTTGGCATTAATAACCTATAATGGTTGAGGTGACATAAAACCAAACCAAACCAAACCAAACCAAATCATATATATTCAATATATATGTATGAAGAGGATTTGGAAGTAGATAACCTACAATGGTTGATATGTCATAAAACCCAACTCAACCAAATCAAATATATATATATATATATATATATATAAAGAATTTAGTATGGAATAATCTTCTCTAGTGATATCCCATAAAAGCAACGCAAACCAAACCAAACCTTGATTGATTGATTGATTTTTTATGGCATATCAATCTGTCAAGAGGATTGGTAATCGCGTTATTTCTGCGTTTTTATATACTTTTTTGTGCAGTTATTTTCAAGTGGGTTTTATTTTTCACATGATTTTATCGTAAATGAATAATTTTTATAACAGATCTCTTTAAACTTCGGATAGAGAATTAACGGGTACTACCATTCTGGCTTGAAGTGGACCGGGGAGTAATGCTAATGAAAGTGTTCTCCACATTCTCAAGATTTCTGGGACTGGAACATCACCATCAGAAGCATTTTAGTGTCGCACGTAAGACGTCGTTTTTAGAAGGGGAGGATACAGTCAGCATATTCTTAATCTCACCGACAGAAAAGGAAGAAAGGAGAGATAGTTTCATGCCTTTCTTCAGAAGAAAATGTTAATTTTGGGGGATAAAAATCATTCGAGAGTTGCACTGTACGAAATTCAGTAGAGCAAGGGGTACCAAACAATGTGAATGTTAAACTTAGTTTTTGAAAAGATTGTTTTGATTTTTAAAAGTTATATATATATATATCTTTTAAGTTTGTGCTTTATTTCATCTTTAATACATAAAAATACGTTCTCGCGGTACACTCAAGAAAAAAAATTCTCTAGAAGTATTAAATATAGAGGCAAAGTTCATAAGTAGCTGACTTAAGTAGACGTTGCGGTTCTAACGTCTCGGACGTTCCCACCATGAAATGCGTCAAAGTCAATTATCATATGATTGCATCTCCCGCCCCTTTCTTTACCTGAGATCTACTCACCCTGCTCTTAAACACTGCGGCCTCCTTCTCGGCTAAAATAAAAGGCTAAAGAGAATTCGCTATGTAAATTTTATGGTTGTAATATAATCACCTCTTTTACAACAGAACGATTTAATGGGGAGAAACTTTTTTCTTGTGTAATATATTCAGTAATGAGCCTAGACCAAAGAGGGTCATGGATAACATGATCAAAGGACACGCTGCTCGTATTCAGGGACTTGATGCGATTGAGTGAAGACGATCCACCTCACAAATTATATGAGTGAGCAAGAAGGAGCAACGAGTCACGTGGCTAAATACCCCTTCATGCAGATGTTGTGACACATGTACAGAAAAAAACGAAGAACGCTTATGCTCAAAACACTAATGCAGTGAAGGAAGCATTAGTATGATATACATTTATCCCTTTCTTTGGAACACCCGATGATTTAGGTATTACTTTCAAGTTCCACGGTTTATTCAATTCCCTAGCAAGGTCCTGGTACTTTCCGTTTTTCTTTCGATTTTAGCCGGGAGATCAAAGTCCACAAATCGGCAAGTTGACTGTTAATAGATCTGGTCGTCTGGACAAGTTTAAGTGCTCCATTTGTATTTAAAATCCCAGAGTGGTTTGTGCATCTCATTTTCCAGGATGGATTCTAGGTTGTGTATATACCCTTTTTTCGTATGGTCAAACTTCAATTTCTTGCATAGTTCTAAGTGGATCGCTTTGCCCACCCAGTCAACTCTAGTCTTATACTCTTTCTGTGCTAGTTTACTGTATTCGCTTATTATGTGATTGATCGTTTCGTCTCTATCACCATATAACCTACATCTGATATCTTGTTACTATTCTTGCTTTCATATAATTGGTTCTTATGGCGTTGTTTTGCGCTGCTGTTGTTGTTTTTGTTATTATTATTATTATTATTATTATTAAATAGGAATTGTTACTTCAAACCATATAACTACTTGAGAAAAAAAAGACAGACTTCGAATAAACCAACAAGAGTTGACATGCTGTAAAATACCACCATCGAAGTTGTTGAAACTCAAGATGATGTCAGCAAGAAGAAGGCTTTTCTCCATAACTATTATAATCATTTAACTGGTGAAAATATTTAATTGTCAAATATATATATATATATATATATATATATATATATATATATTTGTGTGTGTGCGTGTGTATGTGTGTGTATGTATTAGTGGGTGTTAGTATACTAATCTACCATAAAGTATTTGTGAAAATGTGTATTGCATTATATATATATATATATATATATGGGAGAAAAGGGGCGTTTCGATCGTCATTTGTTTTAATTAATCGTTTGTGTACGTACATTCTTTTCACTAGATTGAGTAGGGCTTCGCCGATTTTGTTGCAATCTTTCCATTGGTTCGAGTATATGTCTGCCTAAGAGGTGGTATCCCTCACAACTTTTCGTACTACAACTATACTCCCTCTACTCTCTTCACATGCTTTTAAATAGAAAAACTTTGAAAAAACTCTCTGTCTTGAAGAAGTCCGTGAAGCTGGAATAAAGCCCGAACGAAATATCACGCATCTAAATCTGAGTTAAGTGTTTGATTTATCCAACTTTCCATACATACATATATGTATATATAGTTGCCTGAAGGCAATAAAAATAAAACGCTCTTAAATATATATATGTAAAATATTGACCTCCGACCCAGCCATCGATCAAGGAACAGGTGCATCCGGTCGAAGATATCAGGTTGTAACCTTGACTGTGGACAGGTTGAATTGGGTGCAGATGTGCTGCTCAAGGGATGCAGGTGGATGTCAAACAATGATATAACCCGTGTGACAGGAAGTTAAGTTAGTTTGGAGACAGTTAGTTGGAGAGAAGATGCTGTAGAGAGAACCAGCACCCAGCAGAGGGCTATGGGCTTTCAGACCCCCCCCCCGATTGAGCAGCCCAGCAGAACGAGAAAGAAGTGCTGCTAAAAACAAAGGGACTGGTGGTCAATATGTTGCAGTTTGTTCAGTTTCCAACTCACCTCTCACACATAACCCTTTCGCAACCATTACGAATCAAGTGTGAGAGGTATATTTTTCTAAAGAAGTGTGTTCGTTCGTCATTATTGTTGATTTTTTTCCGCATGCATATGTACATGTTACATGTTCATATTTCATGTCTGGGGCCAGGCATGCCATCATGACATGGAATTGAGCCTGAATAGACGATCGTAGAAACGGCCAAAGAAAGAATCAGAAGCAGAATACAACATTTCGAAGGCGAGAGGGGCACGAGAAGAAAAATCTAGAAGAAAAAAGAAATAAACGAACAAAGCAACAACTGCAACATGCTGGAAGAAAAGAAGAAAAAAAGGAACAGACCGGCAACGAAGAAGAGAAAAGAGAAAAGAAAAGAAAAACACCTAAGAGACTGTGAGTAAATTGCTCATTCAAATAATTTTTCTCTATCTGTCAGAGTTGGGTTCGTGAAAAGAATTTACAATGATTATAATAATGAAAACATGGGTATTAATAACAAGGGCCTTTCGAGAAGATAAAATTGGAAATAATAATAAAAAAAAGAAGACAATTGAGCCCTAACATAGAAAAATGACAATTACTGCTATATATGATTTTGAGTCGTAGTGAGGGAGAAAAAGAAATAGGGTAAGAGGGAAACATACAAGCAGGTTCCTGTGAAAAGAAAAGAGAGATGGCCCTGGGACAGATATACTGCGTTGAAATGATTGACAGGCATTAGTAAACATTCACTGGGTTTTGAGTTACAAATTTTTATGAATGAATTTTTGTGAATGAAATTTTGTAATAATTTGTCGGTGCTGTCCGAGCAAATCGTAATCGGAAATTAAGGATTTTAATCCGAGCTTCTGAGTATTTCGAATATCAATGATGTTGTCCAGATTTGTGCATATCTGTAGTTAAGACATTCTGGCGGGTTTCGATGTTTGTGAAGGTTGTGGAAGTTGGAAATGTTTTATGAGGTCTCCCAAGAATGGAATCGAAATTTTGGGTACTGGTAGAAGCCATACCAGTTTTGTGGAGGTCTTCCCCAGAGAGGAGTCGAGAAAATTCGAGAAAATTTGTCGTACTGGATATTTTGTGAATTCCCCTGAGAGTAGATTTGAGAATCTGTGGTATTGAAGTACTGACTGGTTAGTGGAATTCCCCCTGGAATGGGGTTTGGTTTTTGTTTTTGATAAGGTTATATGTGAGATTTGAAACGGGGGTTTGGAGATTAGAATTAAATATATGTGAAAAATCTTGACGTCTCGTTGTATGTACCGGAAGATTTTTGGACTCGGTTTTGAATTGTTCTTGAGGGGGAATGTTGTTGGCCGAATTGATAAAAGTTTGGGTTGTTTAGGAAAGAAAACCCGGGATATTTTGGCTCCTCTTTGCAAGTAAGCAAGAAAAAAAAAAGTGGGGTACTCGTAAGCTATTGAAAAAGTTTTATTAATAAACCAGGCTTATGTTTTATGGAAATATTGTTAGAAATTGAATAAACGGGGAGGCGCGAACCTATAGTTATTATATTAAAGACAGAGAGAGGCAGATAAAAGGTTTGTAAAAAAAAGGATAGTGAATGAGCAATTTTTTTTATTAAAAAGAGGACGATAAGACAGTGGAAGGAGATAGGAAGAGAAAAGAAAAGAAACTTGAACACTGTTGAACACAGCATAGAGAAAAAAAGAAAGAAAAGAACGAACATTCTTTTAGAAAATAGACAGTACATAGATTAAAAAAAAGAAAAAGCGGAACATTTGCGAACTTTAATGGTGGACATGTTGTTTTGACTTGTTGACTAGTGGTGAAAATTTGTGAAAAAAAAAATAGTTTGAGTTTTAAGGTGACAGTAGAATTTTTTTTTCTGTTTCATATTATGAAAAAAAAAAAAGAGTAACACATTGCTAATAAATATTTTGCGTGGTCTATTTTAGGTGGTTTACTGCATGCGTGTCAGATTGTGCTACATTCGGGTGTATTGTTGTTTGATAAAATTGTGATGCATTGTTTTGGGCCATGATTTTTGTAGATTTATGTGGAATGTTTTGGGGCTTGAAGATATTGTGAGGTCATGAGGTATCCAAGCGAAATGTATTGCTGGAATGACCAGGGTCACTAGGTTTGTGACCAGGATCTGGGACCAGAGTATGGTCCTTTTAGGGTTTTCAGATTCTTCAAGGGATTACAGAGGGTCCTGTTGTGTTTGGGAGGATAAAAGATGCATCCGTATTGTACCTTGATGCACACATGTCAAGATAGCCGACCGCGCAAAGATAGTAAAACAAATTTAGATAATAATTAGCCAGGCAAGTGTTAAATAGAGAGAAGGTCGCCTTCTAATTAAGATTTTGTTTTTGCTGTGTTTCAAGTAATTTCTTTTTGTATTTTTTTCAGCTATTGTCCTAGAGAATTATTTGTAAAATGTGTGTGTGAGGGGGATGGAGACGAACGTGAAGAAAATTCTACATGTGGAATTTTGAAAAATAATTATGGGATAATTGTAACATATTGACCTCAGACCCAGCCGTCGATCAAGGAATAGGTGCATTCGGTCGAAGATATCAGGGTATAACCTTGACTGTGGGCGGGTTGAATTGGGTGCAGATGTGACGTCCACAAGAAGCAGGTGGATGTCAAACAATGATATAACCCGGTACAACGGGAAGTTCAGTTAGTTTGGAGACAGTTAGTTGGAGAGAAGATGCTGTAGTGAGAACCAGCTCCCAGAGAGGGCTGAGCCCTCGGGACCCCCGATTGAGCAGCCCAGCAGAACGAGAAAGAAGTGCTGCTAAAGACAAAGGGGCAGGGGGTCAATATTGCAGTTTGTTCGGTCTCTAACTCACCTCTCACACATAACCCTTTCGCAACCATTTCGAATCAAGTGTGAGAGGTATATTTTTCTAAAGAAGTATGTTCGTTCGTCATTATTGTTGATTTTGTTTCCGAATTTATATGAGTATAGTTGCATATGTATCTTGGTTGTGACTATGCAACATATATATATATATATATATATATATATATATATATATATATGTAAGAACGCTTTATTTTTATTCACAACATTTTGTTTACGCTAATTGTAAAGTGTTTGTCGGTATAGTTTAGGCATCTTTTTTGGTAAATTATGATGAGAATAAAATAATTTTGCTGTGTTTATCATTTTTTCAAAATGTTTCTAGAGTTTGATTTTAGTGTTCTTTAAGATTTTAGCGATAGTCGCACTCTTACGCGGACTCTTTTAGGCTTTTATCTCGGCGCTCTCATCTTAAGACTTTTTAAAGCCATAACGTCAAATTTACATAAAAAACGGATTACATTGTTGCTTTTGGAACCAATTAATTATGTAGAGAGAGGCCCATCTATCTCTCTATCTATCAATCAATCTCTCTCTTTCTATATATATATATATATATGCGTGTGTGCGTGTGTGTGTGTGTGTGTGTGTGTGAGTGTCAGACGCATTGAATATTAACTCGCCTGAAGATCGGCAACGTAATACTCTGAATCAGGAGTTTTTATCCTGTTTTCTATATTAAACTTGTAAAATACTGTGATATTGCTTTGCATTTTCGGGCTTTATGGATTTAAAGACTCTTTTAGCATTAAATTAGAACCATAACTATATATATATATATATATATATATATATATATATATATATATATATATGTCTAAACTCACAGAAACACAAAAAGTATATATATATATATAAGTTGTTCCCTCAGAATCCTGATGGAATATATGTACTACAATTGCTCATATTTAAACTCTAAACATTTTGACCTCAATTCATTTTTAATGTTTAACACATGTTTAAAGAGTTCAGGAAGATCCTGTAGCTTCAGTTAAAAATGAATGCATTAGTGTTTTAGTCACCTTCAGTTCATTTGGTTTTTAACAAGATGTACAACCCTTATCACATTCTCTTTTTTTATTTGGCTTGGAGTGGGGGCACTAGAAGTGTTGGCTGCGACCTTATTTGTATTTGCAATCGGTATCATGGCAGGATGATAGACCGGTGCACACGAAATATATCCCAGAAGAATTATTAGCGTGATGATTGATCGGTGAAATATGTCTGTCCCAAATCATGGTCGGTGCTGATAAGAAATGAGTATTTACCCTATTATTGATATGATGATGGAACGGTGCGAATAAAATTCGTCCCTTGAGATAATCTGCTCCAACCAACAGTAAATACAAGAAAATATCCCAAACGGTGTTAGGATACAATGATGAACTATTGTCAGTTTGACCGTCCATTTTTGTTATTTTTTTTTATTCATGATTTGTATTCATTAATTACTTATGTACGTTTTAAAGTCAGAGAAGAATGCGTTTGAGACTGAGAATATGATGAGACTTAGTAGAACAACCCATCTCGGAGAAGGAAGGCTCTCAATTTCAACCTGCAGCAAAGAATTCAGAGCAACATATTAAAAATGGTTTTGCGAACAAGACTCTAGAGCTTTGTTGGGGAGCAAGTCTTGTAAAAGAGCAATTGAAAATTCAAAATCAGGTGAAATTTCTTCCTAGAACTGTGTCTTCAGTCTCGTTCTGGATTACTTTCGTTCTTTTCTGGAACAATATCACAGCCGAGAAAGAAGAGATCAGTTGCATGAAAATATCAGAAATGATTAATTGATAAATTAAATAACAATAATAATAAGAAGAAGAATAATGATAATTGAATTCGTCTCAGAGAATGAGATGCTCAAAAATGTGACTTTGAGATAGAAACACCAAATCTCGACCTGAAGACAAAAAAAAAAAAAAAGAAAAAAGAAAAGAGAGAACTTGCCATGAAGGGAATTTTGCCATTCCATCGGATTTACAGAGGGAAAATCAAAGAAAACGGAAGAAAAAAAAAGAAATAAGTACTAGGACCTAGCTTGAGTACTAAATAAAGCTGTGAAACACGAAGGTGACGCTTGAAACGGTCCTCAAAGGGTTGAAAAGACAGCTGGAAGGGTTGGAGATGAGAGTACGAATCGAAGCCATCGTAAGTAAATTATTATTGAAATCGGCCAGAATACTGAGAAGTGCCCGGGAGACATGAGAATACTTGCTGTAACTCGAACTCCAGTGAAATACCATCAGCTAACCCTAATGAGAAAAAAAAATGCTACAATAATATCAATAATAATAATAACTTACGTGAGAAGTGAAAAAACTATGGAACGTGAAAGTGACGGTAATATCAATTGTGAGTGGTGCACTCCTTACAAGTCAAAGGATTGATTAGGGGACTGAAGAACTTGGAAATAAGAGAGCGATTGTCCAAACTGGAGCATTGACCGAAATACTAAAAATAATCCTAGAGTCTTGAGGAGATTTGCTGTCACTGAAACTCCAGTGGAAGACCATTAACTGGAGAGAAAAATTTTCAAAGGAGTATAACATACTCATATGCATGCAGAAACATAGTCAACACAATAATGACGAACGAAACACAATTCATTAGAAAAATATACCTCTCACACTTTATTCGAAATGGTACGAAAGGGTTACGAAAGGGTTATGTGCGAGAGGTGAGTTGGAGACTGAACAAAGACTGCAACATATTGACCCACAGCTCTTCTGGCTATAGTAGCACTTATTTCTCATCCTGCAGGGCTGCTTAACCGGGGACCCTGAGAGCCAGCTCTCTGCTGAGTCTGGTTCTCACTGCTTCGAACTGTAACAACTGATTCCAAACTCTGATCTCCAACTGACTCGAACTTCCTGTGGCACCGGGTTATATAATTGTTTGATATCCACCTGCTTCAGTGAGCGTCGCCTCTGCACTCAATTCAACTCGTCCACAGTTAAGGTTATCCCCTGATATCTTCGACCGGATGCACCTGTTATTTACACCGGTGCATTTCTTATTCGACAGCTCGGCCGGGTCAGAGGTCAATATGTTACAGGAGTAACAATGATAATAATGATAAATGAGTGAAAATTGAAAATACGCCACAGAATAACAAGGGAAGGTTATGCATAGACAGAGAAAAAACGGTTAATCTCATAATATACGAATGTAGCGAACTAGCACAAATTGATTTGAAGACTAAACACGACTGAGTGGGAAAGGTGATCCACAGGGAATTATGCAAGAAGTAAGATTTTTATCATACTACGAAATGGTCTTTGCACTAAGCAAAGTCCGTTCTAAAAAATGAGCCGTATGAATTTCTCTGGGATTTTGAGATACAAACGGATTATCTAATCCCGTCCAGAAGACCAAACCTTGTATTGATTAACAAAAAGAAAAGAAATTGAAAGAATTGAAAAAAACAAACAAACAGAACAAACAAGAGGGAAAGCGAAAAGATAAACAAATAACTTAGACCTTGCCAGAGAACTAAATAATATATGGAACATGAGGCAGACGCTGACACCAATTGTAGTCGGTGCACTCGAATGGTCTCCAAAGGATTGGAAAAAAGACAGAAGGAATCGAAAATCAGAGTAAAAATCGAGACCATCCAGATCACATCATTGTTGAGATCGGCTTGAATACTGAGAAGTGTCCTGGAGGCCTTAGGAGACTCGCTGTCAGTCAGACTCCAGTGAAAGACATACTTGGTGAAAGTAAAATGGTAAAAACAAATTTGGTAAAAGACAACCGGTAAAAGTCAACTTGGTAAGAGTACACTGATAAATGTAATCTGGTAAAAAGTCTTGTTAAACTAAAATGGTTTATATATATGTATATCTGATAAACTGGTAAATAATCTGGAAAAATAAACTTGATGAAAGTGAACTGGTAAAAATAAATCTGATAAAAGTCAACTGAACAAATCTTGTAAAATGAAAAGTGTGTTGACCCCTGATTAAACAAACCCTAGAAGAGTCATCACCCGTCCTAACCATCCTTAATAATCTAGACCCTCCACTTCAAATAGCGTTTCCCGCCATAACTGATCTTCCCCAAGACTCCGTTACTCTCCCATCGAAATGATTTAGATTTTCCGGACACTTTCAGAAAAAATACCACAAGTCATAATTCAATTACTTGCCGTGGCGATATCAGATTAATACACATTTAAGTGATAATGGCTGCCATAAATAACACCAGTTTTTACCAATATGGAACTTCGTTTACGAAAGGCTTTTATGGGATTTGTGTCTCGATGTTTGTGAATTTTTAAAACCCGAACTAAGTTTGGCAAATGTTTAAATGATTCATTTTTTTGTTAACAAATATTTAATATTACGTCACTTAAATAATACGCACGTGTTTTAATGTTTATCGGAAGAAATGAATTCAGCCATCCAAGTTCAAATCCTAGACGTGACTTTTTATAGTTTGGTTTCGTTGTGTTTATGGCATATCAACCTTCGTGGGTAACTTAATACCGAATCCTATTTATACATATACATATACAGTAAATGATTTGTCAGAAAATAGTTTTTCAGCAACATTTTTAAACGAGTCAGAGCTCATTTGTTTACACACAGTTAAATGGTTTCAAGTATTGTTATTTATTGTTTGAATAAAATTAAATGATTTCAAGTATTCCTATTTAACACAAATAATTCTATTTAGTATTAGTAATCCCTTCTAAAAGATTGAACAATTCTACATGACCCATACATGTATTACCACTCCGGGAGAGAGTAGATGACAATGAAGGTGTACTCCATATTCTCCAAGCTCCAGGATCTCACCATCAGATGCAGTTTAGTGTCATATCCCGGACACTCGTTGCGGGATGGGGTGGCCTTACCTTTTTGCAAAGATGCAATCGACGTATTCTACTGCCCCAGGTGACCTGGCGATATTTGTGTTTCACTTCCTGCCAATGCAATAAAGATGTCTGAATACATCATTTCTTCTTTCAGTTTTAGGTAAAACTGTAGGCCAGACTGACCCCTTCGAAGTTGTCGGTAGGTAAACTAGTCTAGGAGAAAGAAAACTCTGAATTTATAACCACAATCACGAGACAAGATACCTAGCCGTTTTGAATCGGTTCAAGGATCGAACTTTGCTACTGGTACTATGTAACACAGTGCAACGTGTTTATTGGAGAGGAGATGGGCAGCGCCAAGTAGCTCTCCTGTTGCTTTAGATGGTGACTCGAAAACCTGAAATGCATTATGCTATTATTATGAATTAGATGCTAAATAAAATGACATATCATCATTACCACTTAAAAAACAAACTGGTTCGAAATTCACTGTTGTTAACACTTTGCAAATACATCTTTAATATCTTATACGCGGAGTAATAGGTATTATTGTCATCATGTCACGCTGCCAGCACGGATTTCCCTGACCCTCTCTCACCACCTGTCTTTATCGTCCATCACTTGTATAATTCTATAATAAATATGCATCTATACACATATACATGCAGAATACATATTGACGCAATGAATAAAGACGAGCGAAGACTTCTTTAAAAAAAATATACCTCTCACTTTATTTGAAAGGGTTGTGTGTGTGAGAGAGAGTTGGAGACCGAACAGAACTGCAACATTTACTATTTGATAAAAGTATAATGGCAAAATGGTCTACTATTTACCCAACCCCTCCGCTCGGGCAGGATATGACACAAGGTCAATTTTTAAGCAGAGTTTAACAAGTTTGAATTCAGAGTTTTCCTTCTCCTAGACTAGATGCCTCACCAAGGCTGAAGAACCTAGTCTGCCCTACTATTTACCCATAGCTGGAGGGAGAAAAATTGGATTCATACCTTTCCCAAAGGTATTAGTGCTAGGTGAAATGCAATCAGTATCGTCCAGGATTTGAACTCGTGTCACCGTGTCCATATCCTGCGACGATAACCATTACACCACGGGCACCTCCAAAAAAACAAATGATTTATAGTAAATAGAATTATACGTATTAGATATAAATAAGTTGTCCCTTTTGACTGTGTGAAAAAAATGTGCTCAGGTTCGTTTAAAAATGTTATCTACAAAACGTGTTTAAAGATCATATATTCAATGTATATGTATAAAAAGGATCTGGCATTAAATAATCTACCATGGTTGATATACCCTAAAACTAAACCAAAGCAAAGCAAAGCTCGGAGGTTTTTGAACGACCTTCATAGACCACTACGGGTCAGACTGAACATAAGAGTAATGGCAATGAAAGGGAACTCTATATTTTCCAAGCTCCAGAACCAGAGCCTCACCATCAGATGCGGTTTAATGTTATATACTAGTAAAATCTATTGATAAAGGGGAACCGGTAAATATATTAACAACCATAACTTCTTTGGGGATAATGTTGTGATTTCTTATCTCTCTCTCTCTCTCTCTCTCCCCTCTCTCTCTCTTTATATTCTATTTCCTTTACTGAGTAAGCAACCATTGCTCTCCACATCTTTCAGCGACTTATTTAAAATAATGAAATATTTTACGTTGGTTTGTATAAAGTTCGGTAATCAGATTTTCATTCTCCTGTATTGGTTGGTTGGTTGGTTGGTTAGGTTGGATTTACGGCATGTAAACCTTTGGGTCATTTTATATTAAAGTCATAATTGCTACATCATAATCTCTATTTATATTCGGTGGAGTCCAAGTATTGGCAAACGTGCTGGACTGCGATTTGAACTCCTATCACTTTTGAAACAATACCCTCGGGAAATATAGGAAATCCCTTACCTCTACCAAAAACTATATATATATATATATATATATATTGTTAAATTAATAATGATAGTAACTGTAATTTGAATGCTAGTATTCAGAAAAAATATAAAAATATTCGGGAAAGGTAGGAAATCCCTTCCCCCTACCACAAACTATATATATATATATATATATATCATCATCATGTCGTGCCGCCAGCACGGATATCCCTGACCCTCTCTCGCCAATTCTCCCTACCATTCATTGCCTCGGGCAGGTCTTCAGGGTTACATCCTGTGTCCTCACATAGCTGCTGTATGTATATTCGAGCTGGTCGTCCTGCTTTTGCTTGGCCATATGTGGGGGTCCATAGGAGTACATCACTTATGAGCTCGTCCTTGCTTCTCCAGCAGTGTCCTGCGTGTCTGGTTCGTCTAACTTGTATAGTTTTCGTGATTGGAGGCCGTATAGTTGGTGTCTCGTGGGGTGTTGTCACCAGGACTTGTTCAGTATTGCGCACAACATTTTTGCGTAATTGCCGTCTAGCTTCTTCTCCAGCCGTTTAGTTAGCGTCCATGTAGTTCATCCATTTATTATTATTATTATTATTATTAAATTAATAATGATAGTAACTGTAATCTGAATGCCATTATTTAGAAAAAAATATTAAAATATTCAGAAATTAAACAAAGTTTGTTCTTTAATTAGAAATCAAACAAAACCTGATAAAAATACGTTTAAACTAAACATGATAAGTTTGATACTTGTGATGTTTATCGTAACGTTTTCCTTATTCGATAAATAGAAAAATGTAATTATTGATAATTTTTATTATCAATAATTTAAAGTAACTATTATCACAATTACTGCTAATTTATCATTGTTATTATCATTCTTATTTGTTCTCTTTTGAGAGTTTTTTTTACACCAGCGTTAGCTGATGGTTTCTCGTTGGAGTTGGAGTGACAACAAGTCTCCTCAAGTCTCCTCAAGTCTTCAGGACTCTTCTCAATATTCTGGCCGATCTCAATAATGCAGTAGTTTGGATAGTCTTGACTCTTCCTCTTATTTCCAAGTCCTCCAGTCCTTGAACTAATTCTTTGGTGATTGTACCAAGAGCACCGATTACAATTGTGTTACATAGCCAGATATGAATACGTGAAATAGGCATATTCATACCGGTACGCAAAACGTTCATAATGTTCATATATATA
>OY757934.1:20671852-20689352 GCA_963585895.1 Sepioteuthis lessoniana
GGTACGTATCAAGGGTAAAGAGGAGCAATCCAAGGAAAGGAGTTGCATCCTCCCCTACACCTCGGTGTAGTAGGTACTGAAAAGGAAGCCTTCGGGTAAACCTCGACAACAGTCGCCAACTTTATTTTACTTTATATAAAATAGCTGTTTCGTAGTCTAATAGTCTGCCGATTAGGAGCTCGATTCTCAGAGGGTACTTCATATTATTAGCCTTATGCCAACCTAATCTAAGTTCAGCAAGTGACTCTTACTTTAGAAAATTCCAAGATAGCTGAGTAATAGTTGCATTGTTATATATAAATACAATAAAAGCTGCATTTTTAATAGCCTTTATCTTTTAATCAACGCAATTGCATTAGTTGGCTTTAGTAAAATCCCTTCAAGACAAATATAATTATTTGCCGTGAAAGGAGCTCAGACTAAGTAATTGGAAAATAATAAAGAATGAAAGATGTTTGAAGATTTACGAAAACAATATTTAATCAAATTAGTATAAAAATGCCAATAAAGTAGCCAACGCTTTCAAATGAAAAGCCTGGGGTAAATCTAACAGAATATTCGCTTAACAGCTTTCTTTTTCTCGTAGAAATAACGACGTAAATAGAGAAAAAGACTTATTTTCGTTTGGCTTCTTTGTTTAAAGGCATATCAGTTTACATGGTTTATTTAATGCCAAGGCCAAACTTGCAAAAGAAAAGTGGGGGGGGCTACTATTCAACTTATAGCTGTGGGGATAAGAAGGTTCGCACCTTTTTTAAGGGTGTTAATCCGAAAGTGAACGCGATTGGAGTTTGAACTCGCTTATTACCATCTTGCTGTCCATCACACACACACACACACACATATATATATATATATCATATATATATATATATACTTTCTTTAAAGAAAAAACCAAAGACCGGTTACTTTAGGATTATAAATTTATTTCCATCCTGTTTTGTGTTTCTGATGTAAATTTTTGAATGATTTTCTTGTCCTGAAGGAATTACTCCCAACTCTAGTTTAACTGGACCAAATAATACACACACACACACACACACACACATATATATATATATATATATATATATATATATCATTTAATTTGGAGGTGTCCGTGGTGTAATGGTTATTGCCATAGGAAATGGACACGGCGACACGAGTTCAAATCCTGGACGAGACTGATTGCATTTCACAGAGCACTAATACCCTTGGGAAAGGTATGAATCCAATTATTCTCCCTCCAGCTATGGGTAAATAGTAGGGCAGAAAACTCTAAATTCAAACCCCCGCTTAAAAAAGAAATTGACCTTGTGTCATATCCTGCCCGAGTGGAGGGGTTGGTAAATATGTATATATATCATTGGCCAAGTGGGTAGAGTTTTCGCCAATGGTCCGGGAAACCTGACTTCAATCTCAGGTTGCGTCATACCAAAGACTTTAAAAATGGTACTTGATACTTCCTTGCTTAACACTTAGCAATATAAGGTATGTATCAAGAGTAAAGTGGAGCAATTCAGGGAAAGGAGTAGCGCCCTCCCCTACACCTCGGTTTAGTAGTTATTGAAAAGGTAGCCTTCTAGTCCTCCTCAACTACGGTCGTCAACTTTTCTTACTATATATATATATACATATATATATAGTAAGTAAAGTTGACGACCGTATATATATATATATATATATATATATATATATATATATATATATATTTCACTACTTAGAGTAAGCCTCTGTGTAGGGAGATGGTTAAATTTTTCATTTTTCAATGTTTTTGTAATTAATTAATTGTTGTAATTAATTATCGTAATTAAGTTTTTTGTTAATTTTAGTTTTTAAACTAGTAAATAACATTTAATTTTAAGTAACACACACTCCCCTATATATATATATATATATATATATATATATATATATATATATATATATATATATATATATATATATATATATATATATATATATATATATATATATATATATATATATATGTGTGTGTGTGTGTGTGTGTGTGTGTGTTACCTATGTGAAATCGAAAGAATCTTCTTTCTGTCGATAATTGCTAATTAGGCACCAGACTTTATTTTGATGATGGACCGTTAATGTAATAATGTGCCTGATACACGAACCTTGAAATAATCATTATAGTAAAAACAAAATTATGCTTGATAAGAAAATTTACAGATTATGATTTTTTTTTCTGGAATAACGTCTAATATAAAAACTATTAGTTTTCTAAACGTTACAATGCACCGGGAGACCGGGGTTCAATCCCAGGTCGAGTCATACCAAAGACACCAAAAATGCTACTTGATGCCGCCTTGCATTATAAGGTAATGATCAAGGGTAAATTGGATCAATCCAGGGAATGGAATAGCGCCCTTCCCTACACCTCGGTGTAGTAGCTATTGAAAAGGGAGCCTTCGGGTCACTCTCAACTAAGATCGCCAACTTTACTTACTACATTTAATTTGAATTATGGTGACCGGTTATCATATAGAAAATAAAAGAACAACACGTCAATGTACATACAATACATTTAATTGACTGAAATTAAAAGAATTTCGAGTATTCCTATTTAAAAGTAATTTTTTAAAAATTTGACCCATAGATGACACCCTAAGAGGTGTTACCACACTCTGAGCCCAGAACTGGATCCTAACCACTTGATTCAGTTAAGTGTACCAACAGCCGTTCTTGATAGGGGTCCTTACCCTCTTTACGAGATGCTGTCAGCGTATTCTCCCTGCAGACAAGTTGTGGGATATGTTTGATTATTCTGTTTGGTTGGCAGGCCTTTAAGATTAATACACAAGTTCACATACCTTGGTAGCAATATCTCATCTACTCATAATGATGTCAACATACGCATAGCGAAGGCGTGGACTGCTACGATAGATTATCGATTGTATGGAAGTCTAATTAATCTGATAAAATAAAACGGGATTTTTACGGAGCTGTGTCATTAATACTGTATGGAAGCACCACAAGGACAATAAAAAAAAAACGACTGAAGATAAAGGGCAAAATGGAAATTGCACAAGAATGCTACAAGCTATATTGAACACATCCTGGAAGCATCACTCCATGAAACAACAGATGTACGGCTACTTACCTCTCATCACTTAAACCATCCAATTGAGACGAACAAGATATGCGGGATATTGCTGGAGGAACAAGGACGTACTCCTAAGTGATGTTACTCTATGGACCCCTATTGGCCAAGTCGGCTGGGGCTACAGAATGCACTGACTGTTTCTCTGCAGAGGAGTAACACTCCACCAACGAGTATCCTGGATATAACACTGAACAATCTAATAGTGATGGTTCGGTTTGGTTTGTTTGGTTTTATGGCATATCAACCTTTGTAGGTTATTTAACGCCAAATCCATTTTTATGTAAATAATCTGTTCAATTGAAAACAGTTCAGTTTAGCATAAGTACACAATTTAATTGTCAAAAACATTTCCATTTCAAACTATTCAAGCAGTTATATGTAACAATTCAGTTAAGTGTAAATATAGTTTTAATGTCAAAAAACAGTTCTATTTGAAATAATTCGGTTAAGCATAAGTTTAAGTGTAAGTACGGTTTAATTGTCAAAAACGTTTCTATTTCAAGCTATTCAGTTTACTCAATTCATTTTAGCATAAGTATGCTGTTAGTTCTATTTAACCCATAGATAGGGCTCTATCAGGTGCTACCACTCCGGGCCAGAGTGGACCTGGGAGCAATGTCAATGAAGGGGTACTCCACATTCCCCAAAGCTCCAGCACTGCTGGAACCTCGCCATCCGATTGTTTAGTGTCATATCCAGGACACTCGTAAGGGGTGGGGGAGTCTCACCCCTCTGCAGAGGTGCAGTCAGTGTATTCTACAGCCCCAGCCGACTGGGCAATCTAATGGTGAGGCTCCAGTAATGCTGGAGCATCGTGGAAAGCAGAGTATCCTTTTATTATCATCGCTCAAAGGTTCAATCTGGTCTGGAGTGGGAGCACCTGATAGGATCCTATCTATGGGTTAATTAGAACTAAACTATGTACATATGATACACAGAATTATTTGAAAGAGAACTGTTTTGACATTTAAATTGCGTACTTATGATAAACTGAACTGTTTTAAATAAAGCTGTTTATAAGTATAAAAATGGATTTGGCATTAAATAACTACAATGGTTGATATGCCATAAAACCAACCCAGATACTATGGACCACTATACATGGACGCACCTGGGTTGGATGACTATCAATGACTTATATCAACCCGATGGTGATACTTGATGTAGTGTGGAGCATCTGCCGGGATGATGCGGACGGGTGGGAAAAGAGAGAGAGAGAATCAGGGGAATCCGTTTTCAGCGTGACTTGATGATAATGATTCTGTTTTTCTTCACTAATTATTATCTACAGCAATCAGTAGAATAGTACCTTTACCACCCCACCTCTCTGTTGTTCTTCTACAAGGAAGACTTTAGCATTTAGATAACCCACGAAGGTTGATATGCCGTTAAGCAAAGTAACCAAGAAACCCGTTTTAATCTTCAGTGGTATAATCTTTTACGTCTAAATAAACTTGTGAAGGTTTCTCGCACGTATTTGTTGACACAAGAACTCCACTTGCTTCTGCCTTTTGCCAGTCGTCCTGTTCGTCAATTACCAGAGGTAGTTTTTTGTTCTCCTTTATTAGACCTGTCTACCGCTGTGAGGGTCTTTGTCTGTTGGTAAAACCGATAAATACCTCCGGGTATACTTATACCCGTTACCATTACGAAATCACCTTACCCATCTCCTAACTGTGCTCATATCTACCGTTTGGTGAATATGATTTATAAATTTTAATATAACTCATAAATCCCGCAGCAACTAAAATCTTGTCGCTATATTAACCTATTTTAGTTTAAGAAAAAAATCTCTCAATTCACCGAATTAATATGGAAAACGTGGCGATAAATACCATAACAAATATCCAACTTGTTTAGTTAAAAACATTTTTACCAGGTTTTATTTGATTTCCAATTAAAAATAAAATATAGTCTTTATTTAATTTCTTAATATTTCTATATTCTAATTACCACTAATATCATTGATATTATAATTATTAATCAATAATAATTTTTATAATTAATAATTTGAAGTGAATATAATTAGAATTATTGCCACTTTATTATTATTATTTACTCATTAGAATTTTTCACATTAGCGTTAGCTGATGTTCTTTCACTGGAGATTGAGTGACAGCAAGTCTTCTCAAGTATCCAGGACTTTTTTCAGTATTCTGGCCGTCTTCAATAATGCTATTGTTTGGATGGTCTCCACTCGACCGCCAACTTCCGAATCCTCCAGGCCCTTTAATTACCTTTTAGTTACCGTACCAAAACACCAATCACAGTAGGTATAATTGTCACCTTCAAGTTCCATAGTTTTTCAGTTCTCTAGCAAGGTCGAGGTACTTATCTCTCTTTTCACATTCTTTCAGTTTTATTCTGTGGTCAGCCGGGACAGCAAAGTCGACAATTTTGCAAGTTCTCTTGTTTTTTGTTGTTGATTAATATTAGATCTGGTCTTCTGGCCGAGATTAGGGGATCCGTTTGGTGGCATGGTCAAATTTAAACTTCTTGGACATTTCCCAGTGGATCACCTTGCCCACCCAGTCGAGTCTAGCCTAGTACTCCTGTGTAAATTGGCTGCATTCATTTATGTGATTGATGATTTCATCGCTGTTACCGTATAGCCTGCATTTGCTGTTTTGTTGCGTCTTATCTATCCTCGCTTTGATATGATTGGTTCTTATGGCGCTGTTTTGTGCTGCCATTAGTAGAGATTCTGTTTCTTTCTTAAAGTTTCCTCACTCATTTAAAATTTCTTCTCGCCGGCGTTAACTGATGGTTTTCCACTGAAAACTGAGTCTACAGGACTCTCCTCAGTATTCTGTCCGCTTTCAATAATGCTGTAGCTTGCATAGTCTCTACTCGTCCTTTTATCACTTAGTTCTCCAGTCCCTGTGCTCAAATCTACCGTTTAGTGAATGTAAATGATGTAATGATGGTAGAAATAATAATATTTCCCGGCATTCGTGTCGAATGTCTTTTTGCCAAACTGCTGTTTATCTGCAAATAATAACAAAGCTGAATAATTTATGTTGAGAAGGTTTAACCTCTACTGTCGTACTACTAACATCCACCTTTGACATTGTGGGACTACATAACAAAATAGCATTACTTTTGATATTGCCTTCATTAAGAAAGGCATCCATTTACTTTTACCATGAGTGAATAGTACGTAAACTGCGGTATCTTGCATTGTGAAAGCATCCGGTTTAAAAGAAGGAAAACTTTAAATACAAAACCCCTACCAACGATTTTGGCTTTACGTGGCAGCATAAGACCCATTACGCCGATGACATAGCGATACTGGCAAATACACCTGACCAAGCCGAACATTACTGCATAGTTTGGAACGAGCAGCCGCAGGCATAGGCCTCTATGTTAATGCACACAAAACGGAATATATGTGCTATAATCAAATGGGAGACATCTTCACTCTAGACGGAACCCCTCTTAAACTAGTAGACAAATTCACTTACCTAGGAAGCTGCGTCGAATCAACCGAAAAGGACATCGACACGAGGTTAACGAAGGTATGGATAGTTATCAATAGGCTATCGATTATATGGAAATCAGACCTAACCGATAAAATGAAACGCAGTTTCTTCCAGGCAGCGGTCACATCGATACTGCTATATGGGTGCACTACATGGACTCTAACAAAACGGCTGGAAAAGAAGCTAGACGGCTATTACACAAGAATGCTACGTGCAATCTTGAACAAGTCCTGGCGGCAACACCCTACAAGACACCAATTGGACGGCCACCTGCCTCCCATCACGAAAACTATTCAAGTTAGACGAACCAGACATGCAGGACACTGCTGGAGAAGCAGGGACGAACTCATAAGAGTTGTACTCTTATGGACCCCCACACATGGCCGTGCAAAAGCAGGACGACCAGCACGAACATACATTCAGCAGCTATGTGAGGATCCGGGATGTTGTCCTGAAGACCTGCATAGGGCGATGAATGATAGGGAGGAGTGGCGAGAGAGGGTCAGGGATATCCGTGCTACCAGCGCGACATGATGATGATGATGATGATGACTTCTCATATTGTATAGAACTTGTGTAAGGTCTTAATCTTGCTGTAAACCGATAGAAAATCAGTGATCAAGCGGGCTACAGCTGGTTTAAATTAAAAGACTATATGGCTTTCTTAAGGGCACTTGCACGATGGGAAACGCAATCCACGATCTGGATTTGAATTTGATTCAGCTATTCCATTTCCTTCTATGGTAATATCATCAGTCTAGGTACGTATATATATATATATATATATATATATATATACATGTATATTGTCATCCATAGACAGACTGTTCTGTTGTATCAGAACTCTTCAGTGTGGCTAGACACGTAGGACGCTTGAAGTGAAACCCGCCAAACTTTACGTTAGAAATATACCGCCAAGCCAACAAGTGAACCACGTCCGCTCGGTAATTATAAGGCATTAAGTAGTAGCTTTCGTTTGTTTACATTCATATCTTACCGGATACCAAAGTGCTCAATTCATTCGAAAAGCTTCTAGCATTATCTAGCATTGGCAGCTGTAAATTTCTTTGCCAGAGAGCTCTACCCCCATGGGGGAGCGTGTATATTGTCATCCATAGACAGACTGTTTCGTTGTATCACAACTCTTCTGTGTAGCTAGACACATAGGACGCTTATATATATATATATATATATATATATATATATATATATATATATATATTTCTTTAAGAAAAAACAACGAAACCAATCACAAAGGATTATAAATTTATTTCCATCCTGTTACGCATTTTTAACAGGACTTCATCAGATCAATTAGATAAAAAAAACTGTATATATATATATATATATATATATATATATATATATATATATATATATATATATTGAAAAGTGGATGAACCAAAAGAGTGGCAGCGGATTTAACAGTAATGTTTCGACTTTATTTTTTGAAAGACTTTATCAGAATAATGTTTTTTTTTTTTTTTAAATTTCAGCATAGGAGGAAATAGATAAATAAAAATATAGGGAGGTCACGTCATAAAGAGAGACCTATGTCGAACCTTAGGAAAAAAAAGTGATTCTGATGAAGTATTTGTAAAATAAAGACGAAATATCACTGTTAAATCTATTATCAATGTTTTGGTTTATCCACTTTTCCAATTTTTTCTCTTCCTGTCAGATTTACCAAAATCTACTATCTCTCTCTCTCTCTATATATATATATATATATATATATATATATATCGTATATATAATGTATCCAATATACGTACAAGGAAAAAATAGGGAACTGAGGAAATAGACTCGAAATTAATATAAGTATTAATATTTCCCTTACAAAAATATATTATATAAACAAAACACATAAAAGTAAATTATCGAACTTAACAAAAAAAGAAAATAAATAAAATAAATAAAATAGTTAAATTACCATAATTCCAACCAACGGTAAAATTAGAAAAATAAATAAAGTAAATAAGTAAATAAAAAAACGGAAGTTTAATAAAACGAGGAGATAACTCTTCACATCACTTCCTCCCCCCCCCGTGTCTATTCTGTTTTTTTTTATCCATAAGATCTGAAGAGGTCCTGTTATATTTTTCTTCATGTTTTGGTTTACATCAGAAACACAAAACAGGATGGAAATAAATTTATAATCCTAAAATAACCGGTCTTTGGTTTTTTTATTTAAAGAAAGTATTGCTCTGTAATATTAATTACATTGAGCTCTCTACCAGGAAAATTTAAATGTTCAGCTCTTGAATGATTTTCTTGTCCTGAAGGAATTACTCCCAACTCTGGTTCAACTGGACCGAATAATACCTATATATATATATATATATATATATATATATATATATATATATATATAAGCCATTGTCCCTAAACCTTTTCTTTGTTTACCCGCAAGTGTCATGCTGATCAAGCAGAAAGATACGAGCGGGGTACTGCAAACACACAGACACAAAACTGGACAGGTTTTGGTAAAGCGCAACGGTCTGTGTGTTTGTGTTCGTTCGTAATATCTCTACAACTATTACAATACACAGTTATCACTGAAAGAATAGAAATAAAAGAAATGAACGTCATTTTTTTAAACGTAAAAAAGTAAAGTTGGCGACCGTTGTCGAGGGCGGCCAGAAAGCTCCCTTTTCAATAGCTACTACACCGAGGTGTATGGGAGGATGCAACTCCTTTCCCTGGATTGCTTCACATTACCCTGAGTACGTACCTTATATTTCTGAGTGTTAAGCTGGGAGATATCAAGTACCATTTTAAAAGTCTTTTGGTATGACTCGACCTGGGATTGAACCAAGATCTCCCGGACTATTGGAGAACACTCTACCCACTAGCCCAAATTGAATCAAAATATATAAAGATTTAAATTCTGATGATATGACGTAGCGACAATAGGTTGAAGGAGTTTTATCGAAACTCTCTGTTACCTAATTCAAATGTTACCATATTTTATTCATAAATATAAGAGCTTTCACAGCGTGTTGCTTAATATATACCTGTGCTTTGGATGGTTTGGTTTCTTTGTTTAAAGGCATATCAACCTTCATGGGTTATTTAATATCAAAGAAGAAGAAATGTTTTAGTTCAATTTAACCTAGAGCTGGGGGAATGAGAGAGTCCGTACATTCCCCAAGGAATTTTTTTATTTGCAAATCGTATTTTCTGTTTTTTTCACAGCATCAGAATTATAGAATAGTTATATATATATATATATATATATATATATATAATGCAATAAGGTGAAAACTCAAACCTGGTTAAATTGTCATTATAAAGCTATTTCAGCGAAGCATATTATTATTTTCTTCGTCTCATCCGATTGGTTGGTTTGTGGGTTTTATGGCATATCAACCTTTGTAGGTTATTTAACGCCAAATCCATTTTTATGTAAAATTTCAAACAATTCAGTTTAGTATTAGTACACAGTTTAATTGTAAAAAACATTTCTATTTCAAACTATTCAAGAAGTTATATGTAACAATTCAGTTAAGTGTAAATACAGTTTTAATGTCGAAAAACAGTTCTTTTTCAAATAATTCAGTTTCGCATTAGCACGCAGTTTAAATGTAAGTACGGTTTAATTTTCAAAAGCATTTCTATTTCAAGCTATTCAGTTTACTCAAACAATTCAGTTTAACATAAGTATGCTGTTAGTTCTATTCAACCCATAGATAGGGCCCTGTCAGGTGCTACCACTCCGGGTCAGAGTGGACCTGGGAGCAATGGCAATGAAGGGGTACTCCGCCTCACCATCAGATTGTTTAGTGTCATATCCAGGACACTCGTTGGGGGGGGGGTCTTACCCCTCTACAGAGAAGCAGTCAGTGTATCCTACAGCCCAAGTCGACTGGGAAAGTCTCATCCGATGACATTGCACATTTAACTTGAGGTTGAAAAACAACATATATGGATTACTATCTATCTATCTATATATATATATATATATATATATATATATATATATATATATATATTTCATAAAGTGTTAATGAAAAACGTTGTCAGTATAATTCATTTAAAATCCTTTCAGGTTTTCTGATAAGTGTCTTAGTTTCAGGTTGGAATTGGTAGATGAATTTCCCAAAATTGTCTCGAGAGCTTTTTGACCCTTCATAGGCCATCATCAGAGGTTGCTTGCTTGAGTAAGGTGTGTCCGTATTTTTTTTTAAAAAGAAAGAATTTTTAAAAGTTTTTGAAAGTTTATACTATAACGAAAATATGGGAACGCAGAGTTGGATAAAACAGGGTAACTGATGTATTTAAAAGGGAAGGCTATCAACCGAAATAGAATATTATAGGAATACGGGGAGAAAAAAACAAAACGAAAAGCATTTTAAAACATTGTCGCTATTTTCAAAATTCTATTAAATTAATTTTAATAGTTTTGCTTTTATATGTAGGGCTTCAAGGATTTGTAATCGAAAATTATCAATTTCGGTTGCGATTATAGTGGTGTTTTCAACTACAATTTTTCGAAACTTAGATTTAGGAATAGAATGGTTCTTAAGATGAAAAACAATAGAACTGGAGTCATTTAGGTGCCTTGTAAGTCGTCTAGAAAGAGTTTTGGCGGTAAGACCACCACAAATAAGCAACCCCTGATAATGGCCTATGAAGGGTCAGAAAGCGCTCGGGACAATTTTGGGAAACTCATCTACGAATTCCAACCTGAAACTAAGATATCAGAAAAGTTGAAAGGATCTTAAATAAATTATACAGACAAAATTTGTCTTTATAATTTAATGACACATGCTGAAACGAACAACTCCTGCCTAACCACACACACACACACACACATATATATATATATATATATATGAAAAACAAAATATATATGCGTGTGAGAATGTATGAGTATGAAAAAAACGCAAGGATGATTTTCATTCATTCATAAGTAAAGTTGTCTCCCTTTAGTCGAGGGTGACCCGAAGGCTCCCTTTTCAATCGCTACTATACCAAGGTGTAGGGGAGGGCTCTACTCCTTTCCCTGGATTGCTCCACTTTACCCTTGATCCGTACCTTATAATGCTGAGTGTTAAGCAAGGAGGCATCAAGTACCATTTTTTGAGTCTTTGTTATGACTCAACCTGGGATTGAACCCAGATCTCCTGGGCCATTGGCGAACACTCTAACCATTATGCCAATATCCGGTATATGTTTTCAGTCGTAGTTGAATTATTTGTCAACGTTAAACGCTTCGGAGATTTTTTACATTAAAACTTCATCAGGGCGTTTAAATATCTGATATTGAATATTCAGATTTTATTTAAAGTAGATTTTTTATTCCTTAACTAGAACAATGAGAAATGAGAAAGTTTTGAATATTCTTTTCTTGTTTGAAGCATTCTGTTTAAAAACAGTATGATATAATTTATGTTGAGGTTCCAGTAATGCTGGAGCTTTGGGGAATGCGGAGTATTGCCTGATAGGGTCCTATCTATGGGTTAAATATAACTAAACTCCGTACTTATGCTAAACTGAATTGCTAGAAATGAACTGTTTTGACTTTTAAACAGCGTACTTCATTTAAACAGCATACTTATGCTAAACTGAATTGTTTTTAAGTAGAACTGTTTTGACATTCAAGCTGCGTGCTTGTGCTAAGCTGAATTGTTTGAAATAGAACTGTTTTGACAATAAACTGTGTGTAAACAAAAATTATACTTATACCAAAAAAATGTTACTTGATGCCACCTCGCTTAACACTCAGGTACGAATCAAGGGTAAAGTGGAGGAATCTAAGGAAAGAAATAGTGGCCTCCATATACCTCGATGCTGTAGCTGTTGTAAAGGGAGCCTCCGGGTCGCTCTTGATTACGGTCGCTAACTTTACTTATTTCAAAATATTGCTTTGTTTCAACATTTTGGAAACAACCCATATATATATAGGTGTGGGGGGGCAATGCAAAAAATAAAACTTGGCACTGTTCATCATCGATGTGGCTACAAATTCTCGAAAATTTGGGGTGTTAGTCATATCAGATTTCATCAAGGTGAGGCATCTCGATCTTGAGACTGGGACAGCTACACCGCTATAAAATCAGAGGCCATCAGCAGCAAACAATGGAATTTAAACCCCCAAGCATCTCCAACTCTTCAAATAATTAGTTTTACTTGAGTAAAATTCTGAAACTAAATTCTTTTTTCTCTACTTTAATTAGTTCTTTCTTCCTTTTTTTCTTTATACATATATATATATATATATATATGAAAAAACATACCTGCACGGCTTTTTACCACATTTATATATATAATATAATTAATAATAACATGCTTATACGGCCACTAACCTCCCATCTCACAAATCGCCCAAGCAAGGACAAGACATGTTGAGTACTGCTGGCGTAGTGTAACGTTACCTGATCGGAGATATGAATAGATGTTTTATTTTTCAAATTTATATATATATATATATATATATATATATAGAGAGAGAGAGATGTTTCGCATAGGAAAAGCTTATTAGTTGCCTGTAACATTTCATAGCAGCAATCATCGAAACGTGATAGGACGATAGACTGAAAGATATTAGTTCTTACATAGAAACGCTGTGAGATTCATTGATAGTAGACAAACGATCAAAACACCGACTTCCATTTCATCACTGCCGCTCGTCTCTTCTCCCCCAGAAGGCTGCTCGAAAATGCCCAGACTAATCCATCGACTGTTTCTGATCAACTACCCTCACTCTCGGAACTCCCAAATTCTCCTCTTATATAATATCTTAATTATTCTCCCCAGCTAATGATGATAAGAACACGTCATTAACTTTTAGTTTTACGTTATCTTATCTTGACCCTCTTTTGACATGTGCTGATATCCCGATCGTCTTATGTGCACATGTACGACCTTTAAATGCGACCTACACTTCAACTCAAAGTTTTTTATCAACCTACAATTTATCAACACAAATAAAATAATTAACAAATATAATTAATTACCAACTTAATTTATATCAAAAATGACATTCCCTTAAAGAATCCTACACATAAATAATCAAAAATTGGGCATCCAGCAAGAAATTAGACGTCATCTCTGGACGGACATTGGACGAAATCAAGAGGATCTGGTATTTTTGATGAACAGGAAAATAAGGAGCGAAAAGAAACTAGATGGCAATTACACAAGAATGCTGCGTGCAATCCTGAACAAGTCCTGGCAGCAACACCCCACAAGACACCAACTGTACGGCCACCTGCCCCCTATCACGAAAACTATTCAAGTTAGGCGAACCAGACATGCAGGACATTGCTGGAGAAGCAGAGATGAACTCATAAGAGATGGACTCTTATGGATCCCCACACATGGCCGCGCAAAAGCAGGACGACCAGCACGAACGTACATTCAGCAGCTATGTGAGGATACAGGTTGTTGTCCTGAAGACCTGCCTAGGGCGATGGACGATAGGGAGGAGTGGCGAGAGAGGGTCAGGGATATCCGTGCTGCCAGCACGATATGATGATGATGATGATGATTATCTCTTTTGTTTGGATCGTCATTATTAGACAATATAGATATCTTAAATCAAAAACTGCATTAAAATGAAGATGAACTAACGTTCAATGTAATCTCTGCTTTTAGTTGATCTAGCGTATATATATATATATATATATATATATATTTCTTTTAAATACCCTGTCCGCTGGCAAAAGTTGCTTGGTAGTGCTAGGAGATGCAGTACCGCTTGAGCTACCGAAACTGTGTTATCACCCTGGTTGGTGTCTGATGAGGGCAGGTTATCACACGTGCTTTCACACGTCGTATGATATATATATATATATATATATATATATATATATATATATATATATATATATATATATAAAGTTCTTGCAGTATGATCTCTGGGGTTTGGATCGTCATTATTAGACCACATAGATCTTAATGAAAATTTAACTTTATAATAAATAGCAATACTTGCTGGTTGTTTTGTCACTGACATCAATTTATTATAAGGAGTTTATCGTCTAGATGCTTATCCTCACCAGCTCTACACTTCTGAAACGTCACCCCGAAGTTTTGCAAGGGTGAGCAAAATATTGCAGCTGGAAATTCAGTGATTTCATGATAAATAAAATATTTTGAATTCATCAGTTGTCTTTAGCTCAAGTTTAAAAACGTGAGCCTGCAATTATCTACAGAGGGAGAAATCACAAGTGGATATACATGATAAACGTGCAATGCACTGATAAAGTCACCATCTAAAAAAATCATATTCACAAACGCACGATACTCACCATTCCAAGCTATTGTTGGCATCTGGACTAGAGTAGTATCTGTTACGGGTGATCACTCAACTGAAACCCAATATGTATATATATATATATATATGCACCGATATCAGTGCAATATATATATATATATATATATTGCATTGCACTGATAAAGTCACCATTTAAAAAAGTCTCAATCACAAATGCCTTGTTGGCATCTGGACTAGAATAGTATCGGTTACTTAAAGACAAACGTCCCATTCATTCACTGCTGATGACGCATCTGTTCTGATCATTTTCCATACGGGTGATCACTCAACTAAAACCAAATATATATATATATATATATATATATATATATATATGTGTGTGTGTGTGTGTGTGTATGTGTTGAGGGTAGACTATTTGGTTAAATGGCATAGCAAACTTTTTAGGTTATTTACTGCCAAATTTTGTTTATACATATAATCATAAAAGAATAGTTTCCTAAGAAAGACGAGTCAGAGTTTATTTATTTGTAAACAGTTGAATTGTTTAAGTATTACGATCGAATACGAATTGTTCCATTTGCACACTGTTAATGGTTTTAAGTATTACTATCCATATTTATCCATATTTACCCAACCCCTCCACTCGGGCAGGATATGACACAAGGTCAATTTTAAAGCGGAGTTTAACAGGTCTGAATTCAGAGTTTTACTTCTCCGAGACTAGTCGCCGCACCAAGGCTGAAGAACCTAGTCTACCCTACTTTTTACCCATAGCCGTAGGGAGAATAATTGGATTCATACCTTTCCCAAGGGTGTTAGTGCTATGCGAAATGCAATCAGTCTCGTCCAGGATTTGAACTCGTGTCGCCGTGTCCATTTCCTACGACGATAACCATTACACCACGAACACCTCCATTACTATCTAACACTAATAATTCTATTTACTGTTTATCATTTATTTGCACACGGTTTTATGATTTCCAGTGTAGTAAATGATTAAACAGTTCAATTTGATCCATATACGGGACTCTAAAATCTCTTACCACTCCAAGTCAGAGGGGACCTGGGAGTAATGGCAATGAAGAGGTATTCTACCAATTCTCCAGGACTGGAGCCTCACCATCAGATGCAGTTTAGTGTTATATCCAGGACGTCATACCAGAGACTCAAAAAATGCTACTTGATGCTTCCTTGCTTAGCAGTCAGCATTATAAAGTACAGATTAAAGTTAAAAGGAAGCACTCCGGAGAAAGGAGTGGCGCCTTCTCCTGCGACTCAGTGTAGTAGCTATCGAAAAGGGAGCCTTCGGGTCACCCTTGACTATGGTCAACAACTTTACTTTTACTTTACTTACAAAAGAAAATTTCCTTTATTTATTGAAAAAACCGTCGCACATTGGCAATTGATTGTATCAGTTGAAATATCAATACTTTTATTGCCAATGTACTAGAACCATTCCGTACATAAGGAGAAATTTTCTACTGTGGCACATTATATACCTCAACCCATTTACCTTTTTAATGAAATTGTGAAGAAATTATCTCATTGGTTGATTGGTTGGTTGGTTGGTTGGTTGGTTTTATGGCATATCAACTTTTCTAGGTTATTTAACGCCAAATCCATTTTTATGCAAATAGTCAGTTCTATTTCAAACAATTCCGTTGAGCATGAGTACACAATGTAATTGTCAAAAACATTTCTATTTGCTTGAAATAGAAATGTTTTTGGCAATTAAACTGTGTACTCATGCTAAATGGAATTCAGTTCACTCAAACAGTTTTAATTCAGCTAATTCAGTTTAGTATAAGTACAGATTTTATTTACACACAGTTAAATGTCAAAACAGTTCTATATTAAACAATTCACTTCAGTGTTAGTAGAGTTTCAAAGTGAAAAACAGTTCCATTTCAAACGATTCAATTTAGCAAAAGCACGAAGTATAAATGTAAGTAAACTGTTTAATTGTCAAGAACATTTCTATATAAAGCTATTTAGTTTATTCAAACAGTTCCATTTCAAACGATTCAATTTAGCAAAAGCACGAAGTATAAATGTAAGTACACTGTTTAATTGTCAAGAACATTTCTATATAAAGCTATTTAGTTTATTCAAACAGTTCCATTTCAAACGATTCAATTTAGCAAAAGCACGAAGTATAAATGTAAGTACACTGTTTAATTGTCAAGAACATTTCTATATAAAGCTATTTAGTTTATTCAAACAGTTCCATTTCAAACGATTCAATTTAGCAAAAGCACGAAGTATAAATGTAAGTACACTGTTTAATTGTCAAGAACATTTCTATATAAAGCTATTTAGTTTATTCAAACAGTTCCATTTCAAACGATTCAATTTAGCAAAAGCACGAAGTATAAATGTAAGTACACTGTTTAATTGTCAAGAACATTTCTATATAAAGCTATTTAGTTTATTCAAACAGTTCCATTTCAAACGATTCAATTTAGCAAAAGCACGAAGTATAAATGTAAGTAAACTGTTTAATTGTCAAGAACATTTCTATATAAAGCTATTTAGTTTATTCAAACAGTTCCATTTCAAACGATTCAATTTAGCAAAAGCACGAAGTATAAATGTAAGTACACTGTTTAATTGTCAAGAACATTTCTATATAAAGCTATTTAGTTTATTCAAACAGTTCCATTTCAAACGATTCAATTTAGCAAAAGCACGAAGTAT
>OY757934.1:20699352-20701852 GCA_963585895.1 Sepioteuthis lessoniana
GGATCCGTGTGTATGTCAAAGTCCCATAGGAGTTTATGTGTGTATTTTCTATAACAGGTGCTGGGTTGTGCAAATAGCACTTGTTCGTATCGTCGAATTTAAATTCCTTGCACATCTCCCCGTGGATCACTTTGCCCACCCAGTTATATCTAGTCTTATGCTCCTTCTGCGGGAATTTGTTGCGTTCGCTTATAATGTGATAGATGGTTTCATCTCTGTCACCACATAGCCAACATTTCCTATTTTGTTGAGTTTAATCTATTCTCGCTTTGATATGATTGGTTCTTATGGTGTTGTTTTGTGCTGCTATTAGAAGAGATTCTGTTTCTCTCTTAAAGTTTCCTTTTCTTAGCCAGGCCCAGGTTTTCTAGAGTGAGATGTTGTTTATTAGTCGTTTAAAAACGCCCACAGAGTTGTTTATCATTATTATTATTATTTACACTTTCAGAGTTTTTCACATCAACATTAGTTGATGGTTTTTCACTGGAGTTTGAGTGACAGCAAGTCTCCTCAAGTCTCCAGAACTCATCTCAGGATTCTTGCCGTTCTCAGCAATGCTGTTATTTGGATAGTCTCTATCCGTCCGCCAACTTCCAAGTCATCCAGTCCTTTTAATAATCCTTTAGATATTGTGCCTAAAGCACCAGTCACAATTGGCACAATCGTTACTTTCATGTTCCACAGCCTTTTCAGTTCTCTAGCAAGGTACTTATCCTTCTTTTCCCATTCCATCAGATCTATTCTGTGGTCCACCGAGACTGCAAAGTCAACAATTTTGCTAATTCTCTTTTTTTTTTTTTTTTGTTGATTATTATAAGGGTGGTCTTCTGGCCAGGATTAGGTGAACTGTTTTTATGTTAATGTCCCATACGAGTTTTTGTGTGTCATTTTCTAGGATAGGTGATGGGTTGTGCATATGCCATTTGTTAGTATGGCCGAATAAAATTTTTTGCACATTTCCCAGTGGATCACCTTGCCGACCCAGTCGTTTCTAGCCTTATACTCCTGTGCTAATTTGCTGCATTCGCTTATTATGAGATTGATTTCCTGTGCTGCTATTAGAAGAGATTCTATTATTATTATTATTATTATTATTATTATTATTATTATTATTATTATTATTATTATACTCCTAGCGATTTTTATACTACGTTAGCTGATGGTCTACCATTGGAGTCTGAATGACAGCAAGTTTCCTCAGGGCTTCCGGACTTTTCCCAGAATTACAGCCGATCTTTACACTGCAATAATTTCGATAATCTCGATTCGACCTCTGATTCCCCACTCTTCGAGCCCCCTTTCCATGTTTAGGGAACCGTTCTCAGAGTGTCAATTACAATTGGTATCACCGTTACCTTCATGTTCCATAGTTTTTTAATATTAAGGTCTAAGTAACTGTTTCTCTTTTCGATTTCTTGGAATATATCCCTATGGTCTGCAAGAGCGGTAAAGTCGTCTATTCGGCAAGATTTCTCTTTTTTTTTGTGGACAATCACCAGGTCTGGTGGTTTGGCCGAGATTATATGATCTGTTTGTATCTCAAAATCCCAAAGAATTTGGTGCGTCTCATTCTTCAGAACGGTTTCTTGGTTATAAATTTAATTCTTGAGAGTTTTTCACATCAGTTTTAGCTGACGGTCTTTTACTGAAAATTGACTGACAGCAAGTCTCCTCAAGTCTCCAGAACTCTTCTTAGTATTTTGGCCGTTTGGATGGTCTCCACTCGTCCTCCAACTTCCAAGTCTAATAATCAATAATCCTTTAGTTACTGTACCAAAAACACCAATCACAATTGGTATAACTGTCATTTTCATGTTCCACAGTTTTTTCAATTCCCTAGCAAGGACCAGGTACATATCCTTCAAATTTCTATTTTTTCAGTTTTATTCTGTGGTCAGCCGGGACAATAAAGTCCACAAGTTTACAAGTTCATAATTTTTTGCTGATTATCGTAAGATTTGGTTTTCTGGACGAGATTATGTGATCCGTTTTTATGTCAAAGTCCTAGAGGAGATTTATGTGTCATTTTTTAGAACAGATGCTGTTTTGTGCATATACCATTTGTTCGTATGGTCAAATTTAAATTTCTTGCACACCTCCCAGTGGATCACCTTACCCATCCAGTTGTTGTCTAGTCTTATATTCCGTCTGTGCTAATTTGCTGCATTCGCTTTATTATGTGAGTGGTCGTTTCGTCTCTATCACCTCATAACCTACATATTGCTATTATGTTGCGTCGTATCTATTCTGGCTTTGATTATTATTATTATTATTATTATTATTATTACGCTTGATTGACATTGGCCCAGCGGTTACAGTGTTCGCCAATTGCCTGGGAGACCTGGGTTCAATCCCAGGTCGAGTCATGCCAAAGACTTTAAAAATGGAACTTGATACCACCTTGCTTAACACTCAGCATTATAAGGTACGGTTCAAGGGTAAAGTGGAGCAATCCAGGGAATGGAGTAGCGCCCTCCCCTACACCTTGGTGTAGTAGCTA
>OY757934.1:20704352-20714352 GCA_963585895.1 Sepioteuthis lessoniana
GTATTAAAAAGTAAAATATTTGAGAAGAACAAAAAAATCTGAAATAATTGCTACTTGAATATATTTTTTTTCTTAAAAAAGTATATTTTTCTTTATCTAGTAAATATACAAATAATTTAGTAAATATAAATATTAAATTAGTAACAAATATATATTTGATTTTTCACTTAATAAATATATAAATTTTTTTTTTTTTGCTATTTTCAACCTTCAGGTGTATTAACATCTATCTATCTATCTATCTCAGTCAGTCTTTTCACATCTATCTCAATCTTTTTATTTCTATCTATCTATCTATCTATCTATCTATCTATCTATCTATCTCAGTCAGTCTTTTCATATCTATCTCAATCTTTTTATATCTATCTATCTATCTATCTATCTATCTATCTATCTATCTCAGTCAGTCTTTTCATATCTATCTCAATCTTTTTATATCTATCTATCTATCTATCTATCTATCTCAGTCAGTCTTTTCCCATCTATCTCAATCTTTTTATATCTATCTATCTATCTATCTATCTATCTATCTATCTATCTATCTCAGTCAGTCTTTTCATATCTATCTATCTATCTATCTAGTATATATATATTCATATCTAACAAGTTATTAAAGCATATCTTTATTAAATCATGTGCATATCTATCAGTCTCAGTCTTTTCATATATATATATATATATATATATATATATATATATATGTTATATCATTAACGTAATGCTTTTTTTATATTAATCATTTTTCGTTAATTTATATTTTATCATTTAGTTTGGTTAGACTTTGAACTATTCGGTGTCTCTTAGTTCAGGTGCATAGTCAGATGGGCACACTTACACCAGCGTGGAAAGGATATGACAATCATCATTTGTTATAATAAAACCCCAGACAGGAAATCGGGCTAGACGGTCATTAGAATGAATTGAGTGGGTTGATGACATCATGCCCGGGAGAGATGGTCCTGAGAATTTTAAGATTTTGAAAAGACAGTTAAGTTAAGTTTCTACCGTTGAAGCGCGTGGGTGTGTTTTTCGGATCTGAAAAACAGATCACTTTGGGGTCTCTACTGGCTGTTATCTTAAACACCACTAGATACTCCGTGGTTGTGTGTGTGTGTGGGGGGGTCGGGATAGTATGGTTAGCATAAGTTTTTAAAAATAGTGTCTCTCTCCTCATGTCCCCAAGGTCTCAACGCAGAAAGAAATAAACCCGTTCGTATCCGAAACGACAGAGTCGGCCTGTATTTGCATTATTATTATTATTATTATTATTATTATTATTGATGTATATTCATACTTAATGAGTACAAAACATATATATATATATATATATATATATATATACTTAGTTCTGTTTTTTAAGTTCAGCAACAATTCAGTTTTATCCATCTCTGCGTTTGCATATTTTTGGTGTGTTATAAAAAAACTAAAAAACTTTCAAAACTCAGTTTAAAAACAACACTCTTTACACTTGCAAGCAACACCTTAGAAGGGTCTGAAAGCGCTCGGGACAATTTTAGTAAATTCATCCATCAAATTCCAACCTGAAACCAAGACATTTATCAGGAAACTCGAAACGATCTTAATTAAATTATACAGACAAAATGTATCTGTACAATCTAATGAAACATGCTTAACATATATATATATATATATATATATATATATATATATATATATACGGATTCATACTTTTCCCGATGGTACCAGCACAAAATGTGAAATGCAAGCTTCTCTTCCAGAGATCGAACTCGGATCACTGTGTCCATTTCTTGCTTCTATAACCATTAGAATACTAGCGCCTCCTAATAAACAAAAAAATTTTATATATATATATATATATATATATATATATATATATATATATATACGTACGAGGTGATCGTTGTATAACAGTTATCGTTGAAGGAAATGATGGATACGGCAACCTGCTTAAATATGGAGGGATATCTCAGTCGATATTTTCAAACAAACCTAGGAATAATGACTACAACCTACACGAGTATCTAGAGATTTATTGCTCACGTGAAACTGATAGTTATGCTGAAAAGTAAGTCAGCTTTTAGGGTATTGTTACCGTTACAGCAGTTTGTAGAGTAAAAGCAAAAGAAAAAAGAAAATGATAGCCAAATGGTTGCCAGAGCAGTGAAGTTATTTGATTTGATGGCATATCAACCCTCAATGTCTATTTAATTCAAAGTCCTCTTTACATATGATTTTTAAGTTAACGATTTTTTTAAACGAGTCAAAGGTCATTTGTTTGTTCACAGTTGAATTGTTTCAAGTCCCGTATTTGATTAAACGGTTCTATTTGATCCGTAGAAAGACACTAACTGGTACTTCCACTCCGGGCTGAGTAGTCATGGGAGTAATGGCAATGAAGAAGTACTCCACATTCCCAAAAGCTTCTGGACTGCAGCCACACCATCCCATTGTTTTGCGTAATATACAGGACCCTCGTTAGTGGAGGGATGGCCTTTCACCTCTGCAGGGATACGGTCGGTGTATTCAACAGAGAAATCTAAAAGTTGTTTTGGCTTCTTTTTTATGGCAAATCAATCTTCGTGTGTTATTTAATGACAACGCTATCCTTGTAAAAGAGCAGCAATGCTAATATTGAACCCATAGCAGTGGGGATAAGAGGGTTCATGCCTTTCCTAAGGGTATTTGTCAAAAAGTGAATGTTATAGTGTTACTGAAGTTTCAGCTCATTTGCCATGATGTTGACCTACACATGTCTATTATGGCACAAAGATCACTCCCGGTAAAAAAAAAGCTATGTTGCCGAAAGGTGAAAGTGATACCACTTGAAGCTGGAGGCTTCAGGTTGTTTCTAAAGACCTGGAAAAGAGACTAGGGAAACTGGAGTTCAGAGAAAGAAATTGAGACTATCCTGATAACACACAGTTACAATCATCTAGAATACTGAGAAGAGTCCTGGAAAACTGAGGAGATTTGATGTCATTCGGACTTCGCCGAAAACCCACTAGTTAAAACTGGTGATAAAAAAAACCAACAAGGAGTAAAATAATAATAATAATAATAATAATAATAATAATAATAATAAATCCGTCTAGAATCTGTCCTAGAGAATGACACACACAAACTCCATTGAGATTTTGAGATATAACGAATCATACAATCTTGGCCAGACGACCAGAACATTTGATTGTCTGCAACGAAAAAAAGAGAACTTGCCGAATTGTGTATTTTGTAAAATTAAAAGAAAGCGAAAATAAAAAGTACCCTAGACTTTGCTTGGGAATTGAAAAAGCTATGAAACATCAAAGTCACGATAATACCAAATGTAATTGGTGCTCCCGGTACAGTCACAAAATGGTTAGTACAAGGATTGGAGGACTTGGAAATAAGAGGACGAGTGGAGACCATCCAAACTATGACTTTATTGAGATCGGCCAGAATACTGAGAAGAGTCCTGGAGACTTGAGGAGACTTGCTGTCACTAAAACTCAAGTGAAAGACTATCAGCTAACGGTGGTGTGAAAAACTCCCAAAAGATATTATAATAAATCAGTGAAAATCAAAGAAAATGAAAAAAAAGACAAGTACTAGGATCTTGCTTGAGAGCCCCCCAAAACTGTGAAAAATGAGGGTGACGGTGATCCTATTTACCCAACCCCTCCGCTCGGGCAGGATATGACACAAGGTCAATTTTTTAAGCGGAGTTTAGCAGGTTTGAATTCAGAGTTTTCCTTCTCCTAGACTAGTTGCCTCACCAAGGCTGAAGAACCTAGTCTGCCCTACTATTTACCCATAGCTGGAGGGAGAATAATTGGATTCATACCTTTCCCAAGGGTATTAGTGCTATGTGAAATGCAATCAGTCTAGTCCAGGAATTGAACTCGTATCGCCGTGTCCATATCCTGTGACAATAACCACTAAACCACGGGCATGAGGGCATGAGGGTGACGGTGATACCAACTGTGATTGGTGTGTTTGGAACGGTCTTTAATGGCTTGATAAGAAGGGTTGGAAATTATACAAAACTTAATTAATTGAAATAGTGCTATTTGACTAAACTGAATAGCTCGAAATAGAAATGTTTTTGACAAACTGTGCAATCACATTTAAACTGAATACTAAACCATTTTAAATAGAACTGATAATTTGTATGAAAAAGGATTTGGCATTAAATATCCTACGAAGATAGATATGCCCTAAAATCCAACCAACCATCCCTCTGACTTTTCTCTAAAAAATAAGAAGGAAAAAGGTGTAACTTTTATTGTTGTAGATTACAATAGAAAGGGTCGATGATTTACCAAAATGGAATACTGAGTCCTTGATCGAAAACCACATAACACACAAGTAATAGTGACCTTGTATTTGGTCTTTTGGCGTAGTTATTTTCGGGGAATATCCGGAAAGATTTTGGAATAGGACAAATATCCGCTTATGGGTGGTGGATTGTGACACGTGGTCGATTTGAAGGGAGGATTTGACAGGAAACAGCCTCCGGAGGGCGGTGCCTAAAATAGCTTAGTTCTGTAGACATTGTTCTTTTCACACAGCAAATATATCCAACCTTTGCTTAAAAATTCGCGAAGTACTTGTATTGACGATGTAATAAATTAAAGTTTTTTTGAAAAGGATTTATTTAAAAGTCTCTTATTTTAACTCGCAGCACTTACCACTTATCATATTCAGGTCGTGAGATGATATACATATACATATATATATTGTAATCCACAGACTGACTGTTTCATTGTATCACAACGCTTCAGTGTGGCAAGACCTGCGACATGCTTCAAGCTAGGATCGAAATTCGACTGATATAAACTCAGCCTGATATTTTATCCCAGGGTCATCGTCATTCTGAGCGTAAGTGAAGGAACTTTTTTCGCATATTTTTGTATATACGTTATCGGCTCTTTGGAGTGCTCAAATCTTGAAAAGAGCCATTACATTTCAACGTATGTGGCAGCCAGCAAACACACACACACACACACACACACACATATATATATATATATATTGAGCCCTCTCCTGTAGTAATTAACGGTTGCCACACGTGTAATGCAAAGCTCTTCTAACGAATCGAACACTTCGGTCTCCATTTGCGTAAACGTAAATCAAGGAAAATTAAAACATATGAGTTAAAATTCCTTCGCTTGAGCTAAGACTGTTGATGGCAATGAAGTATGTAATCTGGCTGGGTTTCAATCACTGCATGAAGCATCTCGTATGTCTAGCCACAGAGATGAGTTGTGATACAACGAAACAGTCTGCCTGTCGATGACAATATATATATATATATATATATATATATATAATGACTTAAATAACATCACGCATATTTCTGCCCGATCTTGAGCCATCATCAGGCGTGTGTATATTGTAAAAGCGATGGGCGCTTTGCATGTACATTACTACTTAGTAAGTGTTGACCATTTATTATTTGTAATGGTGTGTTGTTGTAGCGTTTATTTTTGAATTGGTTTTATAAGAAGCAGCAGTAGCTAAAGACATTTAAGTACATTAGTACTGAATTCAACACTTACGAAGCAGTAATATATATGTAAAGGTCACATCGCTTTTCCAATATACACACCCCTGATGATGGCCTAAGATCAGAAGAAAAGTACTCGGGAATCAGTTAATTATGGAAAGTTAATTAAAAAATTCAATTCGTTGACTCGAAAGGAAAAATGAAAAAAATGTTTAGAAAAATGATGTCTATATTGTTTAATTATATATATATATGTGTGTGTGTGTGTGGTTTTTACGGATTTGTTAAATTTATTATATCTTGCTTGTAAGGTATAACTCAGTTAAATCTCTCACATTTTAAGTTAAAGGGAAGATGCCCTCTTTCCAGATAACCCTATTACTGGCTATATATATATATATATATATATATATACTGCCAGCCATAAATACACAGTATGATGCCCTGTTATTTATTAACTCTTTCAACGGTGATAGAATATATTTTTCCATCATCCTCGGTAATTATCAAAATAAGATTTTCTTGAAACTATTGCATTTACCTGTGTAATAGTGATCCATAATAATATTGATGCTTCTATTTAGACAGGAATTTGGTATTTTAACTCCCATTTTATCATCGTTTCACTTTTCAGCGTGAGCGGAAACCTCCCCGCAAAAGTTAACTGTCAGTTGCAGATTCAATTGAAGTTTCCTCGTTTACGTAATTTGGAAAATTTAGAGTGAATTGCTCTAATAAATATTTCGCTATGATGTTTCGTTTTTACTGGTTACGGTTTACGCACAAACATTGACATAATGAAAATTCTTGTATGGATACGACTTGAATTTTAATATTACAACCAGAAATCCATCCATCAATCTATCAATCATCAGAAGTAACTTGTTGCTCAACGGTTATCGTCGTTGGAAATGGATCCGACGATCAAATCCTTGTCGAGGTTGTTTGCGTTTCACTTCACAGTAATGCAGTTAGGAAAGGCATGAACCGATATTTCTTTCCTTCTAGTCATGAGTAAAATATTGGGTTGACTGGGCTCCTTATGTTGGTATGGCAACTGGTATAAGAAAAGGGAAACTGAATTTAAACCAGGGTTAATTCGCTTGAAAATTGATCTTGTATCGCATTCTTCCTGTAATACAGGGGTGAGGTTATCTCTCTCTCTCTCTATATATATATATATATATATTGATATGTATAGCCTCGTGTGTATGTGCATCAAAATCTGTATTTCATATTTGCATGTTTAATTATTGCTCTGTCCGTAAAAAGTTTTTAATGCAGGCGTGTGCATCTGTGTATATTTAAAAGCGTGTGTTTGTGTCTTCGTATACGTGCGTGTGTTTGCCTTTATATATTTAAAAAAAAAAAAAAAGGTACTTCTTTTTGAACCCCGAAACCCTCACTCACACCGCCCACCGACTCTTTTCAAACCCTCGTTCATCCCACGTACGTCACATCTCTACTCTTCCCGTTCCTCCTATTTTTCCCCTACCTTCACTTTACCCTTCGTTTTCAATCGTTCCTTTTACATCTCCCCTCTACCGCCGTCTTCGTCAACCCTTAATTCTACAAAACCACCCTCACTCACTTCCCACCCCACCAGCCCTGCCTCATCAACTCAGTGCGTTTCTCATCATCTCGGCCGACTTAAGGCGAGCAATCTCAAGTAAATCCCTTCGTTCCCGTTTAAACCCTGACCCCTGAGGCATCATTCACTGCGCCTCCCTTCGACCCAAAATAGCCCGGCTATATTAAATAAATACACTTACTTTAGCGAGAAACATCACCGCCGGGAAAACGTAAAACAACAATAAAATTTAAACCACAGAAAAACAAGCGGGCCAATCATAATCACAATAATAATAATAATAATAATAATAATAATAATAATAATAATAATAATAATAATAATAATAATAATAATAATAATAATAATAATAATAATAATAATAATAATAAGAAGAAGAAGAAGAAGAAGAAGAAGAAGAAGAAGAAGAAGAAGAGGACGAGGAGGAAGAAGAATATGGAAGTATAAAAGTACAAGAAAGGAAGTATGGAAAGATATAAGGAAGAAAAAGATTGAAAAAAAAATGGTAATAAAAAAAAAGTATCGAGGCAAGCAAGCAATAAGAATGAAAGAAGCCGGTTAATCATTATTGTCATCGATATATTGATAAATTGTAGCTATATATATATATATATATATATATATATATATATATATATATATATATATATATATATATATATATATTTGTGTGTGCGTGTGCGTGTGTGTGTGTGTGTGTGTGTGTATTTATTACAAGAAGATAAACAGAAATATATGTATATATGTGTGCGTGTGTGTATGTTCCTTTGTGTTAAAAACACACATGTGTGGAACCATACATATATATGTATGCATATATACATTGAACCATGTGCGTGCGTGTGTATATGTGTGAGTGTGTGAAAACATAAGTGCGTTTGTGCAACCCTATACATATTTGTTAAATACATATGTAAATGTGTATGCATATATATATATATATATATATATATATATATATATATATATGCATGTGCTTGTGTGTATATGTGTGTGGAAGTATACATATATATATATATATATATATGTGTGTGTGTGTGTGTGTGTGTGTGTGTGTGTGTAGGAAGCAATATATACATACCAATATATATATATATATATGTTGCATGATATTTGTATATATATATATATATATATATACGTACATATAATATATATACATATATATATATATATGTGTGTGTGTGTGTGTGTGTGCGCGCATGCATGTACGAAGCAATATATACATACCAATATATATATATATATATATTGTATTATATATGTATATATATATATACATACGTATAATATATATATATATATATACATATATATATATAAGACTATTATGACCATTGTAAGCCAAATACTCAAGTAGTAAAGTAGGTGACCTTACTAGAGGGTGACCCGAAGGCTCCTTTTTCAATTGCTACAACACCGAGGTGCAGGGCTGGGCGCTGCTCCTTTACCTGGATTGCTCCACTTTACCCTTGATATGTACCTTATATTGCTGAATTATAAGCAAGGCGGCATCAAGTACCATTTTTGTTCTCTGGTATGATTTGACCTGGAACTGAATCCCGGTCTCCCGGACCTTTGGCGAACACTCTATTCATTAAGCCAATGGCCTGCTAAAGTTGTGTGTAATGTTCACAATCATTCTACCTGGGTAACCATCATACCAGCCAATCACAGTGCTTTGCTTAGTTTGGCACCGAGCCAAAGGTATGTATTTACCAAACCGTCTGTACGACACAGGGTCAATTTTTCAGCGGAGTTTTACGGGTTTGGATACAAAATTTTCCTTTTCCTAAACTGGTTGCCATAAACAGGTCAAAGAGCACAGTCTGATTTCCTAAAAATGCCCGGAAAGTTAGATTCATGCCTTTCTCACGCTTATCATATTTACCCAACCTCTCCGTACGAGCAGGATATAACAGAAGGTCAATTTTTCAGCGAAGTTTAACAGGTTTAAATTCAGAGTTTTCCTTCTCCTAGACCAGTTGCCTCACCAAGACCGAAGAACCCAGTCTGCCTTACTATTTACCCATAGCTGGAGTGAGAATAATTGGATTCGTACCTTTCCCAAGGGTATTAGTGCTATGTGAAATGCAATCAGTCTCGTACAGGATTTGAACTTGTGTCGCCGTGTCCATTTCCAATGACGATAACCATTACACCACGGTCACCGCCACAAGCACCGCCACGGGCACCGCCTTTCTCAAGCTTATTAGCGTTGTGTGAAATGCAAACAGGCTTACTATTTACACACATCTGCAAGGAATTTAGTTGGAAACATACTTTTTCCAAGCGAATTAGTGCTACAGGAAATGCAAATAGCAACGACCAGGATTTGAACTCCGATCACCTGATCTACTTCTTATGACGATAACCATTACGACACCGGCGCCACTGCAAGTAATTTCGACATTAATATCGAGAAACAGTGTAAATACCTAGATAGTCAGTTAATCGAACTTATGATTTATTTAATCTATTGATCTATCGATCATGTTGTCCCAATTAGGGAAGCCGGAGATTTGGGTCGAACGATAACGAGGCGTGGCATACATATTGTGTTCACATATTCGATATTTGATCTAAATATGATTTTACGTGAACGGCGGTTCTGGAACTAAACTTAACAGCTTCCCAACCACTTAGAAATAGGAATCTAAGATCTTTATGCCTAGCACACAAAAGATCCCCCCGCCATATATATATATATATATATATATATATATATATATATATATTTTAATAACTTTGACGAGTATTATCCTTCGTACTCTCTAATTGAAGTTGCTTGTATTGATAATTTTTACTAGTGTTGTGAAAATTTGATGTATAATTTTCAGCCCACAAATAGATGTGCTACGTCACCAAATCATTTTCGTCGCTTCTTTTTAACAGGATATCAACTCTTTCAGATATATTTTTTTAATTTAAGAAAAAAAGTT
>OY757934.1:20716852-20719352 GCA_963585895.1 Sepioteuthis lessoniana
ATAAGTAAGAAAAGAAGATTGATCAATAAGAAAAAAAAGTTCTACCAAGCACACCCCCCGTCACATCCCTCCACAAAAAATCATTCAAAAAAGCTGAGGTCGCAAACGCAGTAGGAGAGAAAAGACTAAAAATTTCAAGAACTTTGCCGAAATACCTAACAGCAATTTACCTCTTATCAGTAAACATCCTGAGGTGAAACAAACTCCAGTCGCGCTATTACGTTCACTTTCGGGCAAATACCCTTGGGAAAGGTACGAACCCCCTTACCCTCCCAGCTATGGGTTAAATAGTACCACTACTGTTCTAGGAGAATGGCTTTGGCTTTAAATAACCTGCAAAGGTTGATATGCCATTAAACAAAGAAACCGAAATTGAGGTGAAACAAATACCTTGAAGGAAGAATTTCTGGAAAATGATTTCGCTACTGTAAGATTTAATAAAGAATATAGAATTCCCTTGAAGGATCCTTGGTGTCTCATAAATGAGCTTGATTACCAGGTCATTGTTGTGGTGTAATGGTTAAAGCGATGGACTGTGGAATAATAGTAAGCGTCTTCGAACTCCAGTCGCGCTTTCACTTTCGGACAAACAACCTTGGGAAAGGTATGAACCCTCTTTTACTCCCAGCTATGGGTTAAATAGTACCACTACTGTTTTAGTATAATGGCTTTGGCATTAAATAACCTACAAAGATTGATATGCCATTAAACAAACCAAACCATCAAGTTTCTAGACAAGTATTTTGGTTTTCGGTTGGAGTTGTTAGGTGAACTTAACGAAATTGTACCTGAGCTCTTTCGGACTTTCCATAGGTCATTATCGGGGGGCTGTATAGAGATTACTTTTTAAAAAAGCTTTTAGTTTTTTATAACATTGCAAAAATTACGAAAACTTTTAATTGGCTTAAACAGAGATGCTGATGACATCGAACGATCTTAAAACAAAATGCTATCATCGAAAAAGAATATTAACCAGAGATATAGAATATTTTTTTAAAATGAACTAAAGGCTTTTCAAGACATTGTCGCTATTTCCAAAGTGAATTCTTTTTTGTTTTTATATGTAGGGATTCTAGCATATGTAGTCGAAGCTTATCATATATATATATATATATATATATATATATAGAGAGAGAGAGAGAGAGAAAGTGGGAGAGGTATAGTATAATCATTTATTCATTCTTTATATATATTCTTTATCTTGGTAATTTTATTGGCTTTTATTAATAATTTTGGCTGGTATAATCCTTCATCTTCAAAATTTTGTTTGCTTTTATTTATAATTTTGACTAAGATTATGAAAATTATATATATATATATATATATATATATATATATATATAATTTTCTTCCAACAAATAGATATGCTATATCACCAGGAGCATTTTCGTTGTATTTTTTTAGAGAATATCAACTCTTCTAAAGCATTTTACAATCTAAAAAATAATCAATGTTTCTTTCCAAAATCCTTTCATATGATGATGAACAAAGGTCGAAACTAGTGAACATCAAAACAAAAGATAAACTATACAAAAATAGTCCTATGTATCTAATCACTTTGTCCATCAACAGAATAGAAAAGAAAAGAAAAGAAAAAACAAATAGTTAATTTCAAAGAACCTTCTCGCTAGCCAGCGCCTGTATACTCGTTTAAAGAAAGGAAGGGTTTATTGTCCTCAGCCTGAAGTGCAACTAAAGTGGAATTTCGACGGAACGCGGTGTATTGGCTTTGTGAGGGGTATTGAAACTTGATAAAAGTTGGTATTTAAACTTCAAGGAGTGTTTTTACGTATTTGTAGCGGTGGATAGTCTTAGGGGAATGGGATAGGAGATTGAGAATCTTATTTTACTCCCGGAAGTACACGGAACATTTTTACTTCAAATTGATCAGTAATCTCTAATTCATCCAGAAAGCAAATAGAAATGGCATCTGCAGGGGCGTCCTTTCTTTTTTTTTCTTTTGAATAAAATTTAACAAAACAGAACCTATTCAAATAAAATGAATTTTCGTTCAGCATTTTCCTTTTGTATATTATCATATTTACCAACCCCTCCGCTCGGGCAGGATATGACACAAGGTCAAATTTTAAGCGGAGTTGAACAGGTTTGAGTTCAGAGTATTCCTTCTCCTAGACTAGTTGCCTTACTAGTTGCTGAAGAACCCAGTCTGTCCTACTATTTACCCATAGCTGGAGGGAGAAAAATTGGATTCATACCTTTCTCCAGGGTATTAGTACTATGTGAAATGCAATCAGTCTCGTCCAGGATTTGAACTCGTGTTGCCGTGTCCATTTCCTACGACGATAACCATTACACCATGGACACCTCCAATTTATACACAGTTATATACATCTACAAACATTACACACACACACACACACACACACACACACACATATATATATATATATATAGGAAGCCCAAACATTTCATGAAACAACCTCAAAGTGAATCTTTTTTAAGTCTGCAATTCTTGGCCATTGTTCCTTTCTGGGTGTTT
>OY757934.1:20739387-20754387 GCA_963585895.1 Sepioteuthis lessoniana
TCTTCTTCTTAGCAGGTGTGATTTTCCAAACAGACTAAGATCGTTTAACTAATAGCTATCTCATATATGATTTATATATATATGATAGAAAACATCTGGAAATTTGGATAAGTCAAACACTTAAAACCGATTTAGAGGCATGATATTATCATTCTCTTATTTCTAAGAACTTTTTTTCAAACTGAAAACCGTTTTTCTGAGTTTTATGCCGACACGCCTTTCCGCTACACCTTCTTCACTATTTCTTTCCCATCAGCTCTCTAAAATTATTTCCTCTTTCACACAATCAAAAAACCTTTAATGAAACCTGATACATTTGACTCTAAACCCTCTCCTTCCTCCTGCTACTCTCTTCTACCCTCTCCATCAACTTATATATATGTATACAATAAAAAAATATATGTATACAATAAAAATATATATATGTATGTATCCAATAAAAATAAACAAAATTGCATATATATATATATATATATATATATGTGTGTGTGTGTGTGTGTGTGTGTGTGTGTGTGTGTGTGTGTGCTTGCATGAGTGTGTTTCTGTGTATATGTCTATGAATGAGTGTATGTGTGTAAGAAAAAAAAATGTTGCACAGTTTTAAATTAAGGCCTTTCGATTTGAACGACCTTTAGAAGTTGATGGGTTTTTTTGGTTTTTTTTTAATAGATTAATTTTCTTAATCAAACACTTTTTAATATCAAAATATAAAGGGTTAATTTTCAAGTTTAAGAATTTTTAATTTTTTAACTTTTAAGTAAAAAAATTTCAAAGATTTGAAAAAATATTGAACATTAATGGAATTCACCCGGTTGACAGGACAAAACGTTCTGAAAAATCTCAAACTGGGATAGAAAAACTCGTTCAAGATCGATCTCCTAATATCCACACGCAAAATATATATATATATATATATAAGTAAAGTTGGCAACCGTAGTCGAGGGTGACAAGAAGGCTCCCTTTTCAATAGCTTCTACACCGAGATGTGGGGGAGGGCATTACTCCTTTCCCTGGATTGCTCCACTTTACCCTTGATACATACCTTATATTGCTGAGTGTTAAGCAAGGAGGAATCAAGTACGATTTTAAAGTCTTTGGTAAGACTTGACCTGGGATTGAACCCAGGTCTACCAGACCATTGGCGAATACTCTACCCACGAGGCCGCGGAGCCGGTTTATATATATATATATATATATATATTTGAGTTTGTGTTTATACATACATAAACATATGTGTGTGTGTATATATATATATATATATTGTTGTTTTTTTAAAACATATCAAACTCCAGGGGGTAGGTAATGCCAAAACCATCCTTGGAAAAGTAGAGTAGAGGTGCTGTTTAACTCCCAGCCGGCTGGGATAAAAGGGTTGATACTTTTCTCAAGAGAATAAACAACTGGAGCACGAGGATTCCACGGTTATATATATATTTATATGTATGTGTGCGTGTGTGAGTGCGTGTGAATGTATATATATATATGTGTGTATTATGCCCGTGGAGTAGTGGTTAACATATATATATATATATGCGTCTGTGTTTGCATATATACATATGTATGCGCGTATATATTTGAATTTAGATTTTGATTAAATTTTTCATTGCAATATGCATAACTTCACACCATATGTCTCCCTTCTCTCTCTCTCTCTCTCTCTCTCTCTCTCTCTCTTTGTTTTTATTTTTATTTTTATTTATTTTTTATTTTTATTTTATTTTTTTTTTAATTTTAATTTTAATCTTTATCTTTATCTTTGTTTTCTGATTTTTAATTTATTTTTTAATTTCTTTAATTTTCCAATTTATCTTCTGAATACGAACTGTAACTCCTCATTCGCATCTCTGGGACAATACAGAGCATTAAAAAGAGTCATCTGACGAGACGGAGAATATACCAACAATATTCTCCACCGAAATAAATTTATTATGACGGCTTAACCGAGTTTGAGTCTCCATTTAACTGTACTATATATATATATATATATATATGATATCAACACATGGACAGCTATCGATAGGTTATCGGTCATATGGAAGTCCGACCCGACCGATAAAATAAAATGCAGTTATTTCCCAGCAGCGGGCTTAGCAATACTGCTATGTGGAAGCACTACATGGACGCTAACAACACGTATAGAGGTAAAGCTTGACAGCAATTACACAAGAATGCTGTGAGCAATATTGATCAAGTCCTGGAGGCAACATCCCACAGAACAGCAGCTGTAGGGCCACCTACCACACATCACAAAAACTATCAAAATTAGACGACCTGACATGCAGGATACTGCTGGAGAAGTAAGGACGAACTCATTAGCGATGCATTCCTGTGGACACCTTCACATGGAAGAGCAAAGTTAGGACGACCAGCTAGAACTTATATACAAAAGCTCTGTGCCGATACACAATGTAACCTGGAAGACCTCCCGGGAATGATGGACGATAGAGAGGGGAGGCAAGAGAGGGTCGGGAAGATGACATGATGATGATGATGATATATATATAATATATATATATATTATATATATATATATATATATATGTGTGTGTGTGTGTGTGTGTGTGTGCGCGCGCGCGCACAAATGCATACACATATATTTCTAAATGAATATTGATAAACACACACATCTATACACACACGCATGTGTATATATATGTATATCTGTGTGTCTGTGTATATGAGTGAGAGTGGTTGCGTGTGTGTCTTTATGTGGATATGTAAATATATGATCTATACATACATAGATGTGTAGACATAAAGAATGTAATATACATTTATTACATATTTTGACCGTTTACTTAAATATATTTATATATCTGTGTGTCTGTGTGTCCCTTCGACATACTCGATATGTAATGATAAACCTTATATATATATATATATATATATAGTACAATTAAATGGAGACTCAAACTCGGTTAAGCAGTCATAATAAATTTATTTCGGCGGAGAATATTGTTGGTATATTCTCCGTCTCGTCAGATGACTCTTTTTACATGCTCTGTATTGTCCCAGAACCGAGTTTGAGTCTCCATTTAATTGTACGATATACGCTCTGAATGTGAATTTTGTTATACCTAGAGAATAAATAGGGAACTAACAATAGCCATACATTGAGCACTCTCATAGAATTATATGATTACCCCCATATATTCTATGTAAAAAAAAATCCACACCTACTGTCCTTTGACAATGACTGGATAATTGATATATATATATATATATATATACACACACACACACACACACACACACACACACACACACACATATATATATATATATATATAGTGCATGTGTTTTCTGGGAGGAGGGTGTCTGTGTGTGTGCATGTATCAATTTTCAATTTTTATCCACGATCTTAGATCTTGATTATGGCGAATGATTTGTGAGGATTTCTCAAATTTATATTTTAATTAAAATTTTAGAATAATAGACGTTTTCCGTGACATTTAACCAAACTGCACGAATGTATATCAATATAATATTGTATTTCAACCTACAAACATATGTTTTTTATCAGAACTAACCATACATTCTAACATATATATATATATATATATATATATATATATATATAAAGTGATAAATCAAAGAGCTGAAAGTCATATAACTCCATCATCAGCTTTTCCACATCGACTTAAGCCTATTTATATATATATATAGTGACTAGAGTGTTTGACAATGGTCCGGGAGACCGGAATTCAGTCCCAGGTCGAGTTATACCAAAAACTCAAAAAATGGTTGATGACGCCGCTTTGCTTAACACTCAGCATTATAAGGTATGTATTAAGGGTAAAGTGGAGCAATCTAGTGTAAAAGTAGCCATTCCTCCATCACTACGGTGTAGTAGCTATTGAAAAAGGAACCTCCGGGTCCCCGTCGATCACAGTCGCCAAATATATATATATATAAACAGGATTAAAGTTAACGGAGAACTAATTGCTTACAAATAATATATATATATATATATATATATATATATATATATATACGTATGATTTTTAAGCGATTATATCCCCGGTAACTTTATTTGTAAACGAGCTGTTCGTGCTGATTTGCATGCACCCTGTTAAATGGTTACACGTATTCCTATAATAATTCTGTGTAATATTAATCATTTGGTTGCACCTTGTTGAATGATGAATTGCATTGCTTTTTTAGAATATTAATTCTATTAATTAAGTATTGTATAAATAAACATAGCTTTATGGTTTCAAATAACATAATTATAATAACCCCGAGTAAATAATTGCACGGTTCTCCCTGATCCATAGATTCAACCACCTTAGGTCAAAGTGGACCTGGGAGTAATAGCCATCAAGTGGTACTCCACATTCTTTCAAGATCCGGCACTGGAGCGTCACCATGATATGCAGTTTAGTGTGATATCCAGGAGAGTCATTAGTTGTGAGATTTTACCCCTCTTCAAATGTGCAGCCGGCGTATTCTACTGCCCCAGGTGACAGGGCAAAGAATCTGAGAGGTAATATTGATTGTACTTCAAAGATTCACCTCTTTCTCATCTTTCGTATTCATATTAGAACACGCTAAATGAATGTATTGCTAGACAAGTGAATACTCGCCCTGTTACAGGATTTCAGATACGCTGGCTGAATACTTTGCTGAGGAGTAAGACCCTTACCTTAATGGATACCCAATGTGTGGTATTAAACTGCATCTGACGATGGTTCAACTGTTCTGGAACTTTGAATTTTTTAGGCAGAGAGAAAATTAAGAGTATTTATGTGTTCAGGAGATCTGGAGAATGGAGAGACGCCTTTATTGCCATTAATCTCAGGTCCACTCTGAATTCGAGAGGAAGTAATTATTGAGGTCAGTATATATATATATAGTCAATCACAGACAGATCTGTTTCGTTCTATCAGAACTCATCAGTGTGGCTAGACATATTAGCTTCCCGTAGCCGGGATCGAAACCCGGTTGACTCAAACGCCAATACAAGCTTCTAATCCCTCAGCCACGAGGAGCTAGTAGCATCGAAGTAAATTTTTAACAGTTATGAATCACAATTACTATTGTTTACATACATCCGTTTAACGGCTACCGAGACATCAATTCATATATGAAGAGGCTTGCAATAAACGCTAATGGCAACACGATTACTTCATTCGCCGGAGAACTCAACCATACGGGGGTAGCGGAGTATATATATATATATATATATATATATGTTGAGTTTCGATCCCAGCTTTAAGTGTCCTACGTGTCTAGCCAAACTGAAGAGTTGTAATACAACGAAAAAGTCAGTCTCTGGATGACAATGCCGCATTTCCTCGTTAAGGTATGTATAGAACAACAAAAATATTACACTTATATAAATAAGACGCTGCATTGTACTTTTGGAATTTACACACCTCCTGATGATTGCCCAAGAGAGGTAGGAGACTACTTGGGGACCAGTTAAATATGGAAAATTTGTCCATCAATATCCAGCCTGATATGAAAACAACTATATGGCGATTTAAAAAGATCGAAACAAAATATGAACACAAAGGATGTCTATGTATTTTTAATGAAATATATATATATATATATATATATATATATATGTGTGTGTGTGTGTGTGTGTGTGATGAACAAAATATGAAAAGGCAAATAGGAATATTGCTTTTGTGTTACTTTTTTTTTGTGGGGTCCCAAATTATTTCCACCATAGATCATTGTCAAAAGACCTTTATATATCTGCTGTCAGGACACCTGATACTGAGTTCTCCATTTTGGAGGTATATGTTAAGTATGTCGGAGATGTGTTTAAACGTAAAATTTAAACTTCTCTGTCGGTGATTAGACTATGCTGATTGTATATCCTCCATAGCAATATGATCCCCTACAATCCGGGTGCCTCGGATTAAGCACTATTCTGGAGATTGTGAAGTATCCTTTCATTGCAATGATTCCTCAGTCCAACTTGACCGGGAATTCATGGCAATTGAAGGGTTTGAGTTCTATTTATGGGTAAAAAAAAAAGATCTGCTTAAAAATGAGTAGTGTTCGATGGAACTGTGTCAAAAAGCAACTTGCCCAGTCGGCTGGGGCTGTAGAATACACCGACTGCTTCTCTGCAGAGGGGTAAGCCCCCACCCCAATGAGTGTCCTGGATATGACACTAAACAGTTTGATGGTGAGGTTCCAGCAGAGCTGGAGCTTTGGGGAATGCGGAGTACCCCTTCATTGCCATCGCTCCCAGGTCCACTCTGGCCTGGAGTGGTAGCACCTGATAAGGGTCCTATCTATGGGTCAAATAGAACTAACGGCATACTTTTGCTAAACTGAATTGCATGATTAAACTGAATAGCTTGAAATAGAAATGTTTTTGACAATTAAACCGTACTTACATTTAAACTGCGTAATTATGCTTAACTGAATTATTTGAAATAGAACTGTTTTCGACATTAAAACTGTATTTATACTTAACTGAATTGTTACATATAACTGCTTGACTAGTTTGAAATGGAAATGTTTTTGACAATTAAACTGTGTACTTATGCTAAACTGAATTGTTTTAAATAGAACAGATTATTTACATAAAATGGATTTGGCGTTAAATAACCTACAAAGGTTGATATGCCATAAAACCCAACAAACCAACCAACCAACCAACTAAAAAACAACAAAAAATAACAAAAAAAAAAAAAAAAAACGATTTGAGATGATAAAATCAATTATTCAACAAAAGAATATGCCTTTTCGCGAACAATAAGTTGTTTTATCAACAATTAGCTGTTTTATCAAAAATTAGTTGTTTTATCAACGTGCTTCAGGCAAATATTCTTCATATTTTTGATATTTTATCAGCAGCAAATATTGAATGAATAATTCATATTCCTTCCAGCAGGTTGCCTTTGATCAAAGTTAGACCTGCGCAAAATTAAAGATGAACAAAATAAATATGAAATATAATAATTTAAAATATCATAAATTGTTTTAAAACAAATAACATAAAAACTATTTCCTCATATTACAACTGATTGTTTTACGTGTTCGTGACCAGCATTCAAAAATAGAATTCTGTAGAATTAAAATTGTTACGAAAAACAGCTTCACCGAATACATGGAATATTTTTAAAAAGAAACCGGATGTACTGTACTAGTTGGCAACTGAGGGCACCTTTGGTGGTGTAATGGTTAGCAAGCTTGACTAGCAAACCTACTCGAGTGAGTTCAAATATCATTGGGTGTCCCATTCTTTCGACCTTGTACCACATCGAAGCAAAGAGCTTCGTAAATTACTACGAGTTGGCAACTGAACAATAGACTTAAGATTATATACACTTTCTACAATTTTCAGACTATTGTCATCTTTCTCGTCATGTTTATCACCGTTGTTTCGGCCGTTGTACCCTCCGGCCTTCTTCAGGTGCTTGGAAAAATATATATTTTAAAAAAATTCCAATGTTGGTTATCATAGAGGAAAATGTTTCTAATTTTTGATAATTTATAATTATTGATCATACTTAGAATTATAATTCTTAATTTCAATCTGATTTTTAAATATGTCGAAATGTTAATGTTTTTTTTAGATACTTATTGAAGTTCAAAGAGCTGCGTGAAATTAAGGTTAAAAACCCTCTAAATTTTTTTTTAAAAAAGGAAAAAATCTACTTTGTTGTACTTTAGAAATAGAACTGCAAAATCTTTTAATGTAAACTTTCTCAGGCGTGATTCAACCGAGATGACCTCTAACCTCATCTGTCAATCAAGCACTCAGCATTATTTTAGTGAATACAAACAAAAATATATAATTGATTTTTTCCCCGTGGTGTAATGGTTAAAGCGCTGTTCGAATTCCAGTCGCGCTATTATGTTCACTTTCAGAAAAATACCGTTGGGAAAGGTATGAAATTCCGTAATCTTCCCATCTATGGGTTAAATAGTACAACTATTGTCTTTCTAAAAGGATGGATTCGGCATAGATATGTCATTAAGTTGCAAACAAATCTACAACGAAACACATGAAAAACCATTGACAGTCAATCTACCATGTAAACTCAATTCAACAACCGAATAAATATCAACTTTCGAGGGTTATTCAATGCCGAAACCCTCCTTGTCGAAGAAAATCAGTGATACTGTTTAACCTTTGATTGGGGGTAGAGGATGATCAATTTGACCCATCTATGGCTCAAATAACAGGTACAAACACGACCAATAAGACTGGAGCTAGAAGTAATGGCAATAAATGAATATTTCACACAAACCGGACCTCCAGAACTTAAGCCTCAATACCCAATAGAGTTTAGTTTCATAACCAAGAACATCGGTTGCGGCGCGTGTGTTTAACTCTCTGCTGGGGATACATTCAGTGTATTCTAAGCCCTATCGACGTGATCATATTTACCCAACCCCTCCGCTCGAGCAGGATATGACACAAGGTCAATTTTTAAGCGGAGTTTAACAGGTTTGAATTCAGAGTTTTCCTTCTCCTAGACTAGTTGCCTCACCAAAGCTGAAGAACTCAGTCTGCCCTACTATTTACCCATAGCTGGAGGGAGAATATATGGATTCATACCTTTCCCTAGGGTATTAGTGCTATGGGAAATGCAATCAGTCTCGTGCAGGATTTGAATTCGTGTCGCCGTGTCCATTTCCTACGACGATAACTATAACACCACGGGCACCTCCTTCAACCCCTGCGCTCGGGCAGGATATGACAAAAGGACAATTTTTAAGCGGAGTTTAACAGGTTTGAGTTCAGAGATTTCCTTCTCCTGGACTAGTTGCATCACCAAGGCTGAAGAACCCAGTCTGTTCTACTATTTATCCATAGCTGGAGGGAGAATAATTGGATTCATACCTTTCCCAAGGGTATTAGTGCTATGTGAAATGCAATCAGTCTCGTCCAGGATTTGAACTTGTGTCGCCGTGTCCATTTCCTACGACGATAACCATTGCACCACGGGCGCCTCCCAATCGACGTGATAGCCTATTTTTGCCGAGTTTTAAATGCAAATCAAAGAAATAAGTCTTAAAGGATCACTAAAACATTCTTTCGTTGCTTTCCTACATTTTCACTCTTTTAAAATATACGATGCATATTTAAAAATATATATATATATATATGCTGCGACTAATTAAAGAAGAAAAAATATGGTGACACGTCGAGCAGTCAGTGAAAATAAGAAATATCCCCCAAACAGGGACGTAAACAAAATTAAAAGAAAAACAGGACTCTCCAATAGATGTTGATTATGAGGGGACATAAAATATGAACTGATCCAATCACGAGGAGAATGCAGCTCTGGATCAATTTTTAAGTGGAGTGCAACCTTGGTTCATTTTCAAGTGAGGCTACATTTCTTTCCAAACGTTGAGTGAAAATAATAGACATACAATGCCACTCTATCATTATGAATACCGCCAGTCTAGGAAAAGGAAAACTCATTCAAACCTATTGGCATCACGTTAGAAATTCCTAAAAGTGAAACTAGGTATTTTTGGAACATTTCATAGCATAAAAATAAGAGAGGCTTTACACACACACACACACACACACACACACACACACACACACATATATATATATATATATATATATATATATACGAGGTGCATACCATAAGTTTTCAGACTTTTTCATTTGGGCATTTAAGATTGTTGTAGACTCTTGAAAATTCAGTATGTTATTGCTATACATCTTATGAGATGACTGACCAATTTTTATGATTTCAGGTTCAAATCAACAGCTACAGCAACAATTCCAATACACCCTACTAAAGCCTGATTGTCACAGCTGGTGAATTTCAAATATGCAATAGAAGAACGATATGCAATAAAATTCTGTTTTAAACTTGGAAAAAATGCCACAGAAACGTATGGAATGCTTCAGACTGCATTTCGACCATCTTGCATGAATCGAGCATCAGTTTTTTAGTGGCATAAGAGATTCAACGAAGGCAGGGAGTGTGTGAGGGATAATGAGAGGTGTGGGAAGAGTAAGGAAGTCAATACACCAGAGGTGATAGGCCAAAGGGTCAGGGTTAGGGTTACTATGATGAGGTTTTTAGGGAGTTCAGAAAGATTCCGTCGGAAGAGGCCAGCACTCTTCAAATCAGGTCAGTGGCATTTCCACTAGGACAATGCGCCAGTCCACATCTCCATCCTTCTCACATACTATTTGACCAAGATGGGCATCAAGAAAGTTCCTCAACCTACCTATAGTCCAGGCCTTACTCCCTGTGACTTTTGCTTATTCCCTAAGCTCAGAGGCAGTCGTTATGAGACAATTGAAGAGATGAAAGAGGCTGTGACGAAGGTGATTGACACGCTCACACAAGAGGACTTCCATGGATACTTCCAGAAGTTGTTGGGACGGTAAAACAAGTGCATTGCAGTCGGAGATTACTTTGAAGGGGACTAGAGTTTCATCCGTATACTATCAAAAAAAGTGGCCATACGAAAAAAGTCTGGAAACTTATGGTATGCACCTCGTATATATATATATATATATATATATATATAACAAAAATATACGGAAAGTTGAATAAATAACACTTTAAAATTGTTTAGAAGACTCGATATTTGGTTCTTTCATTTTATTTTAAAAACTTTAGTGCCTTTTACACCTGTTTTAAGTGCTTGATTTATCTAGCTTTCCATATATTTCTACTATATTTTCAGTTTCACTTCAAACAGTCATTTCAACATATATATATATATATATATATATATGTATATACAACAAAAATGTATATTTATTTTAGATAGATATATAGGTACATATAGAAAGAGAGAGACAGACAGACAGACCGACAAAGAGAAGGATAATTAAATGTAAGAAGTCTCAGTGGATAGAGATATGAAAAGGGCTGGATGGATAGATAAGTAATGAACAAATATATATATATATATATATATATATATGTATATATATATATATATATAATACACACACACACACACACACACACACACACACATATATATATATATATATGTATATATCATTTTTTTGTATTAGAGCAATGCACTCAAGTCGATTGTTTATCGTGTTCTTTTGTAAATAATATATTCGATATCATTGCATATATACCTATGGTATATATATATATATATATATATATATATATATATATATATATACCAAGTGTATATAGATATATATATGAATATGTATATATACCAAGTGTATATATATATATATATATGTATGTATATATATATATATTTGAATAAACGTTTGATATATATATATATATATATATATATATATATATATATATATATATATAGCAAATAGGAATACATATGTGTATGTGTGTGTGTCAGTATATATATATTCATATTGCATCTTTATTCAAAGAGGTAATTCATTTAATTTCTTCACTTCCCCAACTTCCAAGCTTTGGGTAAATCGTCAAAATTGCTAGAAAAGTAACCCAGTCAAACGAAATAAAGTATTTACTTCAAGCCCCTTTCAGCTCATATCCAGTCAGGTAGCATAAGGCCCATTAATGTCCATATTTTACCCACTTTGAGTGGGGCTCGGTCCTTCTGTTTACTGAGAAAGGGTTAATAAATCATGTCTGCAGTCGAATGATGAGTATCGCTTAGTTTCCAGATAATCTACATCTTTGGAAATTCACTTAATCGGGTTTTGAGTCAAATCAGAAAGTAACTCCGCGTAAAGCTAAGGTGCTCGTACACTGTTATATCCATTTTCAAATTAAGGGGGCATTGTTTTTTATACAACAAATATTTTTCAAAATATTTTTTCGTGACAATGCTCTTAATCTAGCGGTGAAAATTACTGATTGATCCAATGTTATGCATTGAAAACTTCGAATGAAAATTAAGGCTCGAAAATATCGATCTATTCATTTGCAGGTCTCTCCCTGTCTCTCTCAGTCTATATAATATATATAAGGTATAAGAGGTATAAGAACCCCCCCCACACACACACACACCGACGAGTGTCCTGGATATGACATTGCCCAGTCAGCTGGGGCTGTAGAATACACTGACTGCACATCTGCAGAGGGGTAAGACCACCCATAACGAGTGTCCTGGATATGACACTAAACAATCTGATGGTGAGGTTCCAGCAGTGCTGGAGCTTTGGGCAATGCGGAGTACCCCTTCATTGCCATCGCTCCCAGGTCCACTCTGGCCTGGAGTGGTAGCACCTGATAGGGCCCTATCTATGGGTTTAATAGAACTAACAGCATACTTATGCTAAAATGAATTGAGTAAACTGAATAGCTTGAAATAGAAACGTTTTTGACAATTAAACCGTACTTACACTTAAACTGCGTGCTTATGCTTAACTGAATTATTTCAAATAGAACTGTTTTTCGAAATTAAAACTTTATTTACATTTTACTGAATTATTACATATAACTGTTTGAATAGTTTGAAATGGAAATGTTTTCGACAATTAAACTCTGTACTTGTGCTAAACTTAACTGTTTTCAATAGAACAGATTATTTACATAAAAATGGATTTGGCGTTAAATAACCTACAAAGGTTGATATGCCATAAAACCAAACAAACCAAACCAAACCTGGACATGACAGTAAAGAATCTGATGGTGAGGTTTCAGTGATGCAGAGCACCCATTCATTGCCATCGCTCCCAGGTCCACTCTGGCTCAGAGCGGCTGTACCTAATAGGGCCCTATCTATGGGTCAAATAGTAGTAAACTGCGAACTTATGCTAAATTGAATTGTTTGAAATTGAACTGGTTTTGACATTGAAACTGTACTTATCTCTCACACTTTCTCCTTCTCTCTTTCTCTCTCTCTCTCTCTCACTCTCTGTATCTGTCTATTTGAGACTATTCATATCTCTCTCACTCACTCTCTCACTCACTCTCTCTCTCTCTCTCTCTCTCTCTCTCTCTCTGCAGTTATCTATCTGCTTGTCAATCAATATTTCAAAGTGACTTTATCAAAGTCTATTTTTTTTATTTCATTCTTTTCTCCTCTTCCTCTGCTTATATCCATTTTATATTAGTCAGTTTTCTTTTGTTAACCCTCTCTACCTCCCCCCAAACGACTCCCTCCTCCTGTCTGTCTGTCTGTCTGTCTGCTTCTCTCTCTCTCTCTCTATATATATATATACGTACATAATTCATTGTGACACAAGGTTGTGACATCGTCAATTTTTATGCGGAGTTTTACTGGTAGGAATGCAGAGCTTTCCTTCTCCTAGCCTGGTTGCCATACCAAAGTAAAAGCGCTCATTCTGCCCTACTGTTTACTCATAGCCGGTGGCGGAACACTTGGATGCATGCATTTCTAAAAGATCTCAGTACTATGGGAAATGCATACAATATGTTTCTCGAACGGAACTGGGTTCGCCGTGACCATTTCCTACGACCATAGCTATCACACCCTGATTGATCCCTCTCGCAGTCTGTCAATCTACTCGTCTCTCTCTCTCCCTTTCTCTCTCTCTCTCTCTCTCTCTCTATCTATCTATATATATATACACACATACATATGTATGTATGTATATATATGCCCACACAAACATATATTTATATATATATAATAATAAATAAATATATATTAGAAATATATATATATATATATATACTTAATCCATGGATTGAATAGCTCTATCCTAGATATTGAGCAATCTCCATAAGATATTGCACTTGGTTCGACACATACCCACAAAGAGATTTAGTGACAACGGATACTCTTATATATATATATATTTATATATATATAAGACGTGAAAAGTCATAAGATATACATGTGTGAATATATGTACGTTCGTATGTTTATATGCATGTATGGTTTAGTTTGATTTTTTCTTTGTTTAATGATGAATCAAACCTTGTAGGTTATTTAATGCCAAAGCCATCCTTGTAGAAAAACGGTAGCAGTACTATTTAAGGATAGTGAGGTTTCATACATTTCGCAAGGATGTTAGTGCGAAAATTAAGGCACCAGCGTGACTGGGGTACGAATTCGCTTACAAAGTTAACTAATATGCAACGATGGCATCCCTGTGTGTAGGTATGTATGAATGTATATATCTTACTATGTATGTGAGTGCTTGAGAAAGTGTGTGTGTGTGTGTGTGTGTGTGTGTGTGTGTGTGTGTGTGATGTTAAGGTTTTATGTAAATGACTTGACAATATTAACATATCAAACTTTTATACACTTTTTTTTTTCGGAAAACAAGTGACAGGCGAAAGTTTTCAGAATTAATTTATTAAGTTTTAAAAATAATTGAGACATTATATTCAACAAAAGAAGATTGTTATGTGTTTAAATTTGTCTTTTTTCTTTTTTCTTTAAGGCCTGTCTAAATTAGCATACACACACATACACACACACACACACACACACACACACACACACACACACACGCAAGTACACACAAAAACAACAGTTTCTCTCATTCGCTCTCTCTCTCTCTCTCTCTCTCTCTCTTTCACACACACACACACACACACACACAAAAGAACACACACAATTTCTCTCTCCCACCACACACACACGCGCGCGCACGCATTTACACAAACAAAGCAGTTTCTTATACTCACTCACACACTCACACGTACGCATACACACTAACAAAACAGTTTCCCTCTCACTCTCTCTCTCTCTCTCTCTCTCTCTCTCTCTCTCTCTTTCACACACACACACACACACACACAAAGAACACACACAGTTTCTCTCTCACACTCCACACATACACCCCCACACACGCATTCATACGAACACAGCAGTTTCTCTCTCTCTCTCTCTCTCTCTCTCTCTCTCTCTCTCACACACACACACACACACACACAGAAAACAAATAATTTCTCTCTCACACACCACACATACACACACACACACACACACGTATTCAAACAAACACAGCAGGTTCTTACTCTTACACACACACACACACACGCACGCGCGCGAATTCACACTAAGTAGTATCTCTCTCTCTCTCTCGCTCTCTCTCTCTCTCTCTCATACATACACACACAAACACACACACATAAACACAAAGAACACACACATTTTCTCTCT
>OY757934.1:20759387-20791887 GCA_963585895.1 Sepioteuthis lessoniana
CAAAGTCCATATGATGTATGTCCATTTAAGTGTGTTCGTTTTATACAGCCAAACACTCATATAATATATCATATATATAGATGCATATATATTCTATCAAAGTTGTGCATATATATATATATATATAAAATTCAAGAACGTAGCCAAGGGTAACCAGAAGGCTCCCGTTCAATAGCTACTATACCGAGGTGTAGCGGAGAGCGCTACTCCTTCCACTGGACTGTTCAAATTTACCCTTAATACGTAACTTATAATGCAGAGTATTAAGCAAGGTGGTATCAAGTACAATTTTTAAAGTCTTTGGTATAACCCGACCTGTGACTGAATACAAAAGGCCAATAAGCCAGATACATACAAATATCTTATATATATATATATATATATATATATATATATATATATATATATACAAAAATTATATATGTAAATATATGCAGGTACATACAAATGTTACATATATATATATATATATATATATATATATAAATGTGTGTGTAGGTGTGTGTGTGTACAATAAATGCATACACAGAAAATTATACATGCATATATATATATATATATATATATATATATATATATATATAATCATTTACTTACAAGAATTATATATATATGTATATAGAGAAATATGCATACAAAATTGTATATATATATATTGCATATATATATATATATATATGAATATACATAGATAATTATATATATATATATATATATATATATATATATAAATAATAATATGTATTTTGCAATCACAAAGTAATTTTATGATGGCTGGCAATCTTACATTCAGTATTTTCATATGTTTCAAATTTTGTGCAAATTTATTGTGAAAATATGGATATCAAACCAGCTCATTGGCATAGTACGTACAGTATTTGCCAATGGTCCTGGAGACTGTGGTTCAATCTTAAGTCGAGTAATACCAAAACTCATAAGATAGTACATGATAACTCCTTGCTTAAATCTCAGGTAAGAGTAAGGATCAAGGTTAAATGGAGCAATTTTGGGAAAGGAGTAGTGCCCTCCCCTACACTTCAGTGTAGGGAGCCTTTGTGTCACTCTCGACAACGGCCGGTCAACATATATGTAAATATAAGAGCGAGAGGGTACATTTCAATATACACGTAAATATACATATACATTTAATTTAAATATGTATACATATATTTATATATATATATATATATATATATATATTGATTTTTTACATCTACATAAAATATATATATATATACACACATTTTTACATATACATATAATATATATATACACATATATATTAAATATATAAATATATATGCATGTACACACACACACACACACACACACAAACACAAATATATATATACATATATATACACATATAAATATGATGTATAGACATACATATATATTCAAGTTATATATATATATATATATATACATATATATATATATATATATATATATATATATATATATATATATATACATTTTTACATATACATATATATGTATACACATATACGAGGTGCGTACGATAAGTTTCCAGCCTTTTTTCGAATGGGCATTTAATTTGGCGTAGACTCTTGAAAATTCACTATGTTATTGTTGTACATGTTATGAGATGACAGACCAATTTCAGGTTCAAATGAACTGCTACAGCAGCAGTTGGAATACACCTACTAAAGCCTATTGTCACAGCTGGTGAATTTCAAACATGCAATATGACACTTTAGAATAACGATATGCAATCAAATGCTATTTTAAACTTGGAAAAATGCTATAGAAAGGTATGGAATACTTCACACTGCTTTTCGACAATTTTGTATGAATCTAGCATCAGTTCTTAACTAGTATAAGAGATTCAAGGAAGGCAGGAGTCTGTGAGGGATGATGAAAGGTGTAGGAGGAGTAAGGAAGTCAATACACCAGAGTTGATTGGCCAAAGGGTTAGTGTTAGGGTTACACTGTTGAGGTTTTAAGGGAGTTCGAGAAGAGATTCCACCGGAAGAGGCCATCACTCTACAAATCGGGTCAGTGGCATTTCCACCAAGACAATGCACCAGTCCCACAACTCCATCCTTCTCACAGACTATTTGACTAAGGTGGGAGTCAAGACAGTTCCTCAACCTCCCTATAGTCGAGACCTTGCTCCCTGTGACCATTGCTTATTCCCTAATCTCAAAGGCTGTCGTTATGAGACAATTGAAGAGATGAAAGAGGCTCTGACGAAGGTGATTGATACGCTCACACAAGAGGACTTCCATGGGTCATTCCAGAAGTGGTTGGAACGGTACAACAAGTACATTACAGCTGGAGGAGATTACTTCGAAAGGGACTAGAGTTTCATGTGTGTACTATCAATAAAAGTGCCCATACGAAAAAAGTCTGGAAACTTACCGTATGCCCCTCGTACATGTACGTATAATGCATGTAGATTTATGCATATATATATATATATATATATATATATATATATATATATATATATATTGGCACAATGAGGCACACATGTAGGTATACGTACACGTGTGTATGTGTGGGTGTATTTTACAACAAATCAGGTGCATTGGTGATATCAAGAGTGAAAACGCAAATATTATGAGTGAAATAATCCGCCTCGAATTTGAAAGTTTTCTTGTTATATAGAGGGCCTTAGAATCGTCATTCATTTTTCTTAATTGGAAAAATCTAGACTTTCGGATAAAACTTTAAACTTACGTACTCCAACGTATTTCATCTAGTTTCGCGTGTAATGCTTTATTTTCCGTGGTTTACTTATTCATAATTTTTGTTTGTATTAAAATAAAAGAAGAACGAATAATTCAGCATCGAATGAAAATCTTTCAATCAAAAATATTAAAATTTAAAAAGAAAATTTAAGAAAACAGATTAAATTTTTATTAGTAAATATCTAACTAAATAAAATAGTAACTTTTCTATCTATCTATCTATCTATCTATCTATCACACACTCGCACTCATACGTACATATATAAATATTGGGAGAGATATTTATACATAAATGTTTACATGTATGTATGTATGTATGTGTGTGTGTGTGTGTGTGTGTGTGTGTGTGTGTTAAACATTCAAACGTATATGTATAAGTATTGGAAGAGAGAGAAAAAGAGAGATTATATATATATATATATAACATGCACAATCGCTCTCTCTCTCCCTCTCTAAGATATATACATTTATATAAGTGTGATATATATATATATATATATATATATATATATATATATGTATATATATATACATACATATATATATATATATATGTAAATATATGATTGTTCTTTATATATACATGTATATAAATATGTGTGTGTGTGTGTGTGTGTGTGTGTGTGTGTGTGTGTGTGTGTGTGTGTGTGTGTGTTAAACATTCAAATATATATGTATAAATATTGGAAGAGAGAGAATAAGAAAGAGAGATTATATATATATATATATATATATATATATATAATATATATAACTTGCACAATCACGCTCTCTCTCTATCTCCCTGTCTAAGATATACATTTATATAAATGTGATATATATATATATGTATGCATATATATATATATATATATATATATATATATATATATATGTGAATATATGATTGTTCTTTATATATACATGTACATAAATATGTGTGGGTGTGCCTCTGTGTGTGTGTGTGTGTGTGTGTGTGTGTGTGTGTGTGTGTGTGTGTGTGTGTGTGTGTGTGTGTGTTAAACATTCAAATATATATGTATAAATATTGGAAGAGAGAGAAAAAGAAAGAGAGATTATATATATATATATATATATATATATATATAATATATATATATATATATAACATGCACAATCACTCTCGCACTCTATCTCCCTCTCTAAGATAAATACATTTATATAAGTGTGATATATATATATGTATGCATATATATATATATATATATGTATATATATATATATATATATATATATATATATATATATATATATGTAAATATATGATTGTTCTTTATATTACATGTATATAAATATGTGTGTGTGTATGTGTGTGTGTGTGTGTGTGTGTGTGTGTGTTAAAACATTCAAATATATATGTATAAATATTGGAAGAGAGAGAAAAAGAGAGATTATATATATATATATATATATACATATATATATATATATATATGTAAATATATGATTGTTCTTTATATATACATGTATATAAATATGTGTGTGTGTGTTTGTGTGTGTGTTAAACATTCAAATATATATGTATAAATATTGGAAGAGAGAGAATAAGAAAGAGAGATTATATATATATATATATATATATATATATATATATATATATATATATATATATAACATGCACAATCACTCTCGCACTCTATCTCCCTCTCTAAGATAAATACATTTATATAAGTGTGATATATATATATGTATGCATATATATATATATATATATATATGTATATATATATATATATATATATATATATATATATATATATATATATGTAAATATATGATTGTTCTTTATATATACATGTATATAAATATTTCTGAGCAAATACATGCATAAATAATGTACGTATGTATTCATGTATGTAAGTATGTATGTATATCCATGGATATCTGATTCCCAATCATATATATTTGTAGATATACAAATGTATATGCACATTTATTTCAAATGCACACAGACGCATACTTTCTCTCTGTTACTTTCGTCATATCACTTTCTCTTTATATATGTACATATATACATAAGTGTGGCTGTATTTCTCTCTCTCTCTCTCTCTCTCTCTCTCTCTCTCTCTCTCTCTCTCTCTCTCTCTCTGTGTGTGTGTGTGTGTGTGCGTATTTGTTTCTGTGTGTATAAGATGGTCGTTAAAAACATTATAAGAATTTAGATTTGCCACTTACTTCTACAAAAAAATTTTTAGCATTCGCCATCTTTCTGGGGGTGCTTATAACATTTTGATTGACCCTCGTATGTATTTTTGAGCATATATATAGAAGTATATATCCCTGTATATATAATATACAGTCATATGTATGTATACACACACACACACACACACACACATATATATATATGCATATATAATATTCAATATAATATATATGTACACAATATATATATTCAATATAATATACAATATATATATATAATATATATATTATATATATATATATATATATATATATATATATATATATATATACACGCATATGCATATATATATATATATATATGGGAAACAAGTAGCGCGCTTTCCTACACAACGAGGTGTAGTAGATATTAAAAAGGGAGCCTGCTGGTCACCCTCGACTACGGTTGCCAAATTTACTTAATTATATATATATATATATATATATATGATAGAAATATGTGGAAATTCGGATGAATCAAACACTTAAAAAACTGGTTTACAGGCACGATAAAGTTTTAAAAATGAAATAAATGAACGACATATCACACCTCTTAACTGATTTTAATGCGTTTGATTCATCTCATTTTCCACATACTTCTATCATATTGTCAGATTCACCACAATCTTTTATTCCAACAGACACACACACACACACACACACACACACACACACACACACACATACACATGTATATATATATATATATATACTATCATATATATATATATATATATATATATCTGTATATATAAACACACACCGCATAGATAGATAGATTGATAGATAGATAGATGCATGAATATTACAAACACACACGCGCACACACCTACATATCTGTGTATGTACATATATATGACGTCTCACCGTCTACACATACCTGCGTAAATATTATTTGACATATATAGGGTGTCTCAATATACATGGAACCCATTTGACTGCTGATAAATCTACTAATAATAATGTGTTCTTTTTTGTTTCAGATTTCATAATAGAAAACAATAAAAATTATTAATCCTCAATCACCATGCCTTGAACAAGAGTAGAAAACCATTTTGCGCCGCTACTTATTTGGAGACTAAGTCATTCAAAACTGTCTCAAAATAGATGCAACCTATTACTATGATAATGATTTATTTCTGAAAGGAGAAAGTTAAAAAAAAAAAGATTGCATGTCCTGGAAGCTGATATAGTATAAATTAAAAAACAACATTGATTTGATATCTCAAGCTTAAAGAATGCTTTTTTTACAGGACGTGTTCTAAATGACCGCTATTGCGCTTGTCGTTTTATAAATCATTATCACATTAATCTACTTTGTGACACCCTGTAATTTACTTTCAACATTGGGCAACTTTAAAAGCATATGTCGGAAAAAAAAATTACCCGTTACTTCAGCGAGATATCTAAAGTACTTTTTGAAATACGTCAACAATCGGTATCTTCACAGATGATCAATCAAGCCAATTTGTTTTTATTTCCCATTACTTTTACGTAATATATATATATATATATATATATATATATGTGTGTGTGTGTGTGTGTGTGTGTGTGTGAGAGAGAGAGAGAGAGAGAGAGAAAGAGAAAGTGAGAGATTTTACAATTCCTTGTGCTGTTATCTTATCAACGCTTAAGTGGCCAGACTACTCAACGTTTGGTGAGAAAATGGATTTATACTTTCATCACGTGTAAAAGAACAAAGCATATATATATATATATATATATATATATATATATATATATATATACGAGGATCATTAAATAAGTTTCCAGACGTTTTTCGTATCGGCACTTTTATTGATAGTACACACATGAAACTCTAGTCCCTTTGAAACAATTTCCTCCAGCTGCAATATGCGTGTTGTACCGTTCCAACAACTTCTAGAAGGCACAATGGCAGTCCTCTTGTGTGAGCGTCTCAATGACCTTTATCACAGCCTCTTTCATCTCCTCAGTTCTCTCATAACGACAGCCTGTGAACTTAGGGAATAACCAAAGGTCACAGGGATAACGTCTCGGCTATAGGGAGCATCAAAACCGTTTCTCTGTTTCTGGGTTTCTCAAACTGTCTTGATGCCCATCTTGGTCAAATAGTCTGTGACAAGAATGGAGTTGTCGACTAATGAATTGTCCTGGTGGAAATGCCACTGATCCGATTTGAAGAGTGTTGGGTTCTTCCGATGGAATCTCTTCCTGAACTCCTTAAAACCTCAACATAGTAACCCTAACTCTAACCCTTTGCCAATCAACTCTGGTCTATTGACTTCCTTACTCCTCTTACACCTCTCATCATCCCTCACAGACTCCCTGCCTTCCTTGAATCTCTTATGCCACTCAAAAACTATTGGTCGATTCATGCAAGATGGTCTAAAAGCAGTCTGAAGCATTCCATACGTTTCTGTGGCATTTTTTTCAAAGTTTAAAACAGAATTTTATTGCATATCGTTCTTCTAAAGTGTCAGATTGCATATTTGAAATTCACCAGCTGTGACAATCAGCTTTAGTAGAGTGTATTCCAACTGCTGCTGTAGCTGTTCATTTAAACCTGAAATCATAAAATTGGTCGGTCATTTTATACTATATATAGCAATAAGATGCTGAAATTTCAAGAGTCTACGACAATTTTAAAGAAGAAGCCGGCACTCTTCAAATCGGTTCAGAGGCATTTCTACACCAGTCCACAACTCCATCCGTGTGACAAACTATTTGACCAAGGTGGAACTCAAGACAGTTCCTCAGCCTCCCTATAATCGAGACATTGCTCCCTATGACTTTTGGTTATTCCCTAATCTCAAAGACTGTCGTTATGAGACAATTGAGGAGAGGCCTGTGACGGTCATTGACACTTCAATGGAGACTTCCAGAGGTTTTTGGAACGGTAGAACAAATGCATTGCAGCCGGGGAGATTACTTCTAAGGGGACTAGAGATTCATGTCTGTACTATCAATAAAAGTGCCCAAAAGTCTGGAAATTTCCCATATGCACCTCGTATATATATATATATATATATATATAGTACTCACTAGCTCACTTGGTGAGTTAATGGGGTGTCAAATATTGCAGTGATGTCAAATAATGATCAATATAAATGATAGAGCTTATATTTATATGTATATATATATATATATATATATAGTAGTATCTGTGACCCTGAGCTTCATGCTTAACCCATTCGTCAGACACAATGACAAAAACTAGTCAAAGATACTACCATATTATATATATATATATATATATATATATATATGTATATATATATGTATATATTATATATATATATATATACTTTTGAGTAGGGGCAATTAGTAAAAGTGACTGAAAAATAACTACTATACTATCTATCTAAGAAACCGTCACCACTACTGACTATGTAATTGGTAATTTTGGTCATACATTGGTTCACATCTTACAATGATATCTGTGAGAGAATCCATCATATATATATATATATATATATGTGTGTGTGTGTGTGTGTGTGTGTGTGTGTGTGTGTGTGGTGTCATTTACATGCAAACTGTTCAAAACGTGCGGATAATTTAAATGACGGTACAATCTTTAGCTTTAAATAAAAAAGATCCCAATCTTTTCGTTGTCATTAATGACGCATATAATGATGTATTCACGCAAGGACACATTTTAAAACAATCGTATTTTAAACAAATTTGATTTAATATCAAAAATATCCCATATTATACTAAATTATGGGATATCTTTAGAAAAAAATTAGTGAAAGAAAGAAAGAAAGAAAAAAGAATGAAATATGAGGAAAATGACGTAGGAAAGAAAAAAAGAAAGTTATATGGGGAAAATGTCGTAAGAAAGAAAGAAAGAAAGAAGTAATGGGGGAAAATGGCGTAAGAAATAAATATGGATAAAACGGTCCAAAGAAAGAAAGAAAGAAAGAAAGAAATATGGGGAAAATGACGTAAGAAAGAATGAAAGAAAGAAAGAAAGAAAGAAAGAAATGGAAAATATATCGGGAAGGAAAGTAAGAAAGAAATATGGATGACACAGGGGAAAGAAAGAAAGAAAGAAAGAAAGAAAAATATGAAAGAAAGAAGAATAACGGAAAAAATGAAAATAGTTTGTGAATGAAAAAACTGTAAGTGATCAAGTTAATGAGGCGAGAAACAAATGAAAAGAGAGAAAAATTAAATGGAAGAAAAGAGGAAAGAACGAATGAAAGAACGAAAGAAAGAACCAAAGAGAGAAAGAAATGAAAGAAAGAGATAATACGCAACCACAAAATGGAAAATGAAAAAATGAAGGAATATTAAAAAAAAAAAAAAACTGAATATGTTTCATGGTACAAAACATTTTTGAAACAATAATCTTTTACTTCGATGTTTCCATGTTGTATCATCTCAGTTATCTCCCCCTTTCTATAACTTTATTCAGTTTTTTGGCAGGAGGTTTTACAAACAGTCGGAACTGGGCGTTTTTTATTCGCAAAGGTAAGCAATGCAAATAATCAGAGTGAAACGTATAGTGGCGGAAGGAGATTCGAAGATACAAATAAACTTTCAGGCCGGGGAATCTGATCTATTTTGCCGCCATCAAAATTCAATGGAGTTATTGAAAAGGAATATTTATTTGCATGCCTTTCAAAATACACGAAACACCACTCGTCCATCCACCAGCCTCCATCTTCGTAGTTGGGCTTAAATTTTCAAGCAATGACATCATTCCATTTCGGTGTGAGCACAGTGTAATCTGAAGACCTTGAGGAGGGAATTGAAAAAATAAAAAATAAAAAAAGATCAAACGGAATATCCGTATAGGAATGGATAGAGAGCTTATATGAGAAAATCGACAAACATATATACAAAAGTACCTACTGTATTTAGCACTGATAAGATATATTAATTCCTTGACAAAAATAAGCTGACGGTATATATATATATATATATATATATATAAGTAAAAGTAAAGTTGGCGACCATAGTCGAGGGTAACCCGAAGGCTCCCTTTTCGATAGCTACTACACCAATGTGTAGGGGAGGGCGCTACTCCTTTCCTGGATTGCTCTACTTTACCCTTGATCCGTACCTTATAATGCTGAGTGCTAAGCAAGGAACCTTCAAGTACCATTTTTTGAGTCTTTGGTATGACTCGACCTGGGATTGAACCCAGGTCTCCCGGGCCATTGGCGAACACTCTAACCCCTAGGCCAAGGGATGAAAAAAAACATAAACAAAGGATGAATTTATTCATAGATTTAATTTACCATCGTCAAGTGTTTTGATTTTTAGACTTTCATTTGGGCAGTTGAGCAACTAAATCAAGCGAAAAAGATGAACAAATTTTAAAAGATTCTACTTCCGTTACAAATATATGTTTGTAAATTTTAAAAGATTCTACTTCTGTTACAAATATATGTTATGTATTAACTTTCTTTTTCTTTTTTGTTTTTTTTTGGGGGGGAGGGTTCATTGCATATCAACCTTTGTAGGTAATTCAATGCCAAATTGATTTTTCTACAAATAAACAGTTCTATTTCAAAGAATTCAGTTTAGCATAAGTACAGATTTTAGTTGTATTTGAACCATAGATAAGACCCCATCAGGTGCTACCACTTCGGGCTAGATTGGCCCTGGGAGCGAGGGCAATGAAAGGGATACTCCGCATTCTCCGAAGCTCCAGCATTACTGGAACCTCACCATCAGATTGTTTAATGTCAGATCCAGAACACTCGTTGGGTGGGTGGGGGCTACTCTTACCTCTCTACAGAGGGGCAGTCGGTGTATTCAACAGCACAAGTCGACTGGGCAAATGTAATTAGCGTTCAAAAATTAACTTTTAAAATGTCATCCTTTGAAGGACATGTGCTTTAAAAAAATCTCAATTTATTTTCAAACCATCGGATTTGTTCTTATTTTTCACGCACACACACACACACACACACACACACACACACACATACATACATACATACATATATATTGACCGCTTGTTTTTATGTTGGGAGGATTCCTGTGATGTAATAACTAAGCTGAACTGCGGCTTCGAAGTAAGCGAGTTCGAACTCTAATCGGGCTACTATGTTCACTTTCGGACAAAGAACTCTTTTCTTTGACAGTTGATAAATATATATATATATATATATATATATATAAAGAATGCAGAAAAGCAGAATAATCCAAATAGGTGGATTTATTGTGATGTAAAGCCAACGTTTAAACGTTTCGGTTTTAATAACCTTCATCAGGACTTTGATATCATGAGAATTGTTCACACAACGATGGACGTTTGTCGAGATAACAGGAGCATCCATCGATGTGTGAACAATTCTCAGGTTGCGGTACTTATCCTTCTTTTCGCTTTCTTTCAACTTTACTCGGTGGTCTGCCGGGACAGCAAAGTCCACAGTTCAACTAGCTCTTTTTTGTTGTTGCTGTTGTTGTTGTTGTTGTTGCTTATTATAAGGTCTAGTCATCTGGCCGCGATTAGGTGATCCTCTTTATCTCAAAACGCCAGAGGAGTTTGTGTGTTTCGTTCTTCAGGAGAGATTCTTGCTCGTGCATATATCATTTGTTTGTATGGTCAATTTTCAATTTCTCACACAGTTCCCTGTGGATCCCCTTGCCCACCTAGTCGTACCTAGTCTTCCACTCATTCTGAGCTAACTTGCTGCATTTGTTTATTATGTGATTGATCGTTTCGTCTCTGTCCCCACATACCCTACGTCTACTGTTTTATTGCGTCCTATCTATTCTCACTTTGATAACAAGGTAATCCAAGTAGAAAGAGAGATTTATCGAGAAACAAAATCGACACTATAGCGTTTTGGTTTGTAATGATCCATCATCAGGTCTATGAAGGATGATATTAGTGATGTTAAATCAACAATGGATGTTTAAAAGTGCAAAATACAAAAACATTGGGAAAATTTGTATTACAAGATAAAGTTGGCCGTTTAATTAGTGAATCAACGTTTGTTGTTTTAAATTACGTCATTTGACTTCTTAGAAATATTGTGTAGAATTTATGTTCCGTTTGTTTATCTAGAAAGATTTCGAATCAAAAGGAGGAAGAAAAAGAAAGACAAAAAGAAAAAGAGAAAGCATAAAATAATGATATATGTGGAATATATTAACTAAAGATGAAATTTTTTGTAGCTATTTAAAATGGATTTGCTCAAGGAAGGAGAAATATTATAAAAGCCAGCACGAGTATTTAGGGAAATACAATGTATTTATATTTTTGCAGCCCTTTTTCTTTGGGATATTTTTTCAGTAACTAAGAGAGTACTCTCCTAGAGGAATGAGCTGTTACGCAAAGTGCAATTTTAGATTATTATTATTATTATTATTATTATTATTATTATTATTATTATTATTATTATTACATAAATGCTCCAATGACAACGTGTCAGAAATTCATATTTCAAACATCTGAAGATAAAGGAATTTTAATTTTCTTAAATTTAAGGCGAGGGACGCTTTTAACATTTCATAAATTTTCATTCAACTACCCAACCCATTTCGATTTGTTGTTGTTGTTTCAGTTAATAACGTTCTTTGCGTTCATGCTTTGTCGGATTAATAATCTAATGCATTTAGCTACAAAAGTGAAGCATAAACAATATATATATATATATATATATATATATATATATATATATATATATATATATATATATATATGTGCATAGGCGGGAATTTGCTGTTTTCCAAGGGTCTTTTTTTCTCTAAAGCACATTTTCTCGCTAAAAATTTAAAAGTCTCCACTTCAGCTGTTCTTGACGCGGCATCTAAACACAGCTGCAAGTCATTTAAAAAAAAAACAACTTTCATTTCTTTTTATCGTTTTGTTTAATTCTTCGTTAGTTCGTCAGTTTCATCCATTTTCTCCACTTTTCGAGATGCCAGGGAAGTTGCCGATCTTCAATTAACTCAGAAGGAACGTGGGTGGGCGCTTACAGGAAAGATGGGTGTACAGGCCGAGTTGATTCCATTTTAGCATTGCGGAAGAAGCAGATGAAGAAGCCTCTATGGTTGTACATTTGTTTAAGCCATGATTTTTGAAAGGAGAATGAAGTGGATTTATCCAGAAATGATGCGTCAGCCATGATTTGGAAATGTGTAAGCGACAAATCGTTAAGAATTGGCAATATTTGCAAAGCGCCCGTATCTTTCTATTTATCTATATATCTGTCTATCTGACGTTCCATGTGTCTGTATTTCTCCGTATATATATATATATATATATATATATATATGTGTGTGTGTGTGTGTGTGTGTGTGTGTGTGTGATGATTTTCTATCTATATTTCAATCTCTCTGTATATCTCTTAATTTTCTCTCTATCAATCTATCTACCTCACTTTATCACTAACTTGCTCTCTCTCTCTCTCTCTCTCTATATATATATATATATATAAACACACATATATATATATATATATATATATATATATATATATATATATATATATAAAAGTGTTATTAGCTTCTATCTATTACCTTAGTATCCATTATATATATATATATGTACACTCTTAACCAATCATTTGTTTCTATTTCTCAAAAATCACATGGAGAAATCTTTCAAGGTATTTATTTCCACTGCTTTTTAAGTACCCAAACAAACATCTCTGACAATAACAAAATAATCGTGCTCCTGATTGTTTTGGGCCCTTTAGCACAACATGATCAATCTAGTTTGGTTATCAATGTATATACTTGTGTATATCCGATATATCACGCAGTTTTCATTGTAAAACTGATATCGTTGAGGGGGTAGTCAGTGTGGTGTGATGGCTAAAGTCTAGGATTGCAACACCAAAGCAAGATATTTCAAACTTCAGGTTGTTGGTTGGTTAGTTGGTTGGCTTTTATGGCATATCAAGCTTTGTAGGTTATTTAATGCCAAATTCATTTTTGTACAAAGAATCAGTTCTATTTAAAACAATTTAGTTTACCATGAATACACAATTTAATTGTCAAAATATTTCTATTTCAAGCTATTCAATTTAGTCAAACTGTTCTAATTCAAACAATTCAGTTCAGCGTAAGTACAGTTTCACTGTCAAAAACTGTTCTATTTCAAGCAATTCAGTTTAGCCTAAGTACACAGATTAGTTCTATCTAACCCATAGATAGGGCCCTATCAGGTGCTACAACTCCGGGCCAGAGTGGATCTGGGAGCGATGGCAATAAAGGAAGTGCCCGTGATGTAATGGTTATCGTCGCGGGATATGGACACGGCGATACGAGTTCAAATCCTGGACGAGACTAATTGCATTTCACATAGCACTAATACCCTTGAGAAAGGTATGAATCCAAATATTCTCCCCCCCCCCAGCTATGGGTAAATAGTAGGGTAGACTAGGTTCTTCAGCCTTGGTGAGGCAACTAGTCTAGGAGAAGGAAAACTCTGAATTCAAACCTGTTAAACTCCGCTTAAAAAGTTGACCTTGTGTCATATCCTGCCCGAGCGGAGGGGTTGGGTAAATATAATAAAGGGGTACTCCGTATTTTCAAAAGCTCCTGTATTACTGGAACCTTACCTTCAGATTTCTTAGTGTCATAATCAACACGCTCGTTGGGAGGGGTCTTACCCTTCGGTAGAGGAGCAGTCGGTGTATTCTACAGTCCCAGCTGACTGGTCAATCAAACTTCAGTAGCGCTATTTCGCTCACTTTCTGACAGATACCCTTCGGGAAGGGTATGAACCAACTTCGGCCCACAACTATGGGTTAAATAGTAGCACTAGTGTTCTACGAGGGTCGCTTTGGTATTGAATTACCAACAAAATTTTCATACCCAGTTCAACAATTATTCCAACGCTGAAAACTGATATTAATTAACCTATGGCCAATATTTTCAGGAATAACATTTCCTGTTTGTTTCAACTTATAATATCTGTCTACCTTTCTATTTATCTATAAAATTTACGTGTATAGACATAATTGGATTGGTTTGGTTTGGTTTGGTTTGGTTTGGTTTGTAATGTTTGCTAATGGCCTGGGAGATCAGCGTTCAATTCCAGGTCGAGTCATATTAAAGACTCAAAAATCGTGCTTGATACCTCCTTGCTTAACACTCTGCATAATAAGGTATGTGTCTAGGGTAGAGTGAAGCAATCCAAGCAAAGGTGTAAAGATCTCCCCTCCACCTCGATGTTGTAGATGCAAAATAGGGTGTCTTCGGATTACTCTTGATTTGGTTAGGTTTCTTTGTTTAACGGCATATCAATCTTTATAGGTTACTTAATGCCAAACTATTCTTCCAGAAGAACAGTAGTGGTACTATTTAACCCATAGCTGGGAGGATAAGGGGGTTCATGCCTTTTACCAGGGGTATTTGTCTGAAAGTGAGCGTAATAGCACGACTGGAGTTCGAACTCGCGTACTACGATTCCGCAGCCCATCGCTTTAACCATTACATCACGAGGACACCCCCTGGTCACCCTAGACTAGGGTTGCTAACAATAACTATACGTCATATTGACCAGTGTAGGTTATTTAAAGCCAAATACAGGTCATACATAAATATCAAATATATATGGTTTGTAAATACATTTTGTAGATAAACTTTTCAAACCAACCTGAACTTATTTTTTGGCACACAGTTAAATGGTTTCATTTATTTTCATCATAATTTAACATCAGTCATTTGTTTCCACACACATCTCGTTGGTAATTTCTTTTTTACATCAGTTATAATCAATTTGTTTTCATACTAGTATTGCTATTTTTTCTATACACTAAAATTGGTTTTAATTAATGCGATCTAACGCTACTAAGGTAAGTGATTCACTTACCTAGGAAGCAGCGTCACATCAACCGAAAAGGACATCGACACGAGGTTAACGAAGGCATGGACAGCTATCAATAGGCTATCGATTATATGGAAATCAGACCTAACCGATAAAATGAAACGCAATTTTTTCCAGGCAGCGGTCGCATCGATACTGCTATATGGATGCACTACATGGACTCTAACAAATCGGCTGGAGAAGAAGCTAGACGGCAAGCTTGACTAGCAAACCTGCAAGAGTGAGTTCGAGTCTCATTGGGTGCCCCATTCAATCGGCCTTGTGCCACATCGAAGCAAAGAGCTTCGTAAATTACAATTACACAAGAATGCAGCGAGCAATCTTGAACAAGTCCTGGCGGTAACAGCCCACAAGACACCAACTGTACGGCCACCTGCCCCCTATCACGAAAACTATTCAAGTTAGACGAACCAGACATGCAGGACACTGCTGGAGAAGCAGGGACGAGCTCATAAGTGATGTACTCTTATGGACCCCCACACATGGCCGAGCAAATGCAGGACGACCAGCACGAACATACATTCAGCAACTATGTGAAGATACGGGATGTAGTCCAGAAGACCTGCCAGAGGCGATGAACGATAGGGAGAAGTGGCGAGAAAGGGTCAGGGATATCCGTGCTACCAGCACGACATGATGATGATGATCATGATGAACACAACTAATTATAGTCAATATCAATCAGTTGTTTGCACTAAGGGAAATGTTTACAAGTATTTCTATTTAACACTAATCATTCATCTGCACGTGTTGTATTGTCATGACCACGATTAATTATACAAACACATCATACACATACATCTACATGTGCATTCAGAATCATAACAACGACACAATAAAGACGAGCGACACAGTCCTTTTAGAAAAATATACCTCTCACTTTATTGAAAGGGTTCGAAAGGGTTACTCAAGGTTTTACTGTGAGAGGGAGTTGGAGACCGAACAGAACTGCAACATATTGACTCCCACTCTTATGGCCATCAGCGTTGTGTCTTTCTTGTTCTCCTGATGCTCAACCGGAGGCCCGGGGCCCAGCTTTCTGCTGAGTGCTGGCTTTCTCTACCACATCTTGTCTCCAACTTCTCTGGTCCCCAAACTCACTGACTTCCTGTCCTCACCGAGTTATATAATAGTTCAATCGCCCACTAAATCTTTGGAATGGCATGTTTGATCGTCATCAAGCGGAAATAACTGTCATGCAGTTCACAGGTCACTCTCTTCCGGTGCATCAATCTACGACTGTACCGCAGGATTTTACCTTGTCCCATTTTGTCAGCCAAGCTCGCCCACGTCAATGGAATATGCACTTCCGCCGTCTTTGGAATGGCACGTTTGGCCGGGTCGAAGATCAATATACAACACATGGAGTCAAATCGATCCAAGTAAGGCTACGTAAACCAATAATTCAATTTAGGCACAATGTTAAAGAGTTTAAAGTATTGGTATTTAAGATAAATTTGCTCGCTGTTAAATCGTTCAAAGTATTTCTATGTATCACTAACAAGTCAATTACACATCAGTCATATGTTTACACACAGTTAAATGATCAAACAGTTTTATTTCAAACAATTCAATTCGACAAAGTCGACAAAGTTGAACGGTTCCAACTATTGCTATGTATCACTAAAATATCTTTAAAATTCCCTTAGCCAAACGTGGTACGCTTGTTGGCCGAGCGGTCTGAGAGTTACTCTAACGTAAAGTTGGATGGGTTTCTATCCTGGCTTCGAGCGTCCTACGTGTCTTGCCATACCGAAGAGTTCCGACAGAACGAAACAGTCTGTCTGTGCTTGACAATATACGCTCCCCCATGGGGGTTGAGCACTATGGTGAAGGAATTTTCGGCCGCCGCTCTCATAATGCAAAGCTTTTCGAAAGAATTGAGCACCCTGGTAGCCGATAGGGTATAAAAATGTAAACAAACGGCTGCTGCTGCTGTTGCTAAATAAATACCTTAAAAATTCCCTTAGCCAAACGTGGTACGCATGTTGGCCGAGTGGTCTGAGACTTACTCTAATGTAAAGTTGGATGGGTTTCGATCCCGGCTTCGAGCGTCCTACGTGTCTAATCACACTGAAGATTTCTGATAGAACGAAACAGTCTGTCTGTGGATGACAATATATATATATATATATATATATGTGTGTGTGTGTGTGTGTGTGTGTGCACGTATATATATATATATATATATGCGTGAGTGTGTATGCATTCATGTATATATGAATGAAAGAATGTGTATTTTTGCGTGACTGTACACATGATAACGCTTATCATTATTCAACGAGTAATGTTTGATATATGTACTAAGATATGGGGTTGCCCGGCCGACTGGGACTATAGAACACATCAACAGCATCTCTGCAGAGAGGGAAGGACCCCCAACTCCTACCCAATAGTGTCCTGGATATGAAACTAAACAATCTGATAGTGAGGTTCCAGTAATGCTGGAGCATTGGCAAATACGGAGTACTCCTTCATTGCCATCGCTCCCTGGTCCCTTCTGTCATGGAGTGGAAGCACTTGATGGGGTCCTATCTATGGGTCAAACTAAACTGTATACTTTAGCTAAATTGAATTCCTAGAAACTGTTTTGATTTGTAAACTGCGTACTTATGCTAAACCGAATTGCTTGAAATAGAATTGTTTTTTTGCTAAACTTAATTGGTCGAAATGAAGCTATTTTTTACATTGATACTGTACTTACGCTAAACTGAATTGTTTAAAATAGAACTGTTTTGTCATGTAAGTGTGTAAACAAAAATTATACTTATACTAAACTGAATTATTTGAATAAGAACTGTACGAGTAGGCTGAATAGCTTGAAATAGAAATGGTTTTTGCGATTAGATTGTATACTTATGCTTAACTGAATTGTTTTAAACAAAATTGTTTGAAACAGAATTGTTTATTTGATTAAAAATGGATTTGGCATAAAATAACCGACAAAGGTTCATATGTCATAAAACCCAAACAAACAAACAAGTGGTGTTTTGCGTGACTATAACATTTATCGCTTATTGTGGAGGTGCCAATGTAGTAATGGTTATTGTCGTAGGAAATGGACACGGCGACACGAGTTCAAATCCTGTACGAGACTGATTGCATTTCACATAGCACTAATACCCTTAGGAAAGGTATGAATCCAATTATTCTCCCTCCAGCTATGGGTAAATAGTAGGGCAGACTAGGTTCTTCAACCTTGGTGAGGCAACTAGTCTAGGAGAAGGAAAACTCTGAATTCAAACCTGTTAAACTCCGTTTAAAAATTGACCTTGTGTCATATCCTGCCCGCGTGGAGGGGTTGGTAAATATGATAACATTTATCGCTGTTCAACGAGTAATGTTTGATATTGGTACTAACAAATGGCGTTCATCAGAATCATAGTATATTTAATTAGCAAATTTATATAATTAATATAATTTAAATTTGTTTTATTTGGTTTGGTTTTATGTTATATCAACCATTGCCAAATCCTTTTTATATGAAGGTAGCAAAAAAAAACAAAAAAAAACAACATAATCCAAATAGGTGAATATATTATGATGTAAAGTCGATGTTAACGTTTCGGTTTCATTAACCATCATCAGGACTTTAATATCAAAATAGTTCACATAGCGATGGATGCATGCTGAGATGACAGGAGCGAATGAGAAATATACAACGAAAAGATACACAAACGTGCACATGGCGTTCATAATTCATATTAACCATTGTAGGTTATTTAATGTCAAATCCTCTTTATATATATATATATATATATATATATATATATATATATATATATATATATGATTTGGTTTGGTTGGGGTTTATGGCATATCAACCATTGCAAATTATCCTCTTTATACGTATGAATTGAATATAAATCCTCTTTATACGTATAAATTGAATATAAATGATTTGGTTGTGTTTATTCTATGGCATATCAACCATTTTAGGTTATTCATTGCCAAATCCTGTTTATACATGTATATCAAATATATATGATTTTGTAAACACATTTTGTTGATAACATTTTTAAAGGGCCTGAGCTATTTTTTTTTTTTTTTGCACACTGTTAAATGGTTTCAAGTATTGCTTTGTAACCGTAACAATTTAGCATCGGGCCGCGCAAAAGCAGGACGACCAGCACGAACGTACATTCAGCAGCTATGTGAGGATACAGGTTGTTGTCCTGAAGACCTGCCTAGGGCGATGAACAATAGGGAGGAGTGGCGAGAGAGGGTCAGGGATATCCGTGCTGCCAGCACGATATGATGATGATGATGATGATGATATGATACGCTCGAGATTAATTTGTCGGTAATCTCATTTTAAAATGTTAGTACAAATTTGTTTCCCAGAAGTATCGTTCTCGTTTCTACATAATCAAATAGTTTCAATTATTGCTATGTATCACTAACAATTTAATTAAACATAAGTTATTTGTATACACACAGTTAAATGTAAAAGCAGTTCTATTTCAAACGATTCAATTCAACATTAGTCATTTGTTTGCATTCGGGTTAAATGTCAAACAGTTGTTATTTGACCCATGGATAGGACCCTTAAGGGTGATAACGTTCGGGCCACTTGGAGCGATGTAAATAAAGGAGTACTCTGCATTTCCCAAAGCTCCAGCATTACTGCAGCCGAACCATCAGATTGCTCCATGTCATATCAGGACATTCGTTGACTGGTGGGTTTCGCAGCCGATTGGGCTGTAAATTTAAATAAAGGGGTGCAATTTGCTCCAAAGTTCAGACAGTGTGATTGGTTTGAAAACTTTTCCGTTAATACAGACACGCATGCGCGTTGATGTGAAATGTGAAACTAAAGGCCCGTTCTTTTGTGGCGACTATAATGTAAAAAGAAAACGAAACAAAGCAAAAAACAAACAAAAAAATTAACTGACAAACGTAAACATCCATATGTACACACAAAAGTATATGGTAAAAGTTTCTATTTTCATAGAGTATCACGCAGGTTCCGTTTGGGGTAATTTATACAAAAGCCTTAAATCTAAAACAATGTAGGTCGGAATATTTTTTTATTTTACTTTTTCGTTTCATTTTGGGCATTATTGCAAATTGAAACCGAATTCTAATAAATATGTCACTGCGAAGAGTAATTAACTCTGCTAGTACACACACACACACACACACACACACACACACAGAGAGAGAGAGACACACACACACATATTCTCGTCTTACATAACTTTGTCCAATAACATCTATCTATCAATCTATCATTCTATCTATATTTTCCAGTCTGTTTCTCTCTATCTATCAATCTATCTATCTATCTATCTGTATATGTGTATGTATTAATCTGTTTATATGTATCTATTTATGTATCTGTTCATATCCGTTCAAATCTATCTATCTATCTATCTATCTATCTATCTATCTATCTATCTATCTATCTATCAGTGTGTGTGTGTGCGTGTGTGTGTGTTAGTCTGCTTATATCTATCTATTTCCCAAGCAAAATATTTTAGCTTAGATGACTCTTTCCTTCTACCTCTTAGCTTCCTATTTCATCTTTTGTGAAAGTAAGACATTCTTTAAGCCACAAGAAAGAGGTTCAACACTTCAACACACACACACACACACACACACACACACACACACACATATATATATATATATATATATATATATATATATTGCTTTGCTTTTTTTTCTTTAATTTCACATATATAAAGACTGCCATGATCTGTTAGAAGGTCTCACCCTTAAAAGAGAAACAAGATTTTTTTATATTTATTGAGGGAAGGAAACATAACTTTTGATATTGCCAAAATATTTTATCAGAGATCATAGGATAATCAAGTAAAAAGATTACAAACTAAAACAAAACAAAAGCAAAAAATTGTTTTGAAGACTGTCACGAAAAGAGATTTCTGAAAAATTAAAAACGTAATAAGCTACAAAAAGAGTAGAAAGAAATGTGGCTCTAAAATCAAGAAAATGTTTAAATAATCTAGTGAATCCCAAAATATCAAGAACAACGGCTAAAGATTTAGAAACAAAGAAATATCTGTAGATATTTCAAAGAGAAAAGTGTAAGTTAGGCGAAGAGGTGATTTCTCAACAGTAATTTTTACTAGGTTAATATAAGGGATATGTTTAAAAAGTAAAGAGACGGACACTAGATTTACCAAGAGAGAAGTGAACAATGAATGAAACGTTCATCTTCAAAATACGTGATGTGTTGAGACAGAAGCTGTGTTTACCATGGAAGGAAGGAAGGAACAATGAACGAAAGGTTCATTTTCTTCGAAATACAAGATGTGATCACAAAGTATGGAAACAGAATCAGTATTTACCAAGACTGAAAGGAACAGTGAATGAAACGTTTATTTACTTCAAAATACGAGATGTGTTGAAATTGTGGAAACAGAAGCTGTGTTTACCATGGAAAGAAGGAGGGAACAATGAACGAAAGGTTCATTTTCTTCGAAATACAAGATGTGATCACAAAGTATGGAAACAGAATCAGTATTTACCAAGACTGAAAGGAACAGTGAATGAAACGTTTATTTACTTCAAAATACGAGATGTGTTGAAAGTGTGGAAACAGAAGCTGTGTTTACCATGGAAGGAAGGAAGGAACAATGAACGAAAGGTTCATTTTCTTCGAAATACAAGATGTGATCACAAAGTATGGAAACAGAATCAGTATTTACCAAGACTGAAAGGAACAGTGAATGAAACGTTTATTTACTTCAAAATACGAGATGTGTTGAAATTGTGGAAACAGAAGCTGTGTTTACCATGGAAAGAAGGAGGGAACAATGAACGAAAGGTTCATTTTCTTCGAAATACAAGATGTGATCACAAAGTATGGAAACAGAATCAGTATTTACCAAGACTGAAAGGAATAGTGAATGAAACATTTATTTACTTCAAAATACGAGATGTGTTGAAAGTGTGGAAACAGAAGCTGTGTTTACCATGGAAAGAAGGAGGGAACAATGAACGAAAGGTTCATTTTCTTCGAAATACAAGATATGATCACAAAGTATGGAAACAGAATCAGTATTTACCAAGACTGAAAGGAACAGTGAATGAAACATTTATTTACTTCAAAATACGAGATGAGTTGAAATTGTATTCATGACGTCGTGGTTATAATGTTGGGCTGTGATATCTTAGCAAACAAGTTCATTTTTGAATTAATACGCTTTGGAAAGGTACTTATCAACCCTTTTATCAACCCCACGAGCAATGGTTCAAATTAAGGACTACTGTTCTTCTACAATGATATCTTTGGCATTATATAACCCATGAAGGATGATATGCCTATTAACCAAGAAACCAATCCAAACTATATCTTATTCAATTCACCGATCTATTCTGCGTTACTGATATCTATCTATCTATCTATCTATCTATCTCTATCAATCAATCTCACCCATTGCCCAGTTTCCCAGTCGGGTGGGGCAGTAGAATACATCGACTGCTTCTCTGCAGAGGGGTAAGACACCCTCCAACGAGTGTCCTGGATATAACACTAAACAATCTGATAATGAGGCTCCAGTAATGCTTCATTGCTATTTCTTCCCGGGCCACTCTGGCCCAGAGTTTTAGTACCTGATTAGGGTCCAATCCAAGGGTTGAATAGAATTAAACCGTTGTTTGAGTTTACTGGTTTTGGCATTTAAACAGCGTATTTATACTAAAATGGATTGTTTAAAATTATAGAACTGTTTTGACATTTAAACTGTGTACTTTTGCAGAACTGCATTGCTCGAAATAGAACTGTTTTGACTTCTAAACTGTGTACTTATGCAAAAATGAATTATCTGAAATAAAAGTGTTTTGACATTAACTCTGTGTATTGCCCAGTCGGTTAGGGCTGTTGAATACACCGAGTACTTCTCTCCAGAGGGGTATGACTCCCCCACGAGTGTCCTGGATATGACACTAAACAATCGGATGGTGAGGTTCCAGGGATGCTGAGGCTTTGGTGAATGCGGAGCACCCCTTCAATTCAATTGCTACCAGGTCTACTCTGGCTCGGAATGGCAGCTCCTGATAGGGCCATACGTATGGGTTAAATAGAATTAAAGTGCCTACTAATGCAAAACTGAATTGTTTGAATTAGAACTGTTTGACTAAACTGAATAGCTTGAAATAGAAATGTTTTTGACAAACTGTGTATTTATGCTAAACTAAATTGTTTGAAATGGAATTGTTTTTGACTTTGAAACTGTACTCACGCAAAACTGAATTGGTTAATATAGAACTGTTTTGACATTTAACTGTGTGTAGAGAAAATCTATACTTACACTAAACTGAATTGTTTGAATTAGAATTGTTTGACTGAACTGAATAGCTTGAAATAGAAATTTTGACAATTAAACTGTATTCATGCTAAACTGAATTGTTTGAAATAGAACTGATTATTTGTATAAAAATGGATTTGGTGTTAAACAACCTACAAAGGTTGAGAAGCCATAAAACTCAACCAACAAATCATCATTGCCCAGTCAGCTGGGGTTGCAGAATATTCAGATTTTACAGAGGAGCTAGTCTTTCCCAGCGAGTATCCTGGATATGACACTAAACAATCTGACGGTGAGGCTCCAGTAATGCTGGAACTTTGTCGAATACAGAGCACTACTTTGTTTCCATCGCTCCCAGGCTCCTTTCTATGAGTCAAATAGAACTAAACCGTTTACTTATGGTAAAGTGAATTGTTTAAAATAGAATAATATCCGTTATATTACATATCCAACTCGAAATAATAAAACCTAGGTATCTCAGTATCTATTGTAATATCAGAATAATAATCAGAATATAGTTTCCATGCAATTATATCTACCTATATGTCGCCTGGAGTAGAAATATATTTGTAAAAGATGCGAGAAATTAACAATTATTTACCAGTTAAGAGTAAAAAAGGCAAGCTCTTTGTTAAATGCAGATATCTAAACAAATAGTTCTTTTAAGGGTAAATAAACCCGGCTCCTTGGCCTAGTTGGTAGGGTTCACCAATGATCCGGGAGACCTGAGTTCAATCCCAGGTCGCGTCATACCAAAGACTTTGAAAATGGCACTTGATACCTCCTTGCTTAACTCTTAGCGGTGTAAGGTACGTATCAAGGGTAAAGTCGAGCAATCCAGGAAAAGAAGTAGTGACTCCCCCCCGATACTTCGGTGTAGTAGCTATTGAAAAGGGAGCCCTCTGGTCACCCTCGATTACGGGCGCCAACTTTACTTTCTTTTACCATTTACAAAAATAAGTCCAATTTAATTAATCATATTATAGTATATACTAATTTAACCATGAGTTTTTAAAAAATATAACGTAAATAATAATAAAAGTGAACGATGATAAAACATTGAATGTTTGCTGGTATGAGCGTGATATGGCACCCAAAAGGAATCAGTTTTGAAGTTTAACTTTAATAGACTGTATATTTATCATACATCCCACTAACGTACGAACGTGGCACAAGGCCGTTTTTAAGGTGGGTCCTGTCGCAGGGCCGAAGTCCACACGCGTCTGGCAAGGCCAAAAATAACTTCGGTCCCGTCGGCCTCAGGCGTCAGGCAATAATCCCCCCGAAGGTGGTAAAAGCCTGGGGGATGGTCCCCTGAGGCTGGAGGAACTCTCCAGTGCCGAGGCACACCCGGCAGAACTGCCCAGGGGTACGATGGCCTACCAAATGTGACCCAACAACTCGAGAGGAAAGGTCGGGAGAACTCTGTTTTAATAGACTGTGAATTCAAATTCTCAAATGTGTGAGATGTGCGTGTTTCATATATTCTACCATCAGTCAACCTTATTTGGCAGTCGACCTATACAGGATCTACAAATCTCCGCGTCTACTTATTCGCCAGATCGACTAGTGAACCGATATTTACAGGAAGTGAATTGGTGTTATGTAATTTTCGTAAATTTGTATTACGATTTTTATAATTTCATATCATTCTCTGGTTGGTTGGTTAGTTGTTTGGGTTTTATGGCATATCAACCTTTGTCTGTTATTTAAGGCCAAATCCATTTTTATGTAAATAATCTGTTCTTTTTAAAACAATTCATTTCAGCATAAGTGCACAGTTTAATGGTGAAAAACATTTCTATTTCAAACTATTCAAGTAGTTATACGTAATAATTCAGTTAAGTGTAAATACTGTTTTAATGTCCAAAAACAGTTCTATTTCAAATAATTCAGTTAAGCATAAGCAGGCAGTTTAAATGTAAGTACGGTTTAATTGTCAAAAATATTTCTATTTCAAGCTATTCAGTTTATTCAAGCAATTCAGCTTAGCATTAGTATGCTGTTAGTTTTATTTAACCCATAGAGAGGGCCATATCAGGTGCTACCACTCCGGGGCCAGAGTGAACCTGGGAGGAATGGCAGTAAAGAGGTACTCTGTATTCTCCTAAACCCCAGCACTGCTCGTGGTGTAATGGTTAAAGCGGTGGACTGCGGAATCGTAGTACGCGAGTTCGTACTCCAGTCGCGCTATTACATTCACTTTCAGGCAAATACCCTTGGGAAAGGTATGAACCCCCTTATCCTCCCAGCTATGGGTTAAATAGTATCACTACTGTTCTTCGAGGATAATGGCTTTGGCATTAAATAACCTAAAAAGGGTTGATATGCCATTAAACAACCAAACTTCTCTTATTCTCTACCTCTCGTTTTTCATCCCCCCTTCTTGTCCTAATCTCTCTTTTACTTATCTTACCCTCTTCGTTTTCTCTCCTCTTCCTGCTCGTACTCAAGTAGTCACTCGATATTATATAAATGTTTTTAAATTATTGGAGCTAGATAGAAGTTCTTGAAAGCACAGAACTGTGTCCATATTAATTGTCTTTTACAGAAATAATCGATATCATGTGACTTGGTGCCAAAAAAAAAAAAGAAGAAATTCCCAAAGAAATGTATAAACGTACAGTGTGCGTGATTTCCTAACTTTTATGCCTAAGATAACCAAAAGCGGTTTGACATCCCGTTAAAATCAATCAATCAATCTATCATTTTGTCTTTCAACAAGAAATACAACAGTGATTATAATTTTGTGCGCAATAATGCGTATATTATCTAAAACTAATTTTAAAATTTTTTGTTTCTTTGTTTGGCATATCAACCTTTATAGGTTATTTAATGCCAAACCAATTTTCTTTTTTTTTTTTTTTTTTTTTTTACAAATAAACAGTTCCATTTCAAACAATTCAGTTTAGCATAAGTACACAGTTTAATTGACAAAAACATTTCTATTTCAAGTTATTCAGTTTAGTCAAACAGTTCTAATTCAAACAGTCTAGTTTAGTGTAAGAATAGTTTTTGTTGCCACATAGTTAAATGTCAAAACAGTTCTATTTTGAACAATTCAGTTTAGCATAAGTACGAAGTTTACACGTCAAAACAGTTCTAATTCAAGCAATTCAGTTTAGCATAAGTACACAGTTTAATTGACAAAGAGATTTCTATTTCAAGTTATTCAGTTTAGTCAAACAGTTCTAATTCAAACAGTCTAGTTTAGTGTAAGAATAGTTTTTGTTGCCACATAGTTAAATGTCAAAACAGTTCTATTTTGAACAATTCAGTTTAGCATAAGTACAAAGTTTACACGTCAAAACAGTTCTAATTCAAGCAATTCACTTTAGCATAAGTACGCAGTTTAGTTCTATTTAACCTATTGATAGGGTCCTGTCAGGTGCTACCACTCTAGGCCAGGTTTTACCTGGGAGCGATGGCAATGGGGAGGTGCTCCGTATTCCTCAAAGCTCCAGTATTACTGGAACCTCACCATCAGATTGTTTAGTGTCATTACTATGACACCCGTTGGTGTATGGAGTGGGGGTCTTACCCCTCTGCAGAGAAGCAATCGGTGTATTCTACAGCCTCGGCCGACTGGGTAATTAAAATGTTTTATAATTCACGTGTTTGCATTCCATCTCCGACATATCCGACATTACTTTCCGAACGAGCTCATAACTTACAACAACGATAATATGTGGGTGAAATCAATGTAACAATAATTTCTTCTGTACGTTGTTGATCAGTTTAATTCTGATTATGTCTTGAATAATGTTATTTCTGTATTGAACAGTGAGAGGGAACTAATTCTGCTAGCGACAATGGTTGTATTTATTATTAGCGTTATTATTATTGTTGTTGCTGGTGTAACTGTTATTGCCATCGTACTTCACGTGTAATCAGTAACAGCGCTTAAATGTCTCCAATGAAGCAGACGACACTGTCAGATAGGCAGTCCTGACATGACGCCTGGGGGATTAAGGTACAATAAAGGAAAATAAATCCTATTTCATAGCGATGTTTTAGAAATTGGGGAAGAAGAAGAAGAAGAAGAAGAAGAAGAAGAAGAAGAAGAAGAAGAAGAAGAAGAAGACATTCAATGAGAGTGTAATTGGTTATGAATGAAAATGAAATATATATATATATATATATATATATATGTGTGTGTGTGTGTGTGTGTGTGTGTGTGTGTGTGTGTGTGTGTGAGAGAGAGAGAGAGAGAGAGAAAGAAAGAGAGAGAGAGAGAAAGGGAGAGAGAGAGAGAGAGAGAGCTATGAAAAAATCAGAAAGGAGAAAATGAAAGCAAAATAAAAAAAACAAAAAATGAAAAAGTTAATAGATAGATAGATAGATATCAACGGAAAAAAAAGTAAAAGAATGAGAGAAATAATTTAAAAAGGCAAAAAGCTAGATGTAAAAGAAAGAAAGAAAGAAAGAAAGAAAGAAAGAAAGAAAGAAAGAAAATTAGTTCTTAAAGAGGTTGACATATTTCCGAAAAAATGGAATGAAGAGAATTACGAATTGGAAAAAATATAGAAAAGAAAGTTATGAACAAAATAAGAAAGAAAAAAGAAATACAAAAAAAGTTTGATAGATAGATAGATAGATTGATAGGAATTATGAGGTAGAAAGAAGGAAGGAAGGATAAAAAGAAAGAAAAAGTATTATAAAGAATGATACAAGGAAAAAAATGAAAATTTCAAAAAAGAAGCGAAAATTAAAAAAAAAAAAAACAGGAAATAAATAAATAAATTAATAAATAAATTGTGAGGTAGAAGGAAAAAGAAAGAAAAGAATATTATAGCGATAGTTAAAAAGGAAAACAATGAATTAGTCAAAAAAGCGAGACGAAAAAAATTAAAAAAATAGAAAACAGGAGGAAATAAATAATTAAATAAAAAGAAAGAAAGAAAGAAAGAAAGAAAGAAAGAAATTGTAAGATAGAAGAAAGAAATTTTAAAAAGAAAGAATATTATAAAGAAAGTTAAAAGAAAAAATAAATAAGTCTAAAAACGAAAAAAGGATTAAAAAGAAGAAAGAAAGAAAGAAAGAAAGAAATTGTAAGATAGAAGAAAGAAATTTTAAAAAGAAAGAATATTATAAAGAAAGTTAAAAGAAAAAATAAATAAGTCTAAAAACGAAAAAAGGATTAAAAAGAAGAAAGAAAGAAAGAAAGAAAGAAATTGTAAGATAGAAGAAAGAAATTTTTAAAAGAAAGAATATTATAAAGAAAGTTAAAAGAAAAAATGAATAAGTCTAAAAACGAAAAAAGGATTAAAAAGAAGAAAGAAAGAAAGAAAGAAAGAAATTGTAAGATAGAAGAAAGAAATTTTTAAAAGAAAGAATATTATAAAGAAAGTTAAAAGAAAAAAAAAATAAATCTAAAAACGAAAAAAGGATTAAAAAGAAGAAAGAAAGAAAGAAAGAAAGAAAGAAATTGTAAGATAGAAGAAAGAAATTTTTAAAAGAAAGAATATTATAAAGAAAGTTAAAAGAAAAAATAAATAAATCTAAAAACGGAAAAAGGATTAAAAAGAAGAAAGAAAGAAAGAAAGAAAGAAAGAAAGAAAGAAATTGTAAGATAGAAGAAAGAAATTTTAAAAAGAAAGAATATTATAAAGAAAGTTAAAAGAAAAAATAAATAAGTCTAAAAACGAAAAAAGGATTAAAAAGAAGAAAGAAAGAAAGAAAGAAAGAAATTGTAAGATAGAAGAAAGAAATTTTTAAAAGAAAGAATATTATAAAGAAAGTTAAAAGAAAAAATGAATAAGTCTAAAAACGAAAAAAGGATTAAAAAGAAGAAAGAAAGAAAGAAAGAATGAATGAATGAAAGAAAGAAATCAGATCGGAAAATATAAGAGAAAAACTCAAATGAAGAACCTAAATATCCAACCTTTCATTCTCCGAAAAGTAGGAAAGAAAGAAATTTCACAAAAAGAAATAAAATGAAACCAACGCCAACCGAAAAAAAAAAAAAGGAACACACACACACACATACACACACACACACACACACACACATATATATATATATATATATATTTATAACTACAAACCAAATAAAACGAGAAAGAACATGAAAAAAGAAATGTCGTTGCAATCAGAAAATGATGGGTAATATTGACAAGGAAACCAAAGAAAGAAGAAGAAGAAAGAAAAAGAAAAAGAAAAAGAAAAAATAATGTGTAACTAAAGACGAGACTTTCCTACTCCCTTCTCCCCACCCATACACACGCATAAAAAAATTACAAGAATAAAGCGAAGATGAAAAAGGAAAGAGAATATTCAAGTGGTGGAAAAACAAACATAAAATAAAACAATAAAAGCAAAAAAAAAAAAAAATTACCCACCAAAGAAAGAAAAAAGATACAAAATAAATAAATGAATGAATAGATAAATAAATAACAAAAGCTTAGCAAAAAAATAAAAAAACAAAAAAAAAGAAAATACGGAAGAAAGATTTGATCGAGAGAAAAATAGTTTTAAAAAGCTATAACATGTATCGCAAGTGAATTCAGTTTGGCACAAGGCCATGAGATGTGCATTGAAAACGAAACTCACGATTAAGAGTCTGCTTGCCTCAGTCCGATAACCAAGCTAGCGCCCTTGAAATCACCAGCTTTGACAAAAAGTCATAAGTGTGAGACACTTGGTTAGGATCAAACTCACTAAGTATACAAAGAGTTGCCTCGGTTTCAAAATTATCCCATACTGGGCATAAAAAATTTACTTTGAACTGCGATTATTATCACGGGCACTTGTCGTGGCATAATTCTAATCAAGCTAAATAAGAAAACCGTTTTTAGTGTGTTCGAAACTCGCAGTCAGCCTCATACTTCTGGCTTTGTGCTCAGCTAAGCTTTGCTGAACAGAAAGCCGAAAGTTTGCCTTTGTGCTAAACCAAGCTTAATTGAGTAAATAGCAACCATTTCGGGGACAGAAGGGAGCCTTATGTGCTGTAAAGGTTAACGAGCTAAGCTAGGAGACCGTTTTTAGCTAGTTCGAAACTCACTGGGTGCCCCACGCTTCTACCTTTCTGCTCAACTAAACCTAGCTTAGTACGTAGTGACTATTATGGAACAAAGAAGTTAAACGGTTTGAAAGAGAATCGAGACATTCGTTGTAGGTGATTTCGATTCTTACTCAGTGCTGCGTCCTTCTGACCGTGTGCCAAACTAACCCAAGTTTAGTAAAAAAGATGTGTTAGTGTTTACTAACCAGGAAAAGCAGATGAAAAGAAATCTGATAGGAATTACTTGGAAGGAAAAAGGAAAGATGAAACCCCAAAACTTAGTAAAGACTGATAGAAAAAATGTTCCTACGCGCCAAAAAATAAATGAAGAAAGAAAATATCTTTCTTTAAAAAGGGGTTTTAAAAAGAGCCACAAAGAGTTCTACAGATAAAAAGATTGAAATCATTTTTTGGCAGGGTGGAGCTTGAGGAATAGAGAAAAAAAGTAGGGAAAAGAAGGAATATATGGTGATAAAAAAAGCAAAGAAAGAATAAAAGAATTTTAAAAAATGAAGAAAAAACAAAGAAAAAAACAAAGAAAAAAACAAAGAAAAAGCAAAGAAAAAGAAAAAAAAAAGGCTTGCTAAAGAAGAAGAAGAAGAAGAAGAAGAAGAAATAGGATAGGAGCAGCTTTTACGATTGAAGAACGATGTAAATTTCGTCTTGAAGAAAGAAAGAAAGAAAGAAAGGCCAGAGAAAGACACAATGGAAAGAGAGAAATATACAACGAAAGAACTTGATCCTCAACTCACACAAAATAAAGAAAATAAACTTTTAAATGAAGAAGAAGAAGAAGAAGAAGAAGAAGAAGAAGAAGAACTCTTCAAGAATATTTGATATTTAAGAAAGAAAGAAAGAAAGAAAGAAAGAAAGAAAGAAAGAAAAGATGTTTTCAAGAAGAAGAGATGGAGAGTTCTTTCAAATGAAAAATGAAACTTTTGCTGTCGTGTTCATCAAAGAAGAAAAAAAGAAAGAAGGAAAGAAAGTGCTCTAAGGAAGACAAGAAGAAACGGAAGAAAAGAGGAAGAAGCTCTTTGAGAGAAAAGTGAAACCATTTTCGAAGATTCTAAAAGCATTCGATAATGAGAAGAAGAAGAAGAAGAAGAAGAAGAAGAAGAAGAAGAAGAAGAAGAAGAAGAAATTAGTCAGCAGCAGCGGCGGCAGCGGCAGCAGTGGCGGTGGCAGTGCCAGAGATGGAATTGGAGGCGGAGGCTGAGGTGAGGTACATAAAACCAATCATTACAAGACAACAGCCAAAAAGTCAGTAAAGAAAATAAATTTAAGCCGAGTATGGAAAACGGGACGTGGAAGGATCGGTGGTTGGGTACGTGAGGAGGTGGCAGCCTCGTTGTTGTTGTTGGTGGTGGTGGTGGTTGTGGTGGTGGAAGTGGTGGGTGTGACAAATATTTTCACGTCAGATAACACGTATACGGAGTGTATGAAAGAAACGGAAAAGAAAATTGAAAAAGAAAAATCCTTGTCACCCCCAACAACAACAATTACTACTACAACTACTACTACTACTATTACTACTAAA
>OY757934.1:20796887-20881887 GCA_963585895.1 Sepioteuthis lessoniana
GCAAAAGCAGGACGACCAGCTCGAACATACATTGAGCAGCTATGTGAGGATACGGGATGTAGCCCTGAAGACCTGCCGGAGGCGATGAACGATAGGGGGAAGTGGCGAGAGAGGGTCAGGGATATCCATGCTAGCGGCACGACATGATGATGATGATGATGAGAACGGTCTTCGGTGGCTTGGTAATGGGATTGGAAGAGGTGGAAATCGGAGGACGTACCGAAAACATCCAAAATGCAGCATTACTAATATCGACTATAATACTGGAAAGAGTCCTGGAGACTTCAGAAGATTTGATCTCACTCAGACTCTACGGAAATGCCATCAGCAAACGCAGGTGTCAAAATCTTGCAAGGAATAATAATAATATTTGTATGTGTGTGTGTGTGTGTATGTTGATGACGTAGTTTGCTATATCAATAAATAAAGAGAACACAATATCATTGGTGTACCGTATATATTTTTGTCCTGATGAACGCATTGACAAGAAACTGACAGTAGCCAAGCACCGTCAACTATGTGTCTACGATAACCTTATATATATATATATATATATACGAAATGCATAGATAAGTTTCCATACTTTTTTTCGTATGGGCATTTAGAATTGTTGTAGACTCTTGAAAATTCACTATGTTATTGCTATACATCTTATGAGATGAGTGACCAATTTTTATGATTTCACGTTGAAAGGAACAGCTACTGCAGAAATTGGAAAACACCCTACTAAAGCCTGATTGTCACAGCTGGTGAATTTCAAATATGCAATCTGACACTTTAGAAGAACGATATGCAATAAAATTCTGCCTTCAACTTGGAAAAAAATGGAATGCTTCAGACTGCTTTTCGACCATCTTGCATGAATCGAGCACCAGCTTTTGAGTGGCATAAGAATTGAAGGAAGGCAGGGAGTCTGTGAGGGATGATAAGAGGTGTAGGAGGAGTAAGGAAGTCAATACACAAGAGTTGATTGGCCAAACGGTTAGGGTTAGGGTTACTATGTTGAGGTTTTAAGGGAGTTCAGGAAGAGATTACAAATCATGTATTTACAAATGTAATATAATTGCGGAAGGATGTTTTTATATTATCATTTTTCGTTTTATATATCTTATCTTTCTGTTTAGTTAGGCTTAGAACCTTTCGGCTTAGTGCATGGGTAGATGCAGACATTAACGCAGGTGTTCACGCGCGCGCAGGGAGGATGTGACAATCACAGATGTCACAATAAAAACCCCAGATAGTAAATAGGACTGGGGATGTGAATGACGGCATGGGCAGGGATTCTTAGTGATTTTGAATAAAAGCAGTGAGTTTAGAGTTGGACTTAGACGGAGCGAGTTGGGATTCGAGTCTGGGCGAGGCCAGTCCAGTTGTTTGCTGCGGGGTGCGCATGCGCGTTTGTTGGGTCATATGAAACAGTCAGCATAGTAAAAATTGTGTCTCTCTCTCCTCGTGTCGAAAACCTAAACTTAAAGAAGGTAATAAAAGTTTCGTACCTGAACCAAGAGAGTCGTCAGTGTTTCGCGTATTTTTCGGGATTCCTATGCGTATGAACATTCGATGAACATATGTACATTTCACATATCCGTATCATGGTATGTTACACAAAAAGAATTTGGCATCAAATAATTTACAAGTATTGATAGGCCATAAAACACAACCAACCAACTCACACACACATACACACATGCGCATATATATATATATTATATATATATATATATTACTAAATTATTGAAAAGAAATTTTCCAGTAACAAACCCACTGCATAAGATATTTGATAAAAATCATATCAAGCTAAGTTATAGTTGTATGCCTAATATTAATAGTATCATCAATAAATCTAACATAATGAAACTTAATAAAGAAAAACATAACGAGGCCTCTAAATGTAATTGTAAGGAATAGACTGGGTGTCCCCTTAAAGGCAAATGTCAGTATGAATGTATAGTTTACCAAGTAGAGGTATGTAGTGGCGAAATGCACAATTGTAAAAATAAAAGGGTATACTTCGGGAGTGTTTAAACATAGGTACTATAATCATAGGCCGAGTTTTACGCATGAAAAATATTATCATATTGCTAGTTTATTTAATTATGTGTGGGAGATTAAAAATAGGCAAGGCATTGATCCCATATCAAAATGGGAAGTTGTAAAAAAAAATGTCGCAAATTCAGGAACGGTGATAGGGATTGTATACTTTGCAATGAGGAGAAATTGGCTATAGCTTCTTATAATAATAGGGATCTGTTATAGCTTCTTATAATAATAGGGATTTGTTATAGCTTCTTATGATAATAAGGATTAGTTGAATCAAAGGTCGGAGATATTGAACGCCTATAGACACAAAAGAAATTGGCTCCTCTATAATTAGGTTTTTTTTGGGGGGGTGGGGGTTTCATTGCTACTTCATCCCACGCTTTTTATATATTTTTTTTTCTTGATAATAAACTTGTTTTTTTTGGGGGGGGGTATGCAAATTTTCCGTTCAGCGTGATTTCTTTTTTTTTTTTTTTTTTTTTATATAAAAATAGATTTTTTCCATGCTTTGTTAGTCAGGATTTGGTACCCTGATGAGCCGCTTAGGCGAAACTGTAGTAGGTTAGTTCCTGACTCACGAAATAATTTTCGTAACTCTCTCTATATATATATTACATGTTTATAGACATATTACATCTCCTTATGTATTATTTGTTATTACCTTAAGTAATAAAACAAAATAGAAGTGATGCTCACAAGAATGTTACGAGCTGTATTGAACAAATCCTGGAAGCAACAGCCCACAAAACAACGGCTGTAAGGCCACTTACCTCCTATCTCTAAAACAATCCAAATAAGACAAATAAGATATGTAAGATACTGATGGAGAAGTAAGGACGAACTCATATGCGACGTCATCCAATGGACCCCTTCACATGGATGTGCAAGTGTTGGCCGACCAACAAGAACCTACCTACAACAGCTCTGTACAGACACTGGATGTCGTCTAGAAGACTTGTCAAAAACAATAGATAATAGGGACGAATGGCCAGAAAGAATCAGGGAAATCCTTGCTAGCAGAGTGACATGATGATGTTATATGTTTATATATTTTGCATATTATCATATCATTATATTCGTATATAATACATATCATGTTTATATGTATCATAAACTATATTACGTTTGCATGCATGTTTATATATATTATATTACATTTGCATATATATATATTTCGTTTCTTTTTAAAGATAGGAATCACTGGCCGCAGTTTGAAAGTTGCCTTAAATCGTCTTCAGACCACGGCGCAATATGCATCAAGTTGGATTTGGTCGAAAGCGAGAAAGTTTTCAGCATGAAGGTAATACACGCGGAACCACCTTTCCCGTGTGATTACGTAAGAAACGGTTACTGTAAACGCGTAATAACATCAACCGCCGAAAGTAAACGCGTTTTTAAAATCACAAACTGCACTCAGAAAATGGAGATTAACGTCCAATGTTGTCTCTGCATTTAATTGATCTGGCGTATATCTATATATATATGATTCTCCTAATACCCTGTCCGGTGGCAAAAGCTGCTTGGTAGCGCCAGGGGTGTCAGTACCACCTTGAGCAACCGAAACTGTGTTATCACACCTGGATGGCGGCTGATGAGGACATGCTATCGCGCGTGCTTTCACACGTTGTATGATGAAAAATATATATATATATACCCATGGACAAAAATATGAGATCACCTTCAAAAATGAAGAAAAATATATTGTTTAAAATTTTTGAATTATAAAAATCAGATTTATGAAAAATGATGCTTAATGACAAACTTAAAATATGAAGAAATTTCAATTCCTTTTTTATATGTAAATTAGAATTTATGCTTAATTGTAAAATTTTGTTTTGACGTAAATATAAAAGCATTGAGCAGAACTAAAGAATATAAAGGCAAATTGTTTTATTTAAAATTTTGTAGATCCACCGTTAGCTTTGATAACCTCAAATGTTCGGCTAGACATATTATCATCTAGTTTCTGTAGTTGAACCAAAGGTATTTTCCCCATGCGTCTAAGATTGCGTTTTTGAGTTGAAAAATTGCTGAGTACTGTCGACCTCCTTCATAAACGTTTGCAACAATCAATCCCCACAAATTTTCTATTGGTTAAATGTCTGCAGAGCACGCTAAGTGATCAAGAAGTCTTATTTTTATTCAAGCAAGTACTTCTTTGTTATTGATGTACTGTGGATAGCAGCATTTTCTTGCAGAAAAATCCATTCTTCTCCACATAGACGACGTCCTTATTTTGCGAGAGATAAATCATTCAACATCTTCACAGAGCCTGCTACTTTTTGTCGACCACTAATAAATTGTAGTTTAAGTTTTTCTAAAGATGAGAAGTCCTGCCCCCAGATCATGAGATCCTCTTCTGCAATGCCTTGTTGAGTAATTCTTTTTTGGAAAATTTTTTGCGTGCCAGTAATTCTGGAAATATTCAGGACCGTCTAAATTGAATTTCTTTTCGTCCGAGAAAACAACTTCTCCATTCTTTAATATTCATGGTTTGATATTGATGAAGATTTTCCAGTCTTTTTCCTTTGTGCTTCATAGTTAACCTTGGACAATGAATTCTTTTCGTATGCAAAATCTTTCCTTATTAAAATGCTTTCTAATTGTTCTAGTACTGCAAGTAACAACCACTAAAGATTTCAATGTCTTTTAAGGTTGATAAAGTTTTCTTTCTCAATTCTTCTCAAGAATTGTGTTGTTAATTTTTCTGGCCTGCCAGGCAGTTTTCTTGTTTCATACTTATTTGAACTTTTCAATCAACTGCAGATAACGGTTTTACTATGTCCTAAGGCCATCGAAATTCCTCTCTGAGATTTTCCAACTCTTTTCAAAGCTGTAATCTCGCCTTTCTCAAATTTAGACAATTCAGTTCCTTTAGCCATTTATCTTATTAATTTTTTAAGTAATACGGTTCAAATAATTTTTATATTACGAAGACTATATATGATAAATTTTTCAGTTAGATCAAGTCTTTTTTTTACTTTTTAATGGTGGCCTAATATTTACGCCAAAAATAAATTCTAAAATTTAGCATAAATGCTAATAAACGAGGATCATTAAATAAGTTTCCACATTTTTTTCGTATGGGCGCTTTTATTGATAGTACACACATGAAATTCAAGTCCCTTTCGAAATAATCTCCTCCGGCTGCAATGCACTTGTTGTACCGTTCCAACAACTTCTCGAAGGCCCCATGGACGTCCTCTTGTGTGAGCGTATCAATGACCTTCGTCACAGCCTCTTTCATCTCCTCAATTGTCTCATAACGATAGCCTCTGAGATTAGGGAATAACCAAAAGTCACAAGGATCAAGGTCTGGACTGTAGGGACGGTGAGGAACTGTCTTGATGCCCATCTTGGTCAAATAGTCTGTGACAAGGATGGAGATGTGGACTGGTGCATTGTTCTGGTGGAAATGCCACTGACCCGATTTGAAGAATGCTGGCTTCTTCCGACGGAATCTCTTGCTGAACTCCCTTAACACCTCAACATAGTAGCCCTAACCCTAACATTTTCGCCAATCAACTCTAATGTTCTGACTTCCTTACTCCTTCCACACGTCTCATCATCCCTTACAGACACCCTGCCTTTCTTGAATCTCTTATGCAACTCAAAAACACATGCTCGATTCACGCAAGACGCTCCAAAAGCAGTCTGAAGCATTCCAGACGTTTCTGTGGCATTTATTCCAAGTTTAAAACAGAATTCTATTGCATATCGTTCTTCTAAAGTGTCCTCACGTCCAGATTGCATATTTGAAATTCACCAGCTGTGACAATCAGGCTTTAGTAGGGTGTATTCCAATTGCTGCTGTAGCTATTCATTTGAAGCTGATATCATAAAAATTGGTCGGTGTATAGCAATAACATACTGAATTTTCAAGAGTCTACGACAATTTCAAATGCCTGTACAAAAATGTCGGTAAACTTATTGAATGCGTCACGTACATATAAAAAATGAATTGAATTTTTTTCTTTAAATATCTCCTAACCTTATCTTTCATATATCTAATTTTCATAATTTATAAATTTTAAACAATATATTTTTCTTCATTTTTGCGGGCGATCTTATATTTTTGTCCACAGATGCGTAATATATATATATATATATATATATATATATATATATATAACTATAAAATATATGCAGTACAAACATTTAATATAATGATAAATAACTTAAAAGAACATATTACACACTCACACACACACACACACATCTATCTATCTATCTATATATGTGTGTGTGTGTGTGTGTGCGTGTGTGTGTGTGTGTGCTTTGTTGTATGTGTGTGTATAACATGTTTTTATATATCATATATCATTATATTAAATGTTGTATGTATTGCATATATTCTCAAGTTATATATATATATGACTGGACGAAATTCCCCCGGAAATATGGAAGACCAGACAATTCGACGACATACTGCTCCGACACTGCAACGCAGTATACAATCAAAATCCGATAGATAGATGGACGAAGGGATGCATACTCCCCTTCCCTAAAAAGGGGGACCTCGGATTAGCCAAAAACTACCGAAGCATAACACTTACATCCATAGCTGCCAAAATCTACAATGCCCTACTACGAAACCGAATAGAACCCAAAATCGACAACATACTTAGAAAAAACCAAAATGGCTTCCGAAGATATAGATCTACGACCTCACAAATACTAACCATCCGCAGAATCCTTGAGGGTGTACGGGCAAAGAACCTACAAGCGACATTAATATTTGTCGACTTTACCAAGGCTTTCGACTCCATTCACAGAGGAAAGATGGAACAAATCCTACTAGCGTACGGCATACCTAAAGAAACCGTAGCGGCAATAACGATTCTCTATAGAAACACTAAAGTAAAAGTACGATCACCAGATGGAGACAAAGAATACTTCGACATTGTAGCAGGAGTACTACAAGGGGACACGCTGGCTCCGTATCTCTTTATCATTTGTCTAGACTACGTACTTAGAACATCGATTGACAAAATCAAAGAGAATGGCTTCGAACTGACGAAGAAAAGAAGCAGAAGATACCCCGCAACAACAATTACCGACGCCGACTACGCCGATGACATAGCGATACTGGCAAATACACCTGACCAAGCCGAAACACTTCTGCATAGTTTGGAACGAGCAGCAGCAAGCATAGGCCTCCATGTTAATGCACACAAAACGGAATATATGTGCTATAACCAAACGGGGGACATCTCCACTCTAGAAGGAACCCCTCTTAAACTAGTAGACAAATTCACGTACCTAGGAAGCAGCGTCGAATCAACCGAAAAGGACATCGAAACGAGGTTAACGAAAGCATGGACAGCTATCAATAGGCTATCGACTATATGAAAATCAGACCTAACCGATAAAATGAAACGCAGTTTCTTCCAGGCAGCGGTCACATCGATACTGCTATATGGATGCACTACATGGACGCTAACAAAACGGCTGGAGAAGAAACTAGATGGCAATTACACAAGAATGCTGCGTGCAATCCTCAACAAGTCCTGGCAGCAACACCCCACAAGACACCAACTGTACGGCCACCTGCCCCCTATCACGAAAACTATTCAAGTTAGGCGAACCAGACATGCAGGACATTGCTGGAGAAGCAGAGATGAACTCATAAGAGATGTACTCTTATGGATCCCCACACACGGCCGCGCAAAAGCAGGACGACCAGCACGAACGTACATTCAGCAGCTATGTGAGGATACAGGTTGTTGTCCTGAAGACCTACCTAGGGCGATGAACGATAGGGAGGAGTGGCGAGAGAGGGTCAGGGATATCCGTGCTGCCAGCACGATGATGATGATGATATATATATATATATATATATTATGCATTATAAAATATATTGTGTCATCAGCAGTGACCCTAATTTTCACCACCTTCGAATGTTATTGAGTTTATTACAGTGTCAGATTTGAAAAAATTCTTTAGTGGGACTGACTCTTTTTCTTTCTTTCTTTCTTTTTTTCTTTCTTTCTTTCTTTCTTTCTTTCAAACTCACTCACTCTGTTTATCTGTGCACAAGTGGAGAACTTATCAAATAAAATGATAAATGATTCAGTGATAATTAAAGACAGCAATTAATACTAATTACCAAAACGACACAAGTATTTATGATTAAATTCAATATTATCTTATTAATTAGTTTATTAATGTTTAATGCAATATATTAAATCAAACGAAACTAGATACGAACATATATAAAAAAAGATTTCAATCATTTGAATTTTATTTTAATTAATCATTGTATAAAATTATACAAAAGATTGCTTTTAAAACGTTTGAGAATAAAACAATAATATTAGAAGTCAATAATACCGAGTAATTATTTATAAAACAAAAGTATCTACAAATTATCCACACTATATACAATGTCATCGACACGCGGCTAACGAAGACATGGACAGCTTTCGATAAGCTATCGATCATATAGAAATCAGACCTAACCGATAAAATGAAACGCAGTTTCTTCCAGGCAGCGGTCGTATCGATACTGTTGTATGGATGCACTACTAGGACGCTAACAAAACGGCTGGAGAAGAAGCTAGACGGCAATTACTCAAGAATGCTGCGAGCAATACTGAACAAGTCCTGGCGGCAACACCCCACAAAGCACCAACTATACGGCCCCCTGCCTCCCATCACGAAAACTATACAAGTTAGACATGCAGGACACTGCTGGAGAAGCAGGGACGAGCTCATAAGTGATGTACTCCTATGGACCCCCACATATAGCCGGGCAAAAACAGGACGTCCAGCTCGAATATACATTCAGCAGCTATGTGAGGATACGGGATGTAGCCCTGAATACCTGCTAAAAGCGATGAACGATAGAGAGAAGTGGCGAGAGAGGGTCAGGGATAGCCGTGCTAGCGGCACGACATCATGATGGTGATGATATTCAATGTGAATTTTTATTTCTTAATCTTATCAAAAACACATACCTCTTCCCATCACTCCATGCTTTTATGGCAACATTTTCAAAATTTAATTAACGGAATTATTTTTGTAAATGGACTTTTTTTTAAAGATTTATCGGCGGAATTTTTGGACATATTCATAAAATGAAACTAAAGAATTAGGAAGCAATAACAACATTGAAATATTCATTAAAATCAAACATTTAAAATCAGTACACAAATTAGTCTTCCTTTTTACCCTTTAAAACGTCATTTGATTGTGTATATAAATATACAATTGCATGTTTTTAATATGAAGCTACAGTTAGCAATATTAATAATATGTAACAATTTTCTTAACTGAGATCCTAATAAAAATAAAATCAAAGAAAGTGTTAAGTATATGCCTCATATCGTCTTCAGACCGCGGCGCAATATGCAGCAAGTTGGATTTTGTCGAAAGCGAGAAGTTTTCAGCATGAAGGTAATACACACGGAACCACCTTTCCCGTGTGATTACGTAAGAAACGGTCACTGTAAACACGTAATAACATCAACGGTCGAAACTAAACGCGGTTTTTTTTTTAAAATCACAAACTGCACACGATAAATGAAGATTAACGTCCAATGTAGTCTCTGCTCTTAATTGATCTGGCGTATATATATATATATATATATAATTCTTTTAATACCTAATCCGGTGGCAAAAGCAGCTTGGTAGCACCAGCTTTGAGCTACCGAAACTGTGTTATCACCCCTGGTTGGCGGCTGATGAGGGCAGGGTATCACACGTGCTTTCACACGTTGTATGATGAAAAAAAATAAAAGAAAAATTATGACGTCAGTGGTGTCGAAATTTCATTTACAGAGAGAAACATATTCTCTATCATAAGAAGACGGAAAGGTAATATATATATATATATATATATATATATACTTTTATTCTAACGAAATGTTTTAGCGAAATAAAGAATCGATATAACCGGTTTCTCTGCATAGATCCCTCTCCTGTAAATTTACATGCGGATTTTTACAGTACTTCCCATTAGCTCACGAAATATATATATTCATAGAATGTGGAACGCTGAAAAGGAATAGAGAAAAGAATAAAAAGGACTAACACACCGATGAAAAGGAAAAGGAATAAATTTAACGGAGATATATTTTTGGTAATAAATTCACCCGTATTGTGATGACACTTGACATTTAACAAAACATGCCAATCTGATTTTCTAAATCACATTCATCTTTTTCATCTAATCGAAATCTATTCCAATATATATATATATATATATATATATTGTTAAAAAAAACAAAAAACAATGTAGGCTTTAAGCTAACAAAAGAAAGAAGCAGAAAGCACCACGCAAAAACAATTACCGATGCCGACTCCGCCGATGATATAGCGCTTCTGGCAAATGCCATCGCCCAAGCCGAAAACCCTGCTACATAGTCTGGAACGAGCTGCTGCAGGCATTGGCCTCCATGTCAATGCACACAAGATGGAATATATGTACTTTAATCAAACAGGCGACATCTTCACGCTAAACGGTAGCTCTCTGTAACTAGTCGACAAGTTCATCTACCAAGGAAGCGGTGTCTCACCAACCGAAACAGACATCGACACGCGACTAGCAAAAGCATGGACAGTTACGATAGGCTATTGGTCATATGGAAGTCAGACCTGACCGATAAAATGAAACGCAGTCTCTTCCAAGCAGCGGTCTTGTCGATACTGCTATATGGATACACTACGTGGACGCTAACTAAACGTATGGAGAAAAAACTTGACGGCAACTACTCAAAAAGGCTGCAAGCAATATTGAACAAGTCCTGGAGGCAGCACCCCACAAAAAAGCAGCTGTATGGTCACCTACCACCCATCACGAAAACTATCAAAATTAGACGAGCCAGACATGCGGGACAATACTGGAGAAGTAGGGACAAGCTCATAAGCGATGTACTCCTGTGCACCCCAAAGGCCGGACGACCAGCTCGAACCTACATACAGCAGCTCTGTGGCGATGCGGGATGTAGCTCTGAAAACCTACCGAAGTAATGGACGATAGGGAGGGGTGGCGAGAGAGGGTCAGGGATATCTGTCTGATAGCACGTCATGATGATGATGATATATATTGTATACTTAGACGTTATCTAAACATGTTTGGTTAAAGACCACGTTGCCCAGTCAGCTGGGGCTGTAGAATACACCGACTGCTTCTCTGCAGAAGGGTAAGACCGCCGCCTCAACGGGCGTCCTGTTAATGACACTAAACAATCTGATGGTGAGGTTTCAGTATTGCTGGAGCTTATGGGAATGCAGAGCACGCCTTCATTGCCATTGTTCCCAGATCCACTCTGGCCTGCAGTGGTAGCACCTGATAAGGGTCCTATCTATGTGTTAAATAGAACTAACGGTATACTTATGCTAAACTGAATTGTTTGACTAAACTGAATAGCTTGAAATAGAAATGTTTTTGACAATTAAACCCTACTTACATTTAAACTGCGTGCTTAGGCTAAACTGAATTGTTTGAAATTGAACTGTTTTTGATATTGAAACTGTACTTACACTAAACTGAATTGTTATATATAACAGTGTGAATAAACTGGATTGTTTGAAATGTTTTTGACAATTAAACTGTGTACTTATGCTCAACTGAATTGTTTTATATAGAACTGATTATTTACCTAAAAATGGATTTGGCGTTAAATGACCCACATGCCATACAAAAACTAACCTATCAACCAACCAACTAAAGACCACAGATTGTTTCATATTCAAAATCTTCAAGTGAAGACGTTCGAGTCTTCTTGTCATTTCTCTTATGTCTGGATCATGATGGTGAATAAAATACCCCATACAAGCTGTCTTTAAGATAGGGTCCCTAGCATGCAGACACTAGAGCATTAGCTGAAAGGAGTGACGTTTCCAGGGCACTTTTAACAAACTGAATATTTTTGGGTGAGGCTTAGAGCTTTTTAAACGACCCTCATGTACGTGTGTCTCTATCTATCTATCTGAAATAGTAAAGTATATATATATATATATATAGTCATCCACAGACAGACTTTTTCGTTCTATCAGAACTCTTCAGTGCGGTTAGACACGCAGGACGCTCGAAGCCGGGATCGAAACCCGTCGAACTTTACGTTAGACTGTGTTTCAGACCACTCCGAAATGATGAAATTATTTATATATATATATACTTTGGCAGCAAGTCGTTATCTAAACGTTTCCAGTAAAAGACCATGGATTGTTTCATATTCAAAATCTTCAAGTGAAGACGTTTGTGTTTTCTTCTTATTTCTCTTATGTTTGGATCAAGATGGTGAAGAAAGTACCCCATATTAGCCCAAACGCTTTCGACCATTTCCGTGGTCATCTTCGGGGGGTTTGTTAGGTTTTTACAGCTCTGAGTTTTATTCGTATTTATTAGGAGTGCTTTTTGGGTTTTTTTTTTTTTGGTTGGTACGTTCTTCCCCATCTTGACACAGACGTAAGAAAAATGACAAGAAGACTCAAATGTCTTCACTCAAAGATTTTGAAAAGGAAACAATATGTGGTCTTTAACAGAGCATGTTTATATATATATATATATATATATATATATTATCTAAAAGATCTGAAGAAGTCCTGTTAATTTTTTTTTTCGTGTTTTTGGAAATTTCAAAATTGCGTAACAGGATGGAAATAAATTTATTATCCTATGCGACCGGTTTTGTAGTTTTTCTTAAAGTATATATATATATATATATATGCGTGTGTGTGTGTGTGTGTGAATGAATAAAGTAATTTCACTTATGCCTTTTTGAAAAATAAAGTAGATTAAACATTCATCGGCTCTTCATTTATTATTACGCTTACCTCTCTTGTTATGCAAATAAGATTTTGTTGATAAATTCCCTTGTATTCTTCTGACGGTAGACCTCAAGCGAAACATGTCAATCTGATTTTCCACATTATCTCTTTCTCCTGCCATCGAAATTCATGCCAAACATTACTGATATATATATGTATATATATATATATATATATATTCTAATTTTCATCATACAACGTGTGAAAGCACGTGCGATACTCTGTCCTCATTAGCCACCAACCAGGATGATAACACAGTTACGGTAGCTCAAGGCAGTACTGCCACTCCTGGTGCAGTATCGCACGTGCTTTCATACGTTGTCTGATGAAAATTTAAATATATATATATATATGTGTGTGTGTGTGTGTGTGTGTGTGTGTTTGTATGTGTGTGCTTGTGTGTGTGTGTGTATATATATATATATATATTTGTGTGTGTGTTCCTGTTCTTTTGCAAAGAAAAGAGAATAAAGGTTTATTTAATGTTCAAATAATATGCTTCCGTAACTGATGTTTCCTTTCTTATAAGAAGTGGAGTGCGTGGTATGAGGTTTGATGGAATCAAGTTGTGCTTGAATCTCAGTAATGGAAAAAAAAAAAAAAAAAATCAACGCAAATAGTTTGAAGTAGAAGGGCTATTAAAAAGAACCTTTTCATATAGAAATACACACGCACACACACACATAAAAACACATGCAAACATATATCTAAAATAACTGATGGCACAGTCGGCTGGGGCTGCAAAATATACTGACTGCATCTCTTCTGAGGGTAAGACCCCACCCCCAACAAGTGTCCTGTATATGGCACTAAACAATCTGACTGGTGCTGGAGTTTTGGGGAATGCTGAGTACCCCTCCAGTGCCATCGCTCCCAGGTCCACTCTGGTCCAGAGTTGTTGCACTAGGTAGGGCCCTATTGATGGGTCAAATACAAATAACTTGTGTAATTATGCTAAACTGTTTTGTTTTGAAAATAAAATGTTTTTGGTATTTAACTGTGTAAACAAAAAAACTGTACTTATACTAAACTGTATTGTTCGAAAAAGAACTGTTTTTTTTTTAACATTTAAACTGTAATATGATGTTATACTGAATTGTTTGAAATAAAATTTCTTTTAGATTAAACTGTTTATATATATAGAAATAGATTTGGGTGAGGCTTAGAGCTTTTTAAACGACCCTCATGTACGTGTGTCTCTATCTATCTATCTGAAATAGTAAAGTATATATATATATATATATATGAACCTACAACGGTTGATATGTATCTCAAAGTCCGGTTGATATGTGATAAAACCAAACCAAACCAAACCAAACCACGGGCACTTCTTATTAAACTATATACTGGGTCTGACGGAATAATTTTCTGGGTTAAGAATTGCCGTTGTACAGGCGCTATTTGCGGTGAGTGGATCAGAGGTATGCATTTCAACTGCTGGAATACTATTTCAGTTGCAGGTTTATTGGCAAGGTCCTCTAAGTAAACAGTCCCTCTGATCTTTACCCATTATCCTCCACTACGAACAGGATTCGACATGAGATTAATTTTTAAGCTGGCTATATGTGGTTTGAATTTCAGACAGGTTGCCTACTACAAGACATGTTGCCTTGACAAGGCAAAAGAGCAACTTCCTCTCTTTGATTTACCCGTAACAGACGAAAGAATAGACGGATTCATTCTTTCCAAAAGGCTATTACTGCAACGTGAAACGCCCTGGATTTAAACTTAGGTTTGGTTTGGTTTCTTTTGTTTTATGGCATATCAACCTTTGTAGGTTATTTAATGCCAAAGCCATTCTCCTAGAAGAACAGTAGTGGTACTATTTAACCCATAGCTGGGAGGATAAGGGGGTTCATACCTTTCCCAAGGGTATTTACCCGAAAGTGAACTTAATAGCGCGACTGGAGTACGAACTCGCGTACTACGATTCCACAGTCCATCGCTTTAACCATTACACCACGAAGACACCCCCGATTTAAGCTTAATAATGATAATAAGAAAAAGAAGGTGTAGATTATGTAATGATAGAGACGAAACGATCAATCACATAATGAGCGAACACAGCAAGCTTGCACAGAAAGAGTATAAGACTAGACACGACTGGGTGGGCAAAGTGATCCATAGGGAAGTGTGCAAGAAATTGAAATTTGACCACACTAGCTAAGGGTATATGCACAACCCGGACTCTGTCCTGGAGAAGGAGACGCCCAAACTCTGCTGAGATTTTGAGATACAAAGGGATTACCTAATCTGAGCTCGATTACCAGACCTTATAATAATCTACAACAATAAAAGATAACCTACCAAACTGTGGGCTCTTTTGTCCCGGCTGTCAAAAGAGTAAAATTGAATGTAACCGAAAAGATAGATAATTACGTGGACTTTGCTCGGGAATTGAAAAAAAAAATGTGGAACATGAAAGTAACGGTGATACGAATTTTAATTGGTGCTCTTGGTCTTGTATAGGGAGTGGGGGACTTGGGAATAAGAGGACGAATGGAGAACATCCAAACTACTACATTATTGAGATCGGCCAGAATACTGAGAAGAGTGCTGAAGCCATATGGAGACTTACTCTCATTTAAACTCCAGTGAAACACCATAGTCTAACGCTGGCGGGAAAAACTTGAAAAGAGTAAAATAATAATAATAATAATAATAATAATAATAATAATAATAATAATTGCAAAATTGTCGACTTTGCTGTCCCGGCGGACCACAGAATAAATCTAAAGGAATGTGAAAAGAAGGATAAGTACCTCGACCTTGCTAGGGAATTGTAAAAGCTGTGGAACATGAAAGTGACGATTGCGCCAGTTGTGATTGGTGCGTTAGGCACAGTAACTAAAGGATTATTAAAAGGTCTGGAGGACTTGGAAGTTGGCGGACGGGTAGAGACTATCCAAACGACGGCATTCCTGAGAACGGCCAGAATCCTGAGATGAGTCCTGGAGACTTGAGGAAACTTGCTGTCACTCAGACTCCAGTGAAAAACCATCAGCTAACACTGATGTGAAAAACTCTAATGACTAAAAATAATAATTATCAGAAGAAGTAGAAGAAGAAACTTTTATAATAATAATAATAATAATAATAATAATAATAATAATAATAATAATAATAAGAAGAAGAAGAAGAAGAAGAAGAAGAAGAAGAAGAAGAAGAAGAAGAAAGAAGAAAAATAATAATCATAATAATAAGTTCTGACGAAAGAAGGGAGATTAAAGAGATATTGACTAGGGTAAAACGATACAGACAAAACAGGACATTCCAGAACAACGAAAGAAAATTCTAACAACAATTGGGAGGGGGTAACACAAAACATACCAATAACCGGATGCCAAAGAAACCGAACAATTTTGGACTAAAATATGGCAACCAAAAAACATAACGAAAAGGCTGAATGGATAAACAAGAGAACTAGAAGGACTCGAGGAAGTCCCCAAAGCGGAAATACACATCGACTTACTCAAAACGATGCTAAAAAGAATATCAAACTGGAAAACGCCCGGTGATGATGGAATACATTGTTTCTGGTTCAAGAAATTCACTTCCATTCACGGCAGACTAGCAATAGAAATGAACAGATGCTTACAAGGAGAACAAGTACCTGACTGGATGACGAAAGAAAAGACCACATTGATCCAAAAGGACCCAAGTAAAGGAACTGTTCCAAACAATTACAGACAGATAACTTGCCAACCAATGATGTGGAAAATACTAACAGCACAAATAAGGGAAACGATTTACTACTCGCTAACAAGCTGCGGATTGTTCCCTGAGGAACAGAAAGGATGCTGCAAAGGATCCAGAGGCACAGCAGAATTACTTAACATAGATTCACACATCCTAAATAAGAGCAAGACCAGACGAAAAAATCTAGCTATGGCCTGAATTGACAAAAAAAGGCATATGATATGGTTCCACAAAGCTGGATAATAAACTGCTTCAAAATGTACACAATATCACATGAATTCATTAACTTTATTGAGAAAACCATGAAAACCTGGAGCGTGGAATTGACAGCAGGAGGAAGAAGCTTAGCTGAAGCAAATATCCTAAGAGGTATTTTTCAAGATGCACTATCACCCTTACTATTCATAATTGCCATGATGCCGCTAAAACATATACTCAGAAAATGCACAGCCGGATACAAACTTAGTTGATCGCAAAAAAAGGTCAGTCACTAAATGTACATGGATGACATCAAACTATTAGCAAAAATAGTTTGAGAAAGGGAAACTCTAATACACGCAGTTAGAATATACAGTCAGGACAGAGAAATGGAATTTGGCATAGAAAAATGTACCATGCTTGTAATGAAAAAAAGGAAACGACATCTAATTGACGGAATGGAACTAACAAATCAAGACAAGATTAGAACGCTCACAGGAAACGAAACCTACAAACACTTGGGTATCTTGGAAGCTGAAACCATCAAACAAGTGGAAATGAAAGACAAAATTCAAAAAGAATATTGCAGGTGAACTAGAAAACTACTTGAGACAAGCCTCTCGCAGAAACCTTATCAAAGGAATAAATAGCTGGGCTGTACCCCTCGTTAGATATTCGGGACTGTTGGGTATCACCTACCTTTTCAGCATAATGCACTGTTCCATCTGCCATATATGGCAGTAGCGGAGATCGGTCTGAGAATACGCCTACGAGTCAGACCAGAAGAGCCGTTCCTATTGTTGAAGTATATCATTACTCTATCACTATTCCTATGTTTTTATTACTAACAGTCTCTCTCTTGTAAATACTCTTTCCTGTAAATATAACTATTTTTCCTCACATATCGTGGTTTGTCTTATTATTACTACTACTTTTGTTCACTAACCAGAACACAACGGGGACCCTTTCTGAACTTAAACAAATTGACCAAGAGGAAAAGAGGGAGGAAGAGAACTTGCCAGCATCGAAGACAGCATTGATGCATCGATACAACGATTCAAAGATTACGTAGAAAAAAAAACACGAAGGAGGTCTGTTTACAGTCATCAGAAACGATATTGACAACACGATGGACAACAGAATGAAAATAACTAAGAAACAAAAATGGGAAGAAAAACAACACTGTGGACGTTTTAAACGACTAATAAACAACATTTCACACCAGAAAACCTGGAACTGGCTAAGAAAAAAGTCTTTAAGAGAGAAACAGAATCTCTCCAAATAACTTCACAAAACAATGCCATAAGAACCAATCATATCAGAACGAGAATAGATAAGACGCAACAAAATAGCAAATGTAGGCTATGTGGTGACATAGATGAAATCATCAATCACATTATAAACGAATGCAGAAAATTAGCACAGAAGGAGCATAAGACTAGACACGACTGAGTGGACAAGGTGATCTACTGGAAGATGTGCAAGAAATTTAAATTTGACCATATGAACAAATAGTATATGCACAACCCAGCACCTCTCCTAGAAATTGACACACATAAACTCCTATGGGACTGACTTTAAATGATCCAGGAGGGTGGATATACTATATAACGCAACCAACAATATTATTGATTATAAGTGACTAGAAAGTATATAAAAGGTCGAAAGAAAGACGAGTACATAAAACAAAGAAACTACAGGAATATATATATATATATATATATATATATATATATGCATTTACCAATCCCTTCGTAACAACAGGATGTGACACTTTTCAACGGGTTTTGATTCAGTTTTTTTTCTACTCAGAGATGTGTTGACTCACAAAGATAAAAAATCAGCCTACCCTACTATATACCAAAAACTGAGTGAAGAATCGTTGGATGCATATATATCTCTTGCGTATAAGCTTGCAAACAGCCTCTACCATGCTTTGAACGTGAGTCACTGAGTTCCTTTCCAACCAAGATGGTCATCACACCATTTGTGATTCCTATATATATATATATATATATATAAAAATTTTTGTTTCATGTAAATTTAAAGAGGCAAATACTAAGAGATATATGCAAAGATAGGTAATTTAAATGTGTAGAAATTTTTCTGGAATAAATAAAAATTTCTCATATTGTAAATCTCCTATTTTTGCATATGTCTCTTAATATTTGCCTCTTTATATATATATATATATATATATATATATATATATATATATATTATTATTATTATTATTATGGTAATGTCTGTGATACTGGGTTTCGTGATTTAAGCCTTTTATATATATACATAAATATATATATATATATGTATATATTCAACCCATTCAAATATATATATATATATATACACACAGACACACAGACACACGCATATATATATATAAGCCATATATATATATATATATATATATATATATAGAGAGAGAGAGAGAGAGAGAACGAAACAGGTCTTTCTGTGCATGACAATATATATATATATATATATATATATATGTGTGTGTGTGTGTGTATTTATTATTATTATTATTATTACATGGTGGTGTCTTTGATCTTGGGTTTCGTGATTTAAGCCATTCTGATAGAATAATAGGGTTAATTTTTGCAAGAAATACGGTGGAGAGGATTGTTTGTGTGTATGTGTGCCTTGGTTTGTGTGCATGTGTGCCGAAGTTATATATATATATATATATATATATATATATATATATATATATATATATATATATGAAAGTAAATATGGATTAAAATCCGACAGTATGAAGGTAGCACAAAAACATAATCCAAATAGGTGAATTTATTACGATGTATCTCAGCAAACATCCATCGCTATGTGAACTATTCTGATAGCCAAGTCCTGATGATTTTTACTGAAACCGAAACGTTAATATCGACTTTACATCATAATAAATTCACCTATTTGGATTATGTTTTTCTGCTACCTTCATATATATATATATATATATATATATATACATTCAAATATGAAATACGATAACAATAAAAACTATGTCAAATCATGACTTAGATTCTCACGTTGCCAATTCTTTTGTGAGGCAGAATCGACATTTTCATGAAAAGATCGGCAACGTGAAAATTTGTCCAGTTTTCAACGTGATTTTATTTTATAGTTAAAAGTAATGTTTTATTGTTGTGCTTAGGGCACCGTTAATATTTTTCTGATTAATTTTAGCTCTAAATTTTCATCGTAATTACGATAGTATTCTTATGTCTTTTAAGAATAAATATACGCAAGTATTATTTTATGCATATAAATGATAATATTAATATCGATAATAGCTATGTGTGAGTGGTCATATGCGTCTACAAAAATTCTGGTCCATTATATAAATATATAAGATATACTTCAATCCAGTAAATCTGGAATAGGGAACAATTCAGCCAAGACAAATAAAATATCCAAATTTAGAATATTTAAATATTCCTTGTAAAGAGGTCAATGTAAATAAACTCACAGAGCAAATAATATTATTTCGAGAAAAAAAAAAAAACAATTTTCGGTCACATTAGAATAATACATTTATTTCCATCCTGTTAAGAGCATTGAAATGATTCAAAAGTCCAAAAGAATTTTAACAGGACTTCATCAAATCCACAAAGGAAATAAATTCCTTATCCTAATGTGACCAAATATTCGGTTTTTCTTTAAATGAAATATATATATATATATATAGTGACAAAATTATTTCGTTAGTCAGGAACTAACCTAATACAGTTTCGCTTAAGTGGCTCATCAGGGTACCTAATGTCGGGATTAGGCGAAACTGTTGTAGGTTAGTTCCTGACTCACAAAATAATCTGGTCGCTATTTTTGCTCTACTTAGTATTGAGCACTTTTTTGCACTTGTAGCTTTGCAGCAATTTACGGTGGGTTTTTTTCTTTTGACCAATCGATTGCGCATCTGTTGATTTTTTTTCAGTTAGTGTGACAAGGTTGGCCTTTATCTTCCAATATATATATATATCTTCCCCTAGACAGTAATTCGTTGTATATTTTTATCTTTGAATTACTTGTGGGTTTTTTCTCTTACCGTAAGTGCTATTAGTCAATAAGTTATTTGATTATATATATATATATATATTATATAGGTGTGTGTGTGTGTGTGTGTGTGTGGCAGTAAGTAAGCATACGAATTTCGGAGATGAATACATATATATAGTTGTCATGTGGCCGATCGTATTCGAGGGTGACGCGAAGGCTCCCTTTTCAATAGCTACTGCAACAATGTGTAGTGCGCTACACCTTACCTTGGATTGTCCCACTTACCCTTCATCTGTTTAATGCTGTTTAAACATAGAGGCATCAAGTATCCTTTTTTTTGAGTCTTTGGTATGGCTCGACTTGTGATTATACCCAGGTCTTCCAGATCATTGGCTAACACTCTACCACTTTGCTAATGAGGCAGTACATATACAAAAGTAGTAATATACACATATATATATAATCTAGTATATACGAGACTCATTAAATAAGTTTCCAGACTTTTTTCGTATGGGCACTTTTATTTATAGTATACACATGAAACTCTAGTCCCCTTCGAAGTAATCTCCTCCGGCTGCAATGCACTTGTACTGTTCCAACAACTTCCTTCTGGAAGGCCCCATGGAAGTCCTCTTGTGTGAGCGTGTCAATGATCTTCGTCACAGCCTCTTTCATCTCCTCAATTGTCTCATAACGACTGCCTCTGAGCTTAAGGAATAACCAAAAGTCACAGGGAGCAAGGTCTGGACTAGAGGGAGGCTGAGGAACTGTCTTGATACCCATCTTGGTCCAATAGTCTGTGACAAGAATGGAGTTGTGGACTGGTGCATTGTCCTGGTGGAAATGCCACTGACCCGATTTGAAGTGTGCTGGCCTCTTCCGAAGGAATCTCTTTCTGAACTCCCTTAAAACCTCAACATAGTAACCCTAACCCTAAGCCTAACACTTTGGCCAATCAACTCTGGTGTATTGATTTCCTTACTTCTCGCACACCTCTCATCAACCCTCACAGATTCCCTGCCTTCCTTGAATCTCTTATGCCACTCAACTGATGCTCGATTCATGCGAGATGGTCGAAAAGCAGTCTGAAGCATTCAATAAGTTTCTTTGGCATTTTTTCAAGTTTAAAACAGAATCTTATTACATATCGTTCTTCTAAAGTGTCGTCACGTCCAGATTGCATTTTTTGAAATTCACCAGCTGTGACAATCAGGCTTTAGTAGGGTGTATTCCAATTGCTGCTGTAGCTGTTCATTTGAACAGGAAATCATAAAAATTGGCCAGCCATCTCATAAGATGTATAGCCATAACATACTGATTTTTCAAGAGTCTACGATAATTTTAAACGCCAGCACAAAAAAGTCTGGAAACTTTTTGAATGCACTACGTATATATATTGTCATCCTCAGACAGACTCTTTCTTTGTATCACAACTCTTCAGTGTGGCTTGACACGTAGGATACTTGAAGCTGGGATTGAAACCAACCCCACATTACGTTAGACTTAGTATTATACCGCTCAGTCAACAAGCGAACCACGTCAGCTTGGGAATTATAAGGCATTTTGTATTCGCTTTCATCTGTTTACATTTTTGCCTTACCAGATAACAGTGTGCTTAATTCGTATCAACTCTATTGTCCACAATAAAATAGAATACAAATAAAAACCTGATAGATATTGACGTCTTCGTATTTCACATAGCTGATCCTAATGTAAGCTTGCATCAACACGCAAGCATGAGGTTGGCAACGTGAAAAATATTTTATTATTGTTCTGCATTGGGGTTGCCATCGTGACTTAGTGGAAAAATAGCAGTACTGAAACATCATAGCAAACGATTCCGAACTCCAGTTGCGCTATAGGGATTACATTCGGACAATGACCTTTGGGAAGGGTATGAACTACCTAATCTCTCCAGCCAGGGATTAACTAGTACCACTACTGTTTGTTGAGTGTTTGCCAATGGTCCCGGAAACCGGGGTTCAATACCAGGTCAAGTCATACCAAAGACTCAAAAATGGTTCTTGATACCGCTTTGCTAAGCACTCAGCACTATAAGGTGAGGATCAAGGGTAAAGTGGAGCAATCCTGGAAAAGGAGTGGCGCCCTTCCCTACACCTTGGTGTAGTAGCTATTGAAAAGGGAGCCTTCGGGTCATCCTCGACTATGATCGCCAACTGTTCTTTTACAAGGATGGCTTTGGTATAATATACCCCACTAAGGTTGATATGCCTTTAAGCAAACAAATCAAAGCTCTGCTTTTTTGTGCATAGAGTAGTGTAAAGACAAAAACGCTTAAATCTACATATCTATATATATATATATAGAGAGAGAGAGAAAGAGAGAGAGTGGTGTGTGCGCGTGTGTGTACACGTTTATGTGTCACTGTGTATCTGGATGTATATATCTATATATATATATATACATGTCTTATATCAATACATATACATAAGCATTGATAAACGGAAGTATATGATCTCATACATACATATATGTATATTTCTGTATCTATGCGTCCACACGACAAACCAACAAACGCGTATATATATATATATGTGTGTGTGTGTGTGTATGTGTGAGTGTCATTTGTCATATATTTATTGAATCAAATGGATTTTCTCTCCTTATTGTCACCTTTCATTTTTCTCTTTGTTCTTTTAAGTTTGTTTGTTTGTTTGGTTGTTTTTTTTATCTATTTTTTTATTTTTTATTTTTTTGAAAATTTAATTACTGCTATATTTCATTCATTTTCCATGGAACTGGTGAAGCCGAATGTCTTTGAGCATCGGAATCAAAAACATGAGGCACTAAATGATATCAAAGGATTTTTTGTGGCTCATAAACAACAATCAGATAGACACACATGCAAATCTAAAACATTTGCATTTGTTTCACGTCATTTTGCTTTCTGTTCCGTGAAATGCCGAAAGATTTTTCTTTCAGTGGACATCTGTGTTCTGAGTTTCTGATAAAACAAAAAAAAAAAAAAAAAAAAAAAAACAAGACAAAAATTTAAGAAAAGCAAAACAAAACAAAAGTAAATAAAAACAAAAAACAGTTTTCTGTTGTATTTTTTTTTCTTTGACAAGAATATGACGAATTCTGTGAACGTTGTAAACGATTCTTAAAAAGAGAATTGTTGACCAATTTACCTAACAGGATTTTGTTTGTATACCTTGAGCAAAATTCAAGTTTTGGAAGAAGATAGAAAGGAGTATTTGGATACTTGTAAAATATTCAATATACGAGGATCATTAAATAAGTTCCCAGACTTTTTTTCGTATGGGCACTTTTATTGATAGTACACACAGGAATCCCTAGTCCCCTTCGAAGTAATCTCCCCCGGCTGCAATGCACTTGTTGTACTGTTCCAACAACTTCTGGAAAGTCCCATGGAAGTCCTCTTGCGTGAGCGTGTGTGAAATACGTCAGTTCAATTAAAGGGCGCTGGGTGGCGACGTCAGTTATGATTTTGAGCTGGATCATCGGGGGATTTCGGGTCTTTCGGCATTATACTCAACTCAACAGCTCGACCCCACATGGGATGAACATTACCCGGTGGGCCATCCATGTGTTCCAAGGCTATCAGTTAACTGGCTTCTATCAAGTTTTTCCAACATAGACATTAGTTTGAGCGCACTGGATTGGCTACTGCTATAACCAATCGGTTTGCAGAGTAGTTGTTTTAAATAGGTCTACGTAGCGTTGACATTTTTTTTCTTTGGCAGGACGCAGATCTAACGGTGAGTTGAACATTTCTGATGAACGTGGCACAATGCCTTAAATATTAATAAAACAAATGGGTTATAATACAGCAAAATAAGTTTAGTGTAATACTGTAAACTGAAACCGCTTAAAAATTGGCTTTTTGCTACATTCTTAAGGGGTTTTAATCTAAATTTCAAGTATATGACCATTGGCTCTCTCTTTCTGAGTTAATTTTCAAAATTTGCATGAGCTGTCCGAGAGTCACTGTTTTAGGGTTGGTAACGTGAAAAATATTATAATATTGCTTTCTCCTAGGGAGAGTTTGTGAATATACTTGTTATATATTTGCAATGAAAGTATATTAATTAAATTCTTCTCAACAATATAGGATAGTCTACTTCGTGGAGCAATCTGTGAAATGTAGTTTATTCATTTATTCAGTTAGGTTAAATTTCTTTTGCCCAGTCAGCTGGGGCTGTAGAATACACCGACTGCACCTCCACAGAGGAGTAAGACCCCTCCCCCAACGAGATTACTGGATATGACACTAAATAATCTGATAGTGAAGTTCCAGTAATGCTGGAGCTTTGGGAAATGCGGAGTACCATTTCATTACCATCGCTCCCACCTCCTCTCTGACCCTGAGTGGTAGCACCTGATAAGGGTCCAATCTATTATTCAAATAGAACTAAACTGTGTACGTATGCTAAACTGACTTAGTTGAAATATAACTGTTTTTATCATTGAAACTGTACTACGCTACACTGAACTGTTTGAAATAGAAGTTTTAATATTTTACAGTGTGCAAACAAAAACTATACTCGTACTAAACTATTTTGTTTAAATTCGTGTAATATAATTGCCGATGGATTTCGTTTTATATATCTTGCCTTTCGGTTTAGTTAGGCTGAAAACTTTTCGTTTAGCGCATGGGTTAGTTAGGTGCAACATTAACGCAGGTGTTCACGCGCGCGCGGAGAGGATGTGTCATTCAGAGATGTCAAAATAAAAATCCCAGATATGAATTGGGACCAGGGTATTTGGGTGACGTCACGTACCGGAAGCGTGGACTGAGATTTGAGAGAAAGCAGTTAGTTGAGTTCCCGCCTCGGAAGAAGAAGGTTGACTTTCAGAGTTGGACGAGGCTAGGCGACTTAGTGCGCTACAGGTTGAGAGCTGACGATGTAAAAGCAGTCAGCATAGAAAAATGGCGTCTCTCTCTTTTCATGTCGAAAAACCTTTAACTCAAAGATAATAAAGTTTCGTACCTGAACAAATTTCGGAAATGTCATGTATTTCGGATTCCCTATGTCTATTTCACACATTCGTATATTATGGGTATGTAACTGTTTGACACAACTGAATATCTTGAAAAAGAAATGTTTAGACAAACTGTGTACTTCCATTTAAACTGCTTACTTATGCTAGGTTGAATTGTTGGAAATAGAACTGTTTTGCATGATAAAATGAATTTTTTTAAATGTAGCTGTTTTTTTAAATTGAAAGTGTACATAGGCTAAACTGAATTTTTGGAAATAGAACTGTTTTGACATTTAAATGTGTAAACAAAATTTATACTTATACGAAACTGATTTGGTTGAATTGAACTGTTTGACTATACTGGAGTGCTTGAAATAGAAATGTTTTTGACGATTAAACTGTGTACCCATGTTAAAACTGAATTGTTTGAAATAGAACTGATTACTGTATAAAAATGGATTTGGCATTAAATAACCTACAAAGGTTGATTCGACATAAAAACCAAACAACCAAACCAACCATTTAATTTCTTATATCCCAATGTTGCCACCTGAAACCTAAGGTTACCAAAGTCTAATGTTAGAAATACGTCAGTTCAATTAAAGGGCGCTGGGTGGCGACGTCAGTTATGATTTTGGGCTGGATCATCGAGGGATTTCGGGTCTTTCGGCATTATACTCAACAGCTCGACCCCACATGGGATGAACATTACCCGGTGGGCCATCCATGTGTTCCAAGGCTATCAGTTAACTGGCTTCTATCAAGTTTTTCCAACATAGACATTAGTTTGAGCGCACTGGATTGGCTACTGCTATAACCAATCGGTTTGCAGAGTAGTTGTTTTAAATAGGTCTACGTAGCGTTGACATTTTTTTTTTTGGCAGGACGCGGATCTAACGGTGAGTTGAACATTTCTGATGAACGTGGCACAATGCCTTAAATATTAATAAAACAAATGGGTCATAATAAAACAGTATACATATGCATATTCACATATAATTATCCAATAATAAAAGCTGTCTATATTCTCTGGTTAAGTTAGAATAAAAATGAAAAGATCTTTGATTGAGGAGTATGTATGTAGCCGAATTAAGAATTAAAAAAATATTCGAACAATTAAAAAAGTTACCTTATAAACAATTAAACAATTAAAAAGTTACCTTATAAAAATTTCGAACTATGAAAAAGTTGCCAACTCAAATTTTCGAACAATAAAAAATTGCCTACTCAAAATTTTCAACAATTAAAAAATTGCCAAATCAAAATTTCGAACAATGAAAAAATTGCATAGCCATAATTAATTAATTAATTAATTAATTCAACTAGACATAACCATACATATTTTTATTTTTTTATGTAGAAGAATTAATATTGTGAATTGAATTACCACATACCCTTGGGAAGGGCATGAACCCCCTTATCCTCCCAGCTATGGGTTATTTAGTACCACTACTGTTTTTCTAGGAGAATGGCTTTGGCATTAAATAACCTAAAAAGAGTCGATATGCCATTAAACAAAGAAACCAAACCAAACCAAACCTGAATTACCACGACGAGAAAATCCAGCGAACACTTACGCACGACATACAGGAACACTGGACTGCTGTTTCGACCTTATTAGGTCTCATCAGCAGTGTTTAATGTAATCTCCAATCGGCGTTGCTTATGTGCAATATGAACTCGTGGCTCAGTTGTAGAGTTTCGGCACTGCAATATGTGGTCACTGGTTCAATCTCCAGTGGTGGATTGCTCTCCTTGATTCATAACTTATAATGCTGAGTGTTAAGCATGGCAGCATCAAGTACCATTTTTTGAGTCTTTGGTATGACTCAACCTGGGATTGAACCGCCGTCTCTCGGTCCATTGGCATACACTTTTCCTGTTTGGCCAATCGCTCTGTATAGATAAAGAATGATGGAAATTTTAGAAGATCGTTTAAAAGCTACTAGATTCTATTTACCCAACCCCTCCACTCGGGCAGGATATGACACAAGGTCAATTTTTTAAGCGGAGTTTAGCAGGTTTGAATTCAGAGTTTTCCTTCTCCTAGACTAGTTGCCTAACCAAGGCTGAAGAACCTAGTCTGCCCTACTATTTATCCATAGCTGGAGGGAGAATAATTGGATTCATACCTTTCCCAAGGGTATCAGTGCTATGTGAAATGCAATCAGTCTTGTCCAGGAATTGAACTCGTATCCCCGTGTCCATATCCTGTGACGATAACCATTACACCACGGGCACCTCCCCACCTTAAAAGCTACTAGATCAATCGTACCATGTTATAGAACAATGGTGAATGCAGCAACGTCTTTCTGCGGTTAGAATATTTTAATAACCATCTTCCATTTGCTTATATTGTTTCAGTATTTAAGCACTCGAGCATCAATGGAAGAATCTTTATTGTAGCTATGTGTATATGTTACATAGCAGTATTGTTAACTCATGAAAATTCCACCTTTGAATAGGGTTTATAAATGCCTTGCTGGTAGATAAGATCCTAATCAAAAAGTGTGCTTTGGGTATTTCACTGAATTGACAAATTATAATGTTATATATTGACCTTTGACCCGGCCAAATATGCGATTCCAAAGTGATGCACCGGAAGGAAGTGACACATTCCGATGGCAGTTATGAGAAGAAATCGCATAGGTGGGCTTGGCTGACGATATGGGACAAGGTAAAATCCCATGGTATACTCATAGTCTGATGCACCGGAAGAGAGTGACCTGTGAACGGCATGACAGTTATTTTCGCTTGATGACGATCAAACATGCCATTCCAAAAATTGAGTGGGCGATTGAACTATTATATTACTCGGTGAGAACAGGAAGTCAGTGAGTTGGAGATCAGATGAGTTAGAGACAAGATGCGGTAGAGAAAGCCATCATCCAGCAGAGAGCTGGGCCCCTAGGCCTCCGGATGAGCAGCCCTGGAGAACGAGAAAGACACAATGCTGATGCCCATAAGAGTGGAGGTAAATATATTGCAGTTCTGCTCGGTCTCCAACTCCCTCTCATACGCAACCTTCAAATAAAATGAGAGGTACATATTTTTCTAAAAGACTGTGTCGGTCGTTATTATTGTGTCGTCGTTGTGATTTTGCATGGGTATATGTATTATGTTTGTATAGTTAATCATGGTCATGGCTATCGAACAATAATTTTTCTTACTTCTTTTAATTTTAAAATAATAAAACGATATTTCTTTTGCAGGGTGTGCATTCTAGATACTTTCTATGTAGTTAGCAATCAAGTTTTGGATGTGTATGGATTGCCATTTTAAATAAAACCCGACAAGTTAAAAACTATCTAACCAAGCTAGGTCGATAATAAATAGTGAGTTTTTGAAAATGTGGGATGTCCTATGATTACAATTATTCCCAGGCTCACTTTAACCCTGAGTAGCAGTACTTGTTATGGTCCAATCTATGGATCAGATTGAACAACCACAATGGATTATGAATATCGATAATCCTATTTACCAACCCCTCCGCTCGGGCAGGATAAGACACAAGGTCAATTTTTAAGCGGAGTTTAACAGGTTTGAATTTAGAGTTTTCCTTCTCCTAGACTAGTTGCTCCACCAAGGCTGAAGGACATAGTCTGTCCTACTATTTACGCATAGATTCATACCTTTCCCAAGGGTATTAGTGCTATGTGAAATGCAATCAGTCTCGGCCAGGATTTGAACTCGTGTCGCTGTGTCGATTTCCTATGACGATAACCATTACTCCACGAGCACCTCCAAAATGATAATCGATAATAGTAAATATATTTATTACTTGAAAGCATACTGGTGAAAAATTGTTCACAATAGATAGGAATACTTGATAAATAGTAGGATTGCTTAAGTTAAATAGCATGAGTTAAAACCATTTAACTAACTGCCAAAAATGATTATGTTAAATTAAATGATCTTATTAAATAGAATTATTAGTGTTTGATAAGAATAGTCGAAATTATTTTACTGTGTGCAGACAAATGATTAATACAAGGTTGAACGATAGAATTGTCGCCCTAGAAAAGAGGACATCATTCCATTTACGTTTAATGAAAACCGGTTCTATTTTTTTGTTGCAGACCATCTACTAGTTAGCCAGTTGTGCACAAATCCCAAGAGCGATAGGAGCCTTCTATCATGTCTGAAAGTGACACAATGTTCAACGAGCGAGATCGGAGATGCGTCGCTGTACAATTCATGTTCTCTACCGATCCAAGTTATGACAACAGGACCATTGCCAGCACCCTCAAAATGCAAATCTGGATTGCCATGAACAACAGGGACGTGCCCAGGGTAATGAAAACAAAGTTTCCTGCTACGGTTATGGTCTTTGGTGTGGTTTCAAGTCAGGACCACATCATGCCACCTCACATCTTCGAAGTCGGCTTGAAAGTCTACACCAAAGTGTACCTTGATGTGCTGAAGAGTGTGGTGATCCCATGGTGCAATCAGGTGGCCGGTGGCTGACCCTGGGTGAGGCAGCAGAACTCGGCGCCGGCCCACAAGTCCAAAGAGACCCAGGTTTGGCGTCAGAAGGAGTGCTACGACTTTGTACCCTTCTCTCACTGGTCACCCTCTTCCCCTGACCTGAACCCGCTGGACTACTTTCTTTGGTCATACGTCGAGAACATCACCAACATGACCTCCCACAACACCAAAGCCAGCCTGATCGCTGCCATCCACCGAGTATTCGCCGAGCTCCCGCCGGCTCTTATGGAAAGGCATACTCCCAGTTCCGGGTCCGTATCGAGGCGGTGATTGAGGCTGGAGGTGGCTACATGGAATAGATGTCAGCTCTACTACATAATCAAGTTACCTGAATTGATTTTTCCAAAAAAAAAAAAAAGTTTTTCAATAAAGCTGTTGTGTTGTTTTCTTTAGGATGATAATTTTATCGTTCTACCCTGTAGACGTCAGCTCTACTACATAATCAAGTTACCTGAATTGATTTTTTCAATAAAAGTTTTTAAATAAAGCTGTGGTGTTGTTATCTTTAGGACGACAATTTTATCGTTCCACCCTGTTGTAAATAGAACTAGTGTTATATAAACAATACTTAAAACAATTCAACTATCTGCTAACAATTGTTCATATTTAATCAAACTATCGACTGTCCGCTAGCAATATTTGAAACCATTCGACAGTTTGCAAACAAATGATCATATTAAACAGACATATTAGTGTCAGATAGCAATACTTGAAAACATTTAACTTTTGGCAAAACAAATTATTAGTGTAACATAAAATTATTTGTGTTAGATAGCAATACTTGAAACTGTTACCTGTTTGCAAACAAATAATCTGTAACTAGTGTAAAAATAATGTTATGTACAAACTATTCACTTACAAATAAAAAATATATATCTATGTATCTATATCAGTAATATCCAGTCAGCGTCCGAAGACAGTGGATGTGGATTATTCGCGTATACAATATGAAGAGTATCATATAAATCAATGTGAGTGCTAAATGTATGGCTATAAACAAGAATTTACATTACGTAACCAACAAGGCTTGATATGCTATAAAGACCCAACCAACCAACCATTATATGGTTTCTGCTAATTAATAATGATCATCATTTATAACGTCAAATAACTATTCTCAATATAGATAATTTATACACCGTTATACGGTTTCAAGTATTACTCTCAAATACAATAAACATTCAAATATATCTATTTGAACAAAAGATGGAGTAATTGCAGCAAAGAGGTAATAAAACACTCGCCAGAACTTGAGAAGTGGAACTCTCACGACAGGATGCAGTTTAGTATCCTGCCCAAGACAAACAGAAAGGAATTAGGACCTTACATGGTACTATTTACCAACCCCTCCGCTCGGGCAGGATATGACACAAGGTCAATTTTTAAGCGGAGTTTAACAGGTTTGAATTCAGAGTTTTCCTTCTCCTAGACTAGTTGCCTCACCAAGGCTGAAGAACCTAGTCCGTCCTACTATTTATCCATAGCTGGAGGGAGAATAAGGGGGTTCATACCTTTCCCAAGGGTATTTGCCCGAAAGTGAACGTAATAGCGCGACTGGAGTACGAACTCGCGTACTACGATTCCGCAGTTCATCGCTTTAATCATTACACCACGAGGACACCCCCCGAGGACCTTACATGGTGAGTTTTGTTAGGTGTGGTTTCTCTGTTTATCGGCATATCAACTTTGATGGGTTACGTAATGTTAAATTTATCCCTGTAGAAAAATAGTTGTGGTTCTATTTAAACCATAGCTGGGGGTGGGTAAGGGGTTTAATAACTTTTTAAAGAGTATTAACCCGAAAATGAACTTAATTGCGTGACTAAAGATCGAACTCGATAATCACGATGTCGCTGTCCAATACATTAGCTACCATATCCCAAAGAATCCTCCCCCTACTTATAGTTTTATATTTCCTAAACCAATAAAGCAAGCTATTCAAAGGGTTGGAAAATAATCCGTCCTGAAACATAACCTGAATTCATCATCATCATCATGTCGTGCCGCCAGCACAGATATCCCTCACCCTCTCTCACCACTTCTCCCTATCATTCATCGCCTCTGGCAGGTCTTCAGGGTTACATCCTGTGTCCTCACATAGCTGCTGTATGTAAGTTCAACCTGGTCGTCCTGCTTTTGCTTGGCCATATGTGGGGGTCCATAGGAGTACATCACTTATGAGCTCGTCCTTGCTTCTCCAGCAGTGTCCTGCGTGTCTGGTTCGTCTAACTTGTATAGTTTTTGTGATGGGAGGCAAGTGGCCGTATAGTTGGTGTTTCGTGGGGTGTTGTCGCCAGGACTTGTTCAATATTGCTCTCAACATTCTTTTGTAGTTGCCGTCTAGTTTCTTCTCCAGCCGTTTAGTTAGCGTCCATGTAGTGCATCCATATAGCAATATCGACACAACCGCTGCCTGGAAGAAACTGCGTTAATAGAGTTAAATTTGATTTTATACTATTTCTATTCTATCTCTTCTTAAACGTATTTCATTTTTATGTTTTTATTCATTCTTTTTTATGAACCTTTTTTTTTAAAATATATTGTTGGTTTTCAGCCCGGGATTGGCTGATCCATTTTTGGCTGTGTTGCAAGTCATTTTCAAAATTGGTCCAATTTGTTTGTATCCGACTTAAAGTAGGTGGATTTTTAATATCTCTTACCATTTTAAACAATGGTGCGAACATATATGTCTTTTGTACTATTTCAAAGAAATTGGTGGTCATTGTAACATTAATCGACGTCATCCAAATTTCACGATTCATAGGAAGATCGAGTAAGCCAGCGTGGCAACAACAAGAGTGGAATTGTAATTGTTCATATTTACCCAACCCCTCCGCTCGGGTAGGATATGACACAAGGTCAATTTTTTAAGCGGAGTTTAACAGGTTTCAATTCAGAGTTTTCTTTCTCCTAGACTAGTTGCCTCACCAAGGCTGAAGAACCTAGTCTGTCCTACTATTTACCCATAGCTGGAGGGAGAATAATTGGATTCATACCTTTCCCAAGGGTATTAGTGCTATGCGAAATGCAATCAGTCAGGTCCAGGATTTGAACTCGTGTCGCCGTGTCCATATCCGTCGACGATAACCATTACACCACGGGCACCTCCTGGAATTGTAATTGTTGAATATATTTAGAATATCTTCCCCTTGTCCCAAGAAAATCTTCTTAAGAGATATCTTTCTGAATATTATAGTTGAGCTTTCGAATATTTCTTGTTTTAATAATTTGTATAGGGAACGTCATATAATATCAAAAACGAGAAAAGATTACATTAATAGAATGTTTATTGTTTAATATTCTACTCATATTGGTTTTGAAGTTTTTAAAAAGTTGTTCGGATTGATTTAATTAAGTTTTATGGCATATCAGCCATTTTTTCTTATTTAATTCCAAATCCATTTTATTCATATAAACAGTTCTGTTTCAAACAATTCAGTTTAGCATAAGTAGTTCTTGTTTAATCACAGTTAAATGTAAAAACAATTCTTTTTCAAACAATTCAGTTTAGCATAAGCACACTACATAAATGTCAAACAGTTCTGTTTACCCCATAGATAGGATATTATCTGGTGCTACCACCGCAAGCCAGAGTGGACCTAGAAGCGACGGAAAAAAGGGGTACTCCACATTCCCCAGAACTCCAGTACCATCAGATTGTTTAGTGTCAAATCCAGGACACCCTTGGGGGAGTCTTATTCGTTTATAGAGATGTAGTCGATGTATTCTGCAGCCCCTCGTTGGAGGAGAAGTATTGCTCTTCTGCAGAGATGCAGTCGGTGTATTCCTCGGCCCCAGATGACAGGGCAATTTTAAAATCAAATTCTTACTATCCGTCAAAGTATCGATCGAGTACGTGCAAAAAATCTCGAGGCAACATTTAGTTTGTAGAATTTTCCATGAGGATTTGATGCGTCTCATTTTCTTAGATAAATTCTGGTTTGTGCTTAAATTATTTTGTCACCGCGGTCAGATTTTAATATCTTGCATAATACCTCCGTAGATCACCTTTTCTGATCTTGAAATTTTTTTTTTACTCTTTTGAAAGTTTTTCTCATCAACGCTCGCTGATGGTTTTTCCCTGGATTCTGGGTGATAGCAAACCTTCTTAAGTCTCTACGATTCTTCTCAGTATTCATACTGGTCGATCTCAGCAACGCATTAGTCTGAATGGTCTCAACTCGTCCTCTTATTTCCACGTCCATCAATCCTTATACCGATCCTTTGGTGACCGAAACAAGCGGGCCCGTTACAATTGGTATCACTGTTATATTCATGTTCCACAGTTTTTTCATTATTATTATTATTTACTCATTAGAGCTTTTCACATCAGCGTTAGCCGATGGTTTTTCACTAGAGTTTGAGTGACAGCAAGTCTCCTCAAGTCTCCAGGACTCTTCTTAGTATTCTGGCCGTTCTCAATAATGCTGTCGTTTCGATGGTCTCCACTCGTCCGCCAACTTCCAAGCCCTCCAGTCCCTTTAGTAATCCTTTAGTTACTGTTCCAAACGCACCAATTACAATTGGTATAATTGTCACCTGCATGTTCCACAGTTTTTTCAATTCCCTAGCAAGGTCGAGGTACTTATCCTTCTTTTCACATTCTTTTAGTTTTATTCTGTGGTCAGCCGGAACAGCAAAGTTGACTATTTTGCGAGTTCTTGTTTTTTTTTTTGTTGATATTAAGTCTGGTCTTCTGGCAGGGATTAGGTGATCTGTTTGTATGTTAAAGTCCCATAGGAGTTTATGCGTGGCATTTTCTATGATAGGTGCTGGGTTGTGCATATACCATTAGTTAGTATTGTCGAATTTAAATTTCTTACACATTTCCCAGTGAATCCCCTTGCCGACCCAGTCGTGTCTCGCCTTGTTGAGTCTTATCTATTCTTGCTTTGATATGATTGTTTCTTTGGACGCTGTCTTGTGCTGCTATTAGGAGAGATTCTGTTTCTCTCTTACAGTTCCCTTTTCTTAGCCATGACCAAGTTTTGTCGTGTGAGATATTGTTTATTAGTCGTTTAAACCGCCCATAGAGTTGTTTTCCTTCCCATATTATTATTATTATTATTATTATTTGCAAGTTTTTTAAGCCACTTTTAACTTTTTTTCCCTCTGAGCAACTACAAGTCTTCTCAGGTCTCCGGGACACTCCAAAGTATTCGAGCTGATCTTGAAACTGCTGTAGCCTGTATGGTCTTGATTCTTCCATCGATTTTTAATTCATCCAGGATTATTCCTTGCCTTTGAGAACCATTCCATGTTTACTAACTACAATTGGTATTGCCGTTACCTTCTACTGCTTTTTTAGACATCTGACAAAGTTATCGCTATTTTGCCCCGGCATTCGCGGTTTATTATTATTATTATTATTATTTACTCCTTTTCGGTTTTTCTCATCAGTTTTAGCTGATAGTTTTTCACTGTAGTTTGAATGACAGTATGTCTCCTCGAATCTCCAGGACTCGTCTCAGGATTCCGGCCGTTCTCAGCAATGCTGTCGTTTGGATAGTCTCTACTCGTCCGCCAACTTCCAAGTCCTCCAGGCCTTTTAATAATCCTTTAGCTATTGTGCTATTATTATTATTATTATTAACAAGGTTATCAGCATGCAGTAAAACACAAAGAGCTTTATCAAGAACAGACACACATAGATAGATAGATAGATAGATAGATAGATAGATATGCATATATACATATATATATGTACGTACACAAACACACACACACTAACATATGTATATACAAATGTGTGTAAACTCACACATAAAATATGCATGTATAAAAAGATTTCTGAACACCTATTCATACATTCATATTCAAATGCATGCACACACACACACACACACACACACACACACACACACACACATATATATATATATATATATATATATATATATATATATATATATATATATATACCCGGGCTAGATCCTGAATGTACTCACTTGTACCTCTGTCTAACTTGGCCTGTCGATTTCAGTGTCAGGCTGCTATGCAGTTAATTATATTACGCAAAGCCGAGCTAAATAAAAAATGTATTGTTCTCCTTCCATTTATAACTGTATTATATACGTTTCACCCAATACCCGCGGATAACTAACAAATAATATCGTAAACACAAATAAATGCAAAGAGAAAAAAAAGCTGGCTAGGTAGCTCACAATTTGGTAATTAACTTACGTCGAAGTTTTCTGTGATCACGAATGTATGGAAACGTGGAAGTGCAATAATTTCCAAATAATGTTACGAATGGAGATAACACGTAAACTTCCGACCAGTTCTTATCAATGATTAGCCCGTTTATCTAGTCATAGGCAAAAATCAAAAGCGAATTATTCTTTTTGTAATTCCGGACAAGAGCGCTTGGAAACAATAAAGGTCGCGATTTCGGAGAAATTGTCTCAATTGGCGTGAGCCGGTCATTAATTTTAAAACCGCAACATCGATTCAGTGATTTTTCGAAGTAACCTAGACAATAAAATAAAACATCGAAACGAAAATTGTTTCGTTCGAGTATTTGTAAAAAAAAAAAAAAAGAAAAAAAAAAAGAAGAAAACAAAGAAACGAAAAAACAGGTACTAAATTTTTTTCATTTTGGAACATGAATTTGTTACGAAGTTATTTTAAAATATGGTACACTTCCCGTTATTTCAAATGGGATTATTTACATATGAATCGACACTTCTACCTAAGATCAGAGTGTGATGCATTGGATCAAAAGGTGGATTTCCGATAATTCTGCCAAATATCTTGCACTCAATCACTTGGAGAATAAGTACCACGAACCTCAGTAGATCTTATAAAAGAGAATAGTTTCACTCTGAAAAAAAAAATTGAATATTTAGGAGAAACTATTACTGATGCAGACAACAGCGATACACATGCTCAAGCTGAAAACCATCAGCATAGACTGGAGCAGAGAGATAGAGGCATTGGTCTCTACGAGAATTAATATAAAAGACATCATGTGTTTTAAACAAGATGGTGTAATATCCTTATTAAATGGCAAACCTCTCAAATTAATCGACTAGAACTTACGTTCTCAGTAGCAGTATCTCATCTACTGAAAGCAATGTCAACATATGCATTGGTAAAGTGTGAGCTACTATTGAAAGGTGATCAAGCATATGTATTCCCGATCTTTGGCATGAAATAAAACGGGAATTTTTTCTAGCTGCAGTAGTATCAGTAGGACTGTATGGCTGCAAAACATGGAATCTAACGAAATGATTGAAGACAAAGCTTGATGGGAACTAAACACGGATGCTGCGTGCAGTTTTGAAAAATCCAGGAAACAGAAACCCACAAGATATCTGCTAAATGATCACTTACTTGCCATCTCAAGAACCATTCAAAGAAAGACAAGCTAGACTATTAATGAAGTAAGGACGAACTCTTCAGTGATGTTCTATGGACTACAACTTATGGACATATCAGTTTACGTTTGGTTTCTTTTTTTTAATGGCATATCAACCTTTGTAGGTTATTTAATGCCAAAGCTATTCTCCTAGAAGAACAGTAGTGGGTTTTTTTAACACGTATCTGGGAGGATAAGGGGGTTCATGCTTTTCCCAAGGGTATTTGCCCAAAAGTGAACGTAACAGCATGACTGGAGTACGAACTCGCTTACTACGATTCCGCAGTCCATCGCTTTAACCATTACACCACGAGAACACCCTCATGAACATATCAGTGTTGACTACTGTGCAAAACTTTACGTTGATCAGCTCTGAGAGGACACAGGGTGCTATCTAGAAGACTTGCCGTGAGCAACGGCCGATAGGGACGGATGGTGAGAAAGAAAAAAAGAAAGAAAGAGAGAGGTTCAAAAGAATCTGTGCTGTTGGTACGTCTTGATGACAATAATGATGATGATGATGATGATGATTAAATTGCAATAAAGACTGAAAATTGCTTTTTTTCTAAACATTTAAACAAAAGTATTGGGGTGGAAGGCTCTCCCGATATAGTGGCTAACGAGCTGGACTCGCTCATTGGTGTAAGCGAGTTCGAACACCAGTCGCGCTTTTATTCTTGACCGAGGTATGAATGAATTTACCAACCCGTCCGGACCGGCAGAATGCGCACACGGACAATTTTTAGGCGTAGTTTAACAGGTTTGGATGCAGAGTTTTCCTTCTCCTAGACTGGTTGGCTAACCAGTGCTGAAAAACCCGGTCTGCCCTTTCATTTATCCATAGCTGGAGAGAGAATAAGAGGATTCTTACCTTTCCCAAGAGTATTAGTGCTTTGAGAAATGTAACCAAACACGTGCAGGGTTTGAACTTGTGACGTCGTGTCCATTTTCTACGACAACAAAAACTCACGGTCACTCCTATGATGGCAAATGTCATCATCATCATCAACTTGTCGCGCTATCAGCATGGATATCCTTGACGCTCTCCCGCCACCCGTCTCTATTATCCATCGTTTCCGGTGGGTTTTCAAGGCTACATCCTGCATCGGCACAGAGCTGTTGTATGTAGGTTCTAGCAGATCCTCCATGTGATGGGGTCCACATGAGTACGTCAGTTATGAGTTCGTCCCTACTTCTCCAGCAATGCCCAGCATGTCTGGTTCGTCAAACTTGGATAGTTTTCGTGATGGGTGGTAAGTGACAGTACAGCTGCTGCTTTGTGGGGCACTGCTTCCAGGACTTGTTTAATAATGGACCCCATTATCCTTCCAACTAAGGGTTAAATCGTTCCTCTACTGTCCTTCTTCATTGATGGATTCCGTATTAAATAGAACGCAAAGAATGATATGCCATTAAACAAAGAAACCCAACCAAATAAACATTCTCATTAAAATTTTGGTGGTTGAATTATATTAAAGTAATATACACATAAAATCGAATCATTATAAAGTAAAGTTGGCGACCTTAGTCGGGGCTGACCCAAAGTCTCTATTTTCAATAGCTTCTACACCGAGGTGTAGGGGAGGGTCCTACTCTATTCCCTGGATTGCTCCATATTACCCTGGATATTTACCTTATAATACTAAGTGTTAATATATATATATGGAAGAAAATAATGGATAATAATCCTACAATTTAAGATTATAGGTTTATTTACGTCCTGTTAAAAGTATTGATACAACTCAATGCTTTTAACAGGATGGAAATAAATTTATTATCTTAATGTGACTGATTGTGGTTGTTTTTGTTTTTTTGAAATTTTTTTTTTGTTCTGTGGATTTTGTTTACATTGAGGTCTTTACCAGCATTATTTGAATTGAATATTCTATCTTTAAATATCTTATTTGTCCACTTTGGAATAATTATTTCCAACTCCAGATTTACTGAATTGAATAATATCGTAAGTATACATATGTATATATATATATATAAATGTATATATATGTAAAAAAAATATATATATATATATATATATTTATATATATATATATGCAAATTTATATATAAATATATGCAATATATATATATATATATATATATATATATATATATATATATATATATATATATGTATATATATGCATATATATATGTATATATATTTGTATATGTATATTTAGGCAGCATTTCTTCGTTAATGCAAATTTGATTGAACATAATAGACATTTTATGCCTACATATTCTCTTTTGGATCCGTTCGAATTCCCGTATTACTTTTATCGTTATCGGGGGGGGGGAACAGATTAAGGTATTGTCCATAGTTGTATGTATCCTTAGTACTTTCTACCCGACTTTGGGCCATCATCAGGGGAGAATGGCACTATTTATAGAATTACATTTAAAAGCAAGCGCCATAATCTCCAACAGCAAAGACGTCCTTACACAGTAGTAATTTGCTAAAACAAAAGTTACGTCACTTTTGTAACAGATGGCCCAAAGTCGGGCAGAAAGTACTAGGGATACATACAACTATGGACAATACCTTAATCAGTTCCCCCCGAATACGATAAAACTAATACGGGAATTCGAACGGATCCAGAAGAAAATATGTAGGCATAAAATGTCTATTATGTTCAATGAAATTTGCATATATATATATATATATATATATATATATATATATATATATATGTAATGATAATATATACATTGTATATATTCTGTATATATATAATAGTAATATATATATATATATATATATATATATATATATATATATATATATATATATATATGTGTGTGTGTGTGTGTGTGTGTGTGTGTGTGTAATAAAGAATAATAAATGTGTAAAGAAATATTCTGAAAGAGAGGAATACGTAAAATAAGGAAAGAAAAATAAAGAATGAAAGAAAATTTATTGAGACAGGTAAAAGGACCATAGAAAAAGAGGTCCAGTTAGAAAGAAAGAAAGAAAGAAGAAAGAAAGAAAGAAAGAAAGAAAATTTGTAGAAATAAAGATAGAAAATAAAATATATAGAAAGACAGAAAGAATAAAATGAAACATGCGTAACGAAAGAAAGAAAGAAAGAAAGAAAGAAAGAAAGAAAATATGTAGGAAGAAAGAAAATGAAAATATTTTAGAAAGACAATGATTCTTCTTAAATGTGTAGGAATAAATAAAGAAAGAAAGAGTAAAGAGAGTAAAAAGGAAGAAAACGATTATGCTTAAATAGGAGAAAGAAAGAAAAAAAGAAAAATAAATATGTGTAAATAAAGAGTCGGAAAAAGAAAGAAAGAAGAATGTCTATTCACACACACACACACACATACATATATCTGTGTGTGTGTGTGTGTGTGTGTGTGTGTGTGTGTGTGTGTGTGTGTGTGTGTGTGTGTGTGTTTACACATATATATATATATACATATGTATATTTTGATGTAAGCCTCAACGGTAAGCTAATAACTCATCCCAATTTACAGATGATTGCTTGCTCATCGCTGAAACCCTTAATAAGTTTCAGGTGATGCATAATAAGCCGAACAATCAAAATTGACCATCGATTTCTGGATAAAACACTTAGAACCTAAATTTATGCGTTCTGAATGTGTACCAGAAGACCTTTCGGTGGGAAACGATTGTAATATGCGATCACTGGATCTTGACAAACAACGAGGAACACATATCTACAAAAAATATATTGTTATATTTTTATCTTTCGACGGTGACGCTTGTGTGGATCGAGAGAGAAGTCGCAGAGATTTGCACACACAAAGGAGTCGTCGGTAGTCGGAAGAGGTCACTGTTTTTATCTTCAGCCAAAATTCTAGAGCTTATATTGTCTTAAAACACTAACGCGACTCATACGGCCACGCCTTTTCACCAGCTCAGTGCTTGTTTTTCAATGGACATGGTTTACACCCATGCAATGTTTGTTTTATATACGCACGCGTTGCTTACGTTTCATTGATCAGAGGCTAGGGTATCGCACGTGCTTCCACACGTTGTATGATGAAAAAAAAAAAATTGGTCACGGAATATACGCACGCGTTGCTTACGTTTCATTGATCACGACTGACGTCCATGCAATGCTTGTTTTTCATTGGTCATAGTTTACACCTGCACAGTATTTGTTTTCCATTAGTCATGGCTTACACCAACGAATTGTTTGTTTTTCATTAGCCATTGTTTACACCCATGCAATGTTTGTTTTCCGGTAAAAACTTTGTTGATGTGATCTTAAGCCGGATGTATCTGTCAAATACATCCACTGAGTTTATCACAGGTCAAGGATATATATTACAGTGATATCGAAGAGATTTTATGACGAATAGGTGAGGAAATCTCACGGAGAATAAGATCAGACTGGAAGGCATTTACCACGAAAAAAAAATCTACTCAAGGCAAAATTGAACAAGACCCTACGAGTTAACCTTTTCCATAGGATTTTGCCATTGATGGTAAATGCAAGCGGGACGTGAGAAACTACTAAGGAAAAACAGTGACATGATACGACAAAGAAAGTTATAGAATATCGGCTTGGAACATCGTTGAGTGTTAATAGAGGATTGTTGCGTAGTGAAGGAGGTGATCACCGAGTGCCGAATGCAGAGCTTTCACCTAATCGGACCCGTCACAAGGCTTTAGAGACGAAAGTTAGACTTGTCGAGTTGTGTGCGACAGACTGACATCGACAAGTCGGAAAACCTCGATGACGGTTAGATGACATTGTCAAGTGATTGAAGAAGAGGGACTAAGTCACAAACGAAATTGAAGCGTATTGCAACCTGCGATTTAAATAAAAAAAATATATAAGAAAACCTGGTATTTAAGAAAAATAATGTACATACGAGAAACATACGATAAGTTTCCAGACTTTTTTTCGTATGGGCATTTAAAATTGTCTTAGACTCTTGAAAATTCAGTATGTTATTGCTATACATCTTATGAGATGACTGACCAATTTTTATGATTTCAGGTTTAAATGAACAGCTACAACAGGAATCGGAATACACCCTACTAAAGCCTGATTGTCACAGCTGGTGAATTTCAACAATCCAATCTGACACTTTAGAATAACGGTATGCAACAAAGTTCTGTTTTAAACTTGGAAAAAATGACACAGAAACGTATGGAATGCTTCAGACTGCTTTTCGACCATCTTGCATGAATCAAGCATCAATTTTTGAGTGGCATAAGAGATTCAAGGAAGGCAGGGAGTCTGTGAGGGATGATGAGAGGTGAGAGAGGAGTAAGGAAATCAATACACCAGAGTTGATTGGCCAAAGTGTTAGGATTAGGGTTACTATGTTGAGGTTTTAAGGGAGTTCAGAAAGAGAATCCGTCGGAAGAGGCCAGCACTCTTCAAATCGGGTCAGTGGAATCTCCCCCAGGACAATGCACCAGTTCACAACTCCATCCTTGTCACAGACTATTGGACCAAGAGGGGCATTTAGACAGTTCCTCAGCCTCCCTGTAGTCCAGACCTAGCTCCCTGTGACTTTTGGTTATTCCCTAGGCTCAGAGGTTGTCGTTATGAGGCAACTGAGGAGATGAAAGAGGCTGTGATGAAGGTCATTGACATGCTCACACAAGAGGACTTCCATGGGGCCCTCCAGAAGGAAGTTGTTGGAACGGTAGAATAAGTGCATTGCAGCCGGAGGAGATAACTTCGAAGGGGACTAGAGTTTCATGTGTGTACTATCAATAAAATTCCCCATACGAAAAACGTCTGGAAACTTATCGTATGCCCCTCCTGTATATATATATATATATATATAGGGGTGATTGAAATTTAAAGCTAAAAATATTTTCATCAGTTAGAAACAGTACCCTTTGCACAAAAGTGGAGTGCAATATATATATATATATATATTTCTTACTTTTATACCTATTTCTATAACTGCCGGTATGAAAAAAAAAAACAGATGGTGTAATTTGTAAATAAAAAAATATTACATAAACTGATATCTAGAGAAAAAACATCAAACACAAAAGGAAAGACTAAAAACATCCGTACTGTTTGAAAATCATCATCATCATCATGTCGTGCTGGGAGCACTGATATCCCTGACCCTCTCTCGCCACTTTTCCCTATCGTTCATCGCCTCAAGCAGGTCTTCTGGACAACATCCTGTATCCTCACATAGATGCTGAATATATGTTCGTGCTGGTCATCCTAATTTTGCACGGCCATGTGTGGGGGTCCATAAGAGTATATCACTTTATGGTTTGAGTGTGGGTCATGGTTATCTTTCGATGGCCTGTTTTATTCTCTTCTATAGAAGCTACTTTTATAGAGGAGCGGCAGTAGTTCCCCGATCGAACTAACGATCCTGAGCGTTGAGTCGTGTGGTTTGAGTGTGGGTCATGGTTATCTTTCGATGGCTGTTTTATTCTCCAACCAATATCGCAATGTCTAGCCAGAACAAAAAAAAAACACACACACACCTAGGCTCATACGTAAAAGTGCTCAATAGACTAAGTAGAACTGAACTTGAGTTCCTAAAGGGCCAGAAACTATCAACCTAGGTGTCACCAACCGGATCAATTGGATAATTCTGACTCATGTATATATATATATATATATATATATATATATATATATTTCTCATCCATTTACCTGTTCACTATGCTTGCTGAAATATTCTTGAAATCAATTTTAATCAGTTTTCTAATAAACGTATTTATATGTCTAAATTCCTGAGATAAAGCTTGATAATTATTGTTGTGTCGTGAAATACGTAATGTCGACACACATGTAGAAATTATAGGTATTTTATTCCGGAGAGCATACGGTACACGGTGGAGTAAGCCGACTCCTTTAAATAACGATTAGTTGTAAATTGCTCTCTCAGTCTACTGTGAACGTTGTTTTAAATAGTCTTTAGACTAGTCTGTCTTTTTGCGGGGGATGGGGGGATCCAGCCACTCCGCAATACATAGTGTGGTAGCATAACTTGTCTATTAATAAAACCGTAGGAGTGTTCCAGTTACTTCACAACAATTTTTATCACTTACAAAATTTGGATAATTGTCTTCATCTTCATTGTTTTGCTCACAACGTTTCGGCTGATATGTCCTTCGGCCTTCATCAGGTGTTTCATGTCGAACTCCGGAACCTATACAAAACCTTAAACTGAAACCTTGACTTAATCCACGAGAGAAGATTGATCAAATTACGTAAACCAAATGACGCAGTGGACAAGGTGTTTGGTTGAAAAGTGCTTCTGAGTGAAATCATCCGAAGGTTGTGGGTTCAATCCCAGCTAATGGTAAGAAATAAAACAAAATAGTTACTTTTTTGCTTAACCCTTGTACTTGGAATATACAACTTTGAAATCTGCATCTAACCGTGACCTCAACTGAACGGCGGGCATCTGGAACATGTACTCTTGGACTCATCTTGACATTTTTAGTTAATATTTGAGACTAAATGAATGTAGATCTTGAAATAGTATTCTTTTACCTTTCAATAAATGTAATTTTTATTTCTCTACCATTTGTGATTTTTGATTTCTACACAACCATTTTGCTTAAGATATTTTGAAACACCCTCTCTCTCTCTCTCTCTCTCTCTCTCTCTCTCTCTCTATATATATATATATATATATATATATATATATATATATATATATATATATATATATATATATATATATATATATATATATATATATATATATATATATATATATATATATCAATGTTGGTAATCGTATATATATATATATATATATATATATATATATACCAGCTCATTGGCCTAGAGGGTGGAGTGTTCGCCAATTGGTCCGGGAGACCAGGGTTCAATCCCAGGTCAAGTCATACTTTAAAAATGGTACTTGATACCTCTTTGCTTAACACTCAGCAATATAAACTACGTATCAATGGTAAAGTGGAGCAATCCTGGGAGAGGAGTAGCGCCCTTCCCTACACATCGGTGTAGTGGCTATTGAAAAGGGAACCTTCTGGTCGTCCTCGACTACAGTCACCAAGTATATATATATATATATATATATATATATATATATATATATATATATATATATATATATATATATATATATATATATATATATATATATATATATATATATACCAACTCCTCTGCAGGATGTGACTCAAGATCAATATTAAAATATAGAGTTTTTCTTCTCTTAAACTGATTGTCATACGAAGCTTAAACTGCCCACAGCTGGAAGTAGAATAGTTGTATACTTACCTTTAAGAAGTGCCCATGGTGCAATGATTATCGTCGTTGTGAATGGACACGGCGACACGAGTTCAAATCCTGGACGAGACTGATTGCATTTCACATAACGCTAATACCCTTGGGAAAGGTATGAATCCAATTATTCTACCTCCAGCTATGGGTAAATAGTAGGACAGACTGGGTTCTTCAGTCTTGGAGAAGCAACTGGTCTAGGAGAAGGACAACTCTGAATTCAAACCTGTTAAACTCCGCTTAAAAATTGACCTGGTGTCATATCCTGCCCGAGCGGAGGGGTTGGTAAATATGGCTTTGAATTGTGGTCGCTACATCCATTTTTTACGACGATAACCATTACACGATGAGTGATATATATATATATATATATATATATATATATATATATATATGTGAGTGTGTGTGTGTGTTTGTGTGTGTGTGTGTGTAGATATATATTTCTGTATATGTGTGTGTATATAATAGGGAGTATATATATATATATATATATATTTATATATTCTCCTAAATTGTATATACACATATATATACAAATATATATACATATATATACACAGACACACATTTATATATATATATATATATATACACATACATATTTATGTACACACACATATATATATACACATATATATATATACGCATATACACACATATACACACACGTATATCTACACATACACATATATAAACACTAATACATATACTCACATATATATACATATACATATATACACACACATATATACACACAAACATATATACATAAACCCACATATATACAAATGCATATACACACACATATATATTCACATACATATATACACACATATATATATACACATATATATATATGCACACACACATGTATATACACATATATACCCACGTACATACACATATTTATATATATATTCACATACATATACTCGTGTATATATATTCACACATACAAACACACACACATATATGCACATATATACTGTCACGTGATATCCCACGGAGACGATAGAAATAAGATTAATACTATCCTCCCGTTGGAATGAACTGGCAAGCCGTCAAAGATTGACCGTTAAGAAAGAATGTAGGTCACAGAGGGGATACCAACAAACGTTGGTACTTAGTAACCTCAGGTCGCCGGACACCAGGAAGGAGGAAGAGAGAAGCCAAGTGATTGGCTGGGACCCTAAAACGGAAGTGGCACCTTTTCCCCGTCGGCGAAAAAACGCAAAGAAAAGTCAGTTTTTGGAAGGGGCCCGTGGCAGACAGACCCATAGCCATTACTCCGGGTGGAGAAGACAAAAGAATATCTGAGACACGAGAGACCCAAGTTCTTCAAGCCAGTATTAAAAATAGCATAAAGTCTATTAGCCCGTAAAAGAAGAAAGATTCTCCAGTGGAACCCCGTCGAAAAATAAGATAAGTAACTTTGGGGCTATTTCTCCTTTATACCCAAATTTTATATACCCCCCCCTCTCTCTCTCTCAATTTGAAGAAACGAAAGAACAGAAAAGAAGGAAGACATTTATGTCCATGGACTGTTCAATTCATTATACATATTTGACACTTTGAAAGTGTATCTCTTTGTATAGTAAAGGATTCATGTATTTTTATGTTACCACGTGGTCTAAGTTGTTCTTTGCAGTTCTGCTACGAATTAGTTGTGTCACATTTCCTTTTCAGCTTCTATTTGCCTTATGTTATCTTGCTTAGAATTGTCCTATTAATTCCTTAAAAATATCACACGGGAAACTGGAGTTGCCGACTACTACAATATAATATTATTATGACTAAAACCTATAGGTCCATATCTTCTGTTGTCTAGGGGAGGAAGTTTAGTGGCCTTGGTGGGTGTGTGGATAGTGTGAAATTTGGAACCCCTTGCCAGCGGCGGTCAGTCTATCCCTAAATTAATCCCTCATATAATATGCCAGTTCTTATATGCCTGAGAGAAAAACTCTGAACGAGGACTTATTCTATAAGGGATCAAGTGCCAACCTGCCCCGTCTTCACACGTGCGAAAATAAGACCCCGTTCTGAGATAAAAGTAAACCTTTCGCGTCACAATACTCACACATATATATATATATATATATATGCACACATATATATTTATATACATATATACCCACATACACACACATATATATATACATATATATATGTATACTTACACATGTACACATACTCATTTATATACATACTCTCTCTCTCTCTCTCTCTCTCTCTCTCTCTCTCTCTCTAACACACACATATATATATATATATATATATTGTCAATCGTTTAAGAAGGGTAAAGTGAAGAACTAAACAAACCCAGTTAATATTGAATTTATATAATTAATGATCGCAATATGGATGGAATCTTAAAATTTTCTATTGAATTGAAATTACTGAACAGAAATAGGACTTAATGAAATTGAAACTCAATTAAACTTGTTTCACTTCAGTCGATAAGTTATTGAAAGATATGTTGTATACCCAATTTATTGGTCAGGATTGACGTTAATGTGCTTGAGTGAATTTAGGTATAGTGCGTTCGTTGCTTTTTCGTAAGTTATACGATTGACGAAAAAGCTGAGACTGTGAAATTTATGGAGCCTTTTCTAATGCTGCAATAGGCATGTGGACAGGATATTTTCAGCTGTACGCAATGTCACGCGTATTAACTGCGTTTCAAATCGAAAAAATATTCGCCAAACACGGTCTCAAAGCTCGGACAAGATTTCAGGTCAAAGGTTGAAGATCATATTGAGACAGTGCGTGTTGTGAAATGTAAAAATTCGTCGCCTGACTATCCGTGAATTTGTCGTTTACAAAGTAATGAGATTCAAAGTCACAAACAATGGTCTACTGACAGAGCTCTTTAAACGCTACACCACCACCACCACCACCACCATTTAGCTCAATGTCAAAAATATCGCGCAATGAGAATAAAACTTACTAACTTGTTAATCACTAAACTACCACCAATTAACACAGTGTCAAAAGTATGTGGCAATAAGAATCAAATTTTCTGACAATGGTGTACTATCTGAATTCGTTAACCACTACAACACACGAGGCACCCATGATTATCCGTAAAGTTTCCGAAGAGATAAGAATCTGTAAGGGATCGTATCACAATATCAAATAAAACAAATGAAGCATCTGTTAATATGAAATAACTTGCATCGTGTGACTGTCTGGGAGTAGAGTGTTTGCAAATGGTCCGGGAGACCAGGGTTCAATCCCAGGTCGAGTAATACCAAAGACTCAACAAATGGTATTTGTGCGGCCTTGCTTAACACTCAGCATTATAAGGTACAGATCAAGGGTAAAGTGGAGCAATCCAATGAATGGAGTAGCGCCCTCCCCTACACCTTGGTGTAGTAGCTATTGAAAAGGGAGCCTTTGGGTTACCCTCGACTACGGTCACCAACTTTACTTACAAAAATTAATAATATTGGAAAGGAAAACCTAGAATCTTTTAAATATGCAATTATTTGTTTTAAGGAAGGTTTTTTGAATCAATAATTGTTTACTTCAGATTATTAAAATCATTAGTTAATTTAAATCCCATAATTGCTTGCAAATTATTTGTGCTGGATAAAAATAATTGAAACCATATAACTGTGTATGAGATTTAAACTTCCGTCAGATGTCACCAAGAAGACCTGTGTCTGCCGGGTAACACCTTACGGAAATTTGTGTAACCCCCCCCCCCAACAAAAGAACAACTTCAAATTAAATACAAGCGTCACTGTCGAAAGATAAAAATATAAGAATATATTTTTTTGTAGACATGTGTTCCTCGTTGTTTGTCAAGATCCAGTGATAGTATATTATAATCGTTTCCCACCACAAGGTCTTCCGGTACAAATTCAGAACGCATAAATTTAGGTTCTATGCGTTTTATCCAGAAATCGATGGGCAATTTTGATTAGTAAGTGTTCGGCTTAGTAAGCACCACCTGAAACTTATTAAGGGTTTCAGCGATGAGCAAGCAATCATCTATAAATCAGGGTGAGTTAATAGCTTATCGTTGAGGCTTACATCACAATATATATACATATATATATATATATATATGTGTGTGTATGTGTGTGTGTGTGTGAAGTCAACGGATGAGACGAAGAGTATAATGATATTCTTCGCTGAAATAAATTTATAATGACAATTTAACCTGGTTCGAATTTTCTTTTAATAAGATTATATATATATATATAAAGTAAACTTCCTGATGATCCGTGAAGGTGAAACTTTAGTAGAAGATTTTCGACTCGCGATTTAAGTTAATTCTATAATTGGCTCCTTTGTCTGGTGTTGAGCACTTTAGTAATTGTAGCATTGCAGCATTCACGGAGGGTTTTTTGGTTTTCTTTTGACCACTGACTGCGTACCCCTTGATTTTTTTCAAGGAGTCGGACGAGGTTGGCCTTTTCTTTCCTTTTTACCCAAAAAACTTTTTTCTTTTTCCCCTGGGCGGTGATTCGAGATACTTTTATCTCTTGTTTCTGGCCAGGATTTTTTTTGTTTTTTTCTGGTACCGTGAATACTGGTAGATATTAGATTAGTAAATATATATATATATATATATATATATATAGGGTGATTCACAATATTTCACAATATTTTAAACAAAATACTCGTGCACAAATCAAGGATTAAACAGAAGTAATTTCCTTGAAACAATATAGTAATGAGTGTTAGATAGGCTTACTTAAAAGCATAAATTTACTGTGTCAATTAAGTGGATTATATAGGAATATTTGATATCACCCTCATTCTGCGCAGCTCAGAATATACTGACTATATACCCCAGCTGACCAGAAAGGCCTGGGGGTGACGCTAAACTGCCTCCGTCGGTTAGGCTACAGTTCTGAATATCTGGGAGAGCGGACTTGTTAGAATCCTTATCGTCATTTTGGTCTTTTGTTCACAGAATCCAGTATTGGAAATCTAAAAAATACGTCTTCCTGGCAGAAACTTCAGCCAGCAATTGAGAATCTGAGTAATTGAGGATAGTTGTAAATAATTTGAAATGTTTTCAGTCCTCGTCTCTGATAGGTCAATTTTTTTTACCGGAAGTGCCTCCTGTTGTTGAGAATGTTCATATATAGAAATGACGTCCCTTTTTACAGCATACCCATGACAGTCTACGGCCTTGTGCCACGTATAAGTAAAAAGGTTATTTAATTATCAAACCCAAGATAGTCCAACTGGACTACCCGTTTCATTGCCATTATTCCCAAGTTGACTCTGGCCAACTGTGGTAGTACTTGTAAGAGTCTCAGATATGGTTTTATTCATTAATTTGTTTATTTTTGATTTTCATTTTTCATATTTGAATACTTTCTTTTTTTTATTCATTCGTTTCCAATTAGAATTCTTTACCGAACTTTGGTTTGTTTGTCTCTTTCTTTCTTTCTTTCTTTCTTTCTTTCTTGCTAATCTTTATTATTATTTTTCTTAAGTCTTTACATTTCCTAAATTTCTTTCTTTCTTACTTTCATTCTTTCTTTCTTTACTTGCTTTCTTTTTTCTTTTTTTCAAATCTCTTTTAGTATCAACATTCATTTTTATCATTTCTCTTTCTTTCTTTCTGTCTTTCTTTCTTTCTTTCTTTTCTTTATTTCATTACTTTCTTTCTTACTCATTTCTTTTTTGCAAATATCTTTTAATATCGACCTTCCTTTTTATCATTTCTGTTTCTTTCTTTCTTTCTTTCTTTCTTTCTTTCTTTCTTTCTTTCTGTTTTAGTATTTTTCTTCCATATCCTGATCATTTTTCTATTGATTACACTCTCCTTTTATATTCCTTTCTTTCCCAATTTTTCTTTCTTTCTTTCTTTCTTTTCACAAATTTCTTTCTTTCTTTCTTACTTTCATTTCCTAAATTTCTTTCTTTCTTCTTTCTTTCTTTCTTTCTTTCTTACATTTCCTAAATTTCTTTCTTTCTTTCTTTCATCTTTTTAAAATCTCTTTCTATTCGAAAAGAACCATGAGTTAAAAAAAGAAAGAATAAATTCCTTCAGAAACAACTACAAAAGAATACAAATATAAATCTGCAAGGATTGCGATTCCCTTCCTTTTAGGCATACAGTAACCCCACGCTGTTTGATATGCCGTTAAAACCAATCAATTAATCACTGATGTCATATAACTGAGGAAATAAACTTTTAAGGAACAATTACACGAAATATGTAAATATAATCCTCCAATGAAGACAATTTTCTAACATTTTCGTATGAAATAACCTGAGGCTACTTGACATGCCTTCAAAATAATTCACTCACTTTAGGGACCCAAAAGGTAATTCTAAATGCTATTCAGTTTAAGTTGTTTTTATAAGCTTATAAAGTTTATTTAAACTATAGAAACTTATTAATTTTTTCAGGCCAATTCTCAAAATGTACATTCTTGAATAATGCGTGAAGTGTGCCAAAATATTTTGTTGCTTCTAATGGCACCTCCAGCAATAAAATACTGGGAACTTCTCTTCTCAACTGTCAAATCTCAGCTCATAATTGACTTTTAGATTTCTTTTATCTTTTCTAAATTGAGGATTTATTCACAGTTAATGAGAGAGAAATGTAAGCTTTTAAGAGAGCCGACATGAATCGGCAAAAGAAAGCAAAGATCAGACACAACCTTTTCCCGCCTTTTTCCCCTGCAACTCTCCGATTTTCCCGCGCGCGCGAACTACCCACTGAGTGACAATATTAGCTATAGATATGACGTTTACAGTGGGACGGTGGTGGTCAAGAGAGGACGGATTAGGTTATTCTTCGTCAGGGAAACATGCTAATACTGAAATTAGCTTCTGAAATGGCCTTCAGGATTATCATTGACGGGAGAAGGCGAGAGGGTGGGAGTATTAGTAGGTTTGAGGGAAGGGGGTAACGAAATAGAAAGGCAAGGTCAATGTAGTGTGCCACGACTGACATACGGTTTAACAGCACCAACATAGCTTCCTGAAGACAAAAAAATATCCTTCTGCAAGTTATATTGAAGCCCTCGGGCAAGTTAGTTCTAAGAAAAAGGATTGTTTTTTTAATCTTATATTTTGTTCTTTACGTTTGTTTGTTTTCAAAGATTTTAAAATGCTTAAAAAGAGAAGTGTCATGAATTAATCAATCTTCGAAAGACTGTGTCTTTTAAGAAACACTTTTTTTTGGTTTTATTTTTTAAATTTATTTTTAATTTCCATCTTTCATATTTTGATATGTCTTTTTCTTAGTCTTTCTTTCCATGATAATCAGTCATCGATCTTTGGCTTTTTTATTCGTTTGTTTGTTTGTTTGCTTGTTTCTTGAAAATCTCTATCATTAATTTTTGTCAGTTTTAATATTTACCATCTTTCTTTCTTTCTTTCTTTCTTTCTTTCTTATGTACATTTACCAACTTTCTTTCTTTCTTTCTTTCTTTCTTTTGTACATTTACCAACTTTCTTTCTTTCTTTCTTTCTTTCATTCTTTCTTATGTACATTTACCAACTTTTTCTTTCTTTCTTTGGTTGCTTTCTTTTTCATTCTTTTTTTTTATTTGTTTGTTTGTTTGTTTTTTGTTTGTTTGTTTGTTTCTTTCTTTCTTTTTAATCCCTTTTATTATCTTTCTTTCTTATTTACATTTCTTTCTTTCTTTCTTTCTTTCTTTCTTTCTTTCTTATGTACATTTTCCAACTTTCTTTCTTTCTTTCTTTCTTTCTTTCTTTCTTTCTTTCTTTCTTTCTTTCTTTTGTACATTTCCCAACTTTTTTCCTTTCTTTCTTTCTTATGTACATTTTCCAAATTTCTTTCTTTCTTTCTTTCTTTCTTTCTTTCTTTCTTTTATATTTTATTATTGTTTTTCCATTTTTCCATTCTCAACAATCTTTCTTTATTTTAAATCTTTTAGTATCCGCTTTCCTTTTCATGATCGACTTTCTCTTCACTTTTTTCCTTTCTTTCCTTCCTTGGTTTCTTCCTTTCTTAATATTTTCAATTTTTCCTCTTTTCTCCTATTTTTCGCATTTTATTCCTCCCCTCCTTTCATTCTTTCTCCACAATTTTTCCTTCTTTCCATCCTTCATTCCACTATTCTTTTTCACCCACCTATATCCTTTTCTTCTTTTCCTTCCTCGCATTCTTTATCCTTTTTTTTGACATTTTTTTTGTCATTTTCTTTTTTCCTTCCTTAAATTGTTTCTTTCTTCTTCACTTCAGCCAACCTTCATTCTCTCCATTGTGCTTTGCTTCTTTACTTCCAAATCGTCTGCCAATTTGTGTCTAAATCATAATACGAGTTCTGTAGCGATTTGGGCCGTGGAATGAAGAGCAGCCATTATTGTGCGATTATGCGACCGACGTTTCATTAGTTTGGCGGCATTTCATTGATAATTAAATCCTCAGAGCACTTCAGCTTATTTAATGGTGTTATTAAATATTGTCCAATGGAAAGGAAGAAGACAAGAAAAAGGCTGGTCAATTCTGATTTATATTAAAAAAAAATATTTAAGTATCTTGGAAGAGGTTTCAAAATGGAATGAAACATGCAATTAGACAAGAATAGCCCTCCATCTTGTTTTCTCTCTTCTTCAGTCTCTCCCACTCTCTCACTCACTTTCTCCTATCTATCTATCTATCTATCTATCTATCTATCTATTCATGTCTGTCTGCTTCTCCTTTACTCCTTTATTCTCGTGGTGTAATGGTCATCGTCGTAGGAAATGGACACGGCGACACGAGTTCAAATCCTGGACGAGACTGATCGCATTTCACATAGCAATAATACCCTTGGAAAGGTATGAATCCAATAATTCTCCCTCCAGCTATGGGTAAATAGTAGGACAGACTAGTTCTTCAGTTTTGGTGAGGCAACTAGTCTAGGAGAAGGAAAACTCTGAATTCAAACCTGTTAAACCCCGCTTTAAAAATTGACCTTGTGTCATATCCTGTCTGAGCGGAGGGGTTGGTAAATATGGTAATTATCTCTCTCAATTTCTTTCTCTGACTCTCTCTGTCTCTGCCTCTCTCTCTCTTTCGTTATCCGAGCCTGTTCATGTCTATCTGTTTTTCTCTTACTCCTTGTAATTCTCTCTTTCTCAACCTCTCTTTCTCTTTCTCTTTCTCTCTCTCTCTCTCTCTCTCTCTCTATCTATCTATCTATTTCAATTTGCTCCTATCCATCGACTTCTCTTAAATTGCTGCGAAATTGACTGTGTGTGAGACGCGAGAAAATGAGTCAGTGAACGAGAGAGAGAGAGAGAGAGAGAGAGAGAGAGAGAGAGAGAGAGAGAGAGAGAGAGAGCAGGGGGAGGGATAGACGCAAGAAAATGAGGTGCCTAGACAGGTATAGACAGAGATAGGACGATGAGTAACGTGACAGAAAAACAGGAAGAGTAAGAGAGACAGATAAATAAGTAGCTTAACACACACACACACACACACACATATATATATATATATATATATATATATATATATATAGATATATATATTGTATTGTTTGGCTGCAAATTATTGCTGAGGCATGTTTTGTTGAATATGATAGAACACATTTTATTCATAGTTTTTGTTTTGTAGTTTTTCGAGTTGTCATGTTTTTCCCACTATTTCAGGGTCAAGTTGATAATGTAGAAAGAGAAAAAAATTGTTAGATGACAAACGAAATAAGGTTTTGATTCATGGTAGAATAGTAGCAGTACTATATAACCCATAGCTAGGGGAGGGATAAGGCGGTTCATACCTTTACCAAAGACATTAGTCGAAAGAGGGCAAATAAGTAATTGTAAATTTTACAATGGCCAAGTGACAAGAATATTGTCATTATCTATTTGTGACCAATCCATTTGTGTATGAATGACATTTATTGAATAAATATATACTTTTTTTCCGTTGTCAGATTTCATTTGGAGTGACAAGCCAGGCAGAAGGTCCGAAGTCTTTTTTCCGTTCTTCTGATATCAAGTCTAGACATGGGCCTTGCTAAGGAGATGACAATTGGCTTTTGCCATTGGCTGGGAACCCATGGTGGGCTGAAATGAAATATGCAATCATCCTCACACTTGGGCGGTGACAGTCACAGCAGGTTGCGACAGCCCTATTGTAATTCGGTGTTTGACGATTGCCACCACTACAGATAGATACAAAGTAACATATAGACAAACGGAGAAAGGGATATATATATATATATATATATATATATATATATATATATATATATATATCCCTTTCTCCAATTATATATATATATATATAGAGAGAGAGAGATGGATAGAGCGAGAGAGATGGAAAGAGAGATAAATAGACTGATTCTAATAGAGCGTAGAGTATCAAGCATTTAAAGACTAGGTTCTTCAGCCTTGGTTAGGCAACTAGTCTAGGAGAAGGAAAACTCTGAATTCAAACCTGTTAAACTCCGCTTAAAAATTGACCTTGTATCATATCCTGCCCGAGCGGAGGGGTTGGTAAATAGCATCAAGCATTTAAAGAGAGGAATATATTTAAAATGAGGTAAGAAAAATAATCAGCAGCTGTGGAATCCCATTAGATATAATAAGTAAGTTTTCAATAGCTTCTACGCCGGGGTGTAGTGGAGGGCGCTACTCCTTTCCCTGGATTGCTCCACTTTACCCTTGATACGTACCTTATATTACTGAGTGTTAGGCAAGGAAGTATCAAGTACCATTTTTAAAGTCTTTGTTATGACGCCGCCTGGGATTGAACCCAGGTATCCCAGTCTATTAGCGAACACTCAACCCACTAGGCCAATGAGCCGGCTTATTAGATACAATAACATCTTTGTATCTTTTTTTTAGAGAAAGAAAACCGAAAAAGCAGGGAAAGACGGATTATCAGAAAAAAGAATTTGATGGATCAATACACCTATAATGCTTTTTGGGAATAAAGCAATTTTCAATTAACTTTGTAACTAATTAATGGTATTTAATTAACTTCGCACCAAGACAGGATTTGACACCAGGTCATTTTATAGCATTGGACTATGCATAAATTGAGACTCATGTGCGACCGTCACAAAAATTAATTGGTACCGTCGGCATTCCCTTTCTGGAACTTAACCTTGTAAAGCAGGCATTGTTTAGGAGGTGGCCCCTGTTACCTTGTCATTCAAATTAATAACATCCACTTGACGTAATGCAAGGCGGGCAATTTTTATTGATATTTATATATATTTTCTTCAACTTCCCACCCACTAGTATTTGACACTAGGCTATCTTATAATGGGGAGCCATGCATGAATCAAGACACATGTGCGTCCGTCTCAAAAAGTACACGACTCCGTCGACAATACACTTTTTGGTGTGCTTCAGGCGCCAAGTTATGAAATCAGTCCAGCAAAGAAGGTGATTCAAATTAAATAACACTCACCTGACGTAAACATCTGTCAGGGCAGTGTTATCAATGGACGGCAAAGGTTCGATTTGTAATTAAGGGATAGACCCACGGTAGGTAAGGTTTAGAATACCTTGATTGTATCCTGTGAAGTGGGGGGTAAGACTATATCAGGATTAGGGGCTGTTTTGAATATGACACTAAACTAAATCTAATTGTGAGGCTACAGCTTTGAAGGTCTGGGTAGTGTAAAGAAACCCTTCATTTTAATTACTTTTTGGTACATTCTGAGAAAGAGCGATAGGGTCCAGTCGGCTGGGGCTTCACCGATTGTATCTCTACAGAGGGGAAAAACCCTTTCCATCAACGAATATTCTAGATATGACATTAAACCATCTGATTGCAAAGATTCAGTAATGCACATTGCTCCCAGATTCACTTAGCTCAGTCGGCTGGGGCAGTAGAATACACCGACTGCATCTCTGCAGTGGGGTTAAGAGCCTCCCACCTACTAAATATGCCATTTAATAATCTGATGGCAAGGCTGCAGTAATGATGGGGCTTTGGAAAATATGGAGTATCCCTTCATTGCCTTCATTTTCAGGTCCACTCAAACCAGGAGTAGTAGCACCTGATAGGGTCATATCGAAGGGTCAAATAGAACTGTTTGTTAATTTAAATTAACTGAAAACAAATGACTTATGAGGAATTGAATTGTTTGAAATCGAACAGTTTGATCATTTAACAGTGTGTAAAACAATGACTGATGTTTAATTGAATTGTTGGTTATACTTAACAATACTAGAAACAATATAATTGTGTGCAAACGAATAGGTAAAGTCAAATAGAAGAATTAGTGTTAAATAGCAATACTTGTAACCACTTCATTTAGGATTAATAGTACAAAGAAATATTCGGGCTTATTAAAAATACTTAGCATTAAAGATTTGGCAATAGTTAATTTGCATTGTTAGAAAACCAGCTGTTTGATAATTTAACTGGGTGTAAACAAATGACTGATGTTTAATTGAATTGTTAGTGAGGCATAACCACATTTTGAACCATTTAACCGAGTGTAGATGAAGAATTAGTTTTGAATAGTATTACTTGGAAGCACTTCACTAGGAGCAAACAATTGATTAATATCAAATAGAATTATTAGTGTTAGATAGAAATACTTGAAACCGTTTTACTCAATAGAAAAGATAGGAAAACTCGTGTCCAAACAGATTAGTTCTAACTGAATGAAATTACATAGAAAATGACTGATGTATTGACTGTTATAGAGCAATATGTGAAACCATTCAATTGTTGGCCCAGTCAGCTGGGGCTGCAGAATTCACCGACTGCTTTTCTGCAGAGGGGTAAGACTCCCCACAACGAGTATTCTGATATGACACTAGATAATCTGATAGTGAGGCTCCAGTAATGCTAGAGCTTTGGGGGATGAGGAGTACCCCTTTACTGCCATCGCTTTCAGGTCCACTCTAACCCAGAGTCCTATCTATGAGTCAGATAGAAATAAACAGTGTACTCATACTGAATTGAATTGTTTGAAATAGAACCGTATTGACATTTAAACTGCGTACTTTTGCTAAACTGAATTGCTTGAAGTAGAAATGTCTGTATGTATAAAAGAAATTTGGCATTAAATAACCTGCAATGGTTGATATGCCATAAAAATGAACCCAGGCTCTTTTAAAAATGTTATCAATAAGATATATTGTCCAAGTGGGTAGAGTGTTCGTGAATGGTCCAGGAGACCTGGGTTCAATCCCAAGTCGCGTCATACCACAGACTTTAAAAATCGTACTTGATACCTACTTGCTTAACACTCAGTAATATAAGGTACGTATCAAAGATAAAGTGGAGCAATCCTGGGAAAGGAGCAGCGCCCTCCCCTACACCTTGGTGTAGTACCTATTGAAAAGGGAGTCTTTTGTTGGCCCTCGACTAAAGTCGTCAACTTACAAATCTTATATATATCTAAATTTTCATCATACAATGTGTGAAAGCACGTGCGATACTCTGTCCTCATCAGCCGCCAACTAGGATGATAACACAGTTTCGGTAGCTCAAGGTGGTACTGCCACTCCTTCCGCCACCAATTTTCAATATCTAATATATATTTGTAAACATGATTTGTCATTAAATAACCTATCAGGGTTGATATGCCTTAAAACCTTACCCAACCAATCAGAGGGCAATACCTGTTAGGATCTCATCAAATTGTCAAATATATATGTTTAAAATAAACCTAGACGAAAAAACATGGCGTTAACATCAGTTAACTAGGGATTATTTAGACGGGTTTTCGTTCGCGTTGAAAGTCATATTTGAATTATCCATATTCTTTATGAAATTTAGATATTAGGATGTTGCTATAATGTCTAGCAAAAGATCATGCAATGAAACAGATTATTATTGGATATTTATCATCAACCATCATCAATACAAATATATATATATATATATATATATATATATATATATATATATATATATATAACGGCTGGAGAAGAAGCTAGACGGCAACTACACAAGAATGTTGAGAGCAATATTGAACAAGTCCTGGCGGCAACACCTCACAAGACACCAACTATACGGCCACCTGCCTCCCATCACGAAAACTATACAAGTTAGACGAACCAGACACGCAGGACACTGCTGGAGAAGCAAGGACGAGCTCATCAGTGATGTACTACTATGGACCCCCGCATATGGCCGAGCAAAAACAGGACGACCAGCTCGAACTTACATACAGCAGCTATGTGAGGATACGGGCTGTAGCCCAGAAGACCTGCCAAAAGCGATGAATGATAGGGAGAAATGACGAGAGAGGGCCAGGGATATCCGTGCTAGCGGCACGACTTGATGATGATGATGATGATGAATGATGATCATCAACCCTCACGGCGTTGAAAATTTGAAAAGAAAAAATGGTTTCATATCTATCTGTCTACCTATCTATTCAATCCCAGGTCGAGTCATACCAAAGACTCAAAAAATGGTACTTGATGCCTCCTGGCTTAACACTCAGCAATATAAGGTAAGGATCAAGGATAAAGTGGAGTAATCCAGGGAATGGAGTAGCGCCCTCCCCTACACCTCGGTGAAGTAACTATTGAAAAGGGAGCCTTCGGGTCACCCACGACAAATGTCACCAAACTCTTAAGTGACCCTCCAACGAGGGTCCTCTAAATGACACTAAACAGTCTGATGATGAGGTTCCAGTAATACTGGAGCTTTGGGGGATGCAGAGCACCCCTTCATTGCCATTGTTCCCAGGTTCACTCTGGCCTGGAACGGTAGCACCTGATAGGGCCCTATCTTTGGGGTTAAATAGCAGTAAGTGCATATTTATGCTAAACTGAATTGTTTGAATTAGAACTATTTGACTAAATTGAATAACTTGAAAAAGAAATGTTTTTGATAATTAAACTGTACTTACTTTGAAACTGCTTACTTATGCTAAACTGAATTGTTTGAAACGGAACTGTTTTTGACATGAAAAGTATACTTACACTAAAGTTAATTGTTACATAGAGAACTGTTTTGATATCTAACTGTATGTAAACAATATCTGTACTTATACTAAGCTGATTTAGCTGAAATAGAACCGTTTGAATAAACTGAATAGTTTGAAATAGAAATGTTTTTTACAATTGAATAGTGCACTCATGCTAAATTGAATTGTTTGAAATAGAACTGACTATTTCCATAAAAATGGATTTGGCTTTAAATAACCTACAGAGGTTGATATGCCATAAAAAACAATCAACCAACCAATCATAAGTGACATACTCCTCTGGAGCCCTTCACATGGACGAACAGCTGTTGTATACTTATATACACATATACATGCAGGATACATATTGACGCAATGAACAAAGACGAGCGACAACTTCTTTAAAAAAATATACCTCTCACTTTATTTGAAAGGGTTGTGTGTGTGTGTGTGTGTGTGTGAGGGAGTTGGAGACCTAACAGAACAGCAATATATTGACCCCCACTCTTATGGCCATCAGCGTTGTGTCTTTCTCGTTCTTCAGGACTGCTCAACCGGAGGCCTGGGAGCCCACTCTGCTGAGTGCGGGATTTCTCTATCACATCTTGTCTCTCACTCATCTGATTTCCAACTAACTGACTTCCTGTCTCCACCGAGTTACATAATAGTTCAATCGCCCACTCAATATCTCCCCATAACTTGCCATCGGGATGTGTCCCTTCCGTTGTCCTTGGAATGGTATGTTTGATTGTCATCAAGCGGAAATAACTGTCATACAGTTCACAGGTCACTCTCTTCCGGTGCATCAGTCTATGACTATACGGCGGGATTTTACCTTGTTCCATATTGTCAGCCAGATTCATCCACGCCAATGGAATATGCACTTCCGCCGTCCTTGGAATGGCATGTTTGGCGTGGTCGAAGGTCAATATACAACACAGCTAGAACTTACATACAGCAGCTCCGTGCCGATACAGGATGTAGCCTTGAAGACTACCGGGAGTGACGGACGAGAGAGAAGGGTGGCGGGAGAGGGTTAAGGAGATCCGCGCTTGCGGCGCAACATGAGGATGATATGAATATATGCAAGGCTCATTATATAAGTTTCCAGACTTTTTTCGAATAGGCAATTTTATTGATAGTACATACATGAACTTTAGTCCCCTTCGAAGTAATCTCCTCCGGCTGCAATGCACTTGCTGTACCGTTACCGTTCCAACTACTTCTGGAAAGCCCCATGGAAGTCCTATTGTGTGAGCGTGTCACTGACCTTCGTCACTGCCTCTTTCTTCTCCTCAATTGTCTCATAACGACCGCCTTTAAGTTTTTCCTTGAGCTTAGGGAATAAGCAAAAGTCACAGGAAGCAAGGTCTGGACTGTAGGGAGGCTGAGGAAATGTCTTGATGCCCATCTTGGTCGAATAGTCAGTGACAAGGATGGAGTTGTGGACTGGTACATTGTCCTAGTGGAAATGCCACTGACGCGATTTGAAGAGTGGTGGCCTCTTCCGACGAAATCTCTTCCTGATCTCCCGTAAAACCTCAACATAGTATTCCTTGTTGACTGTCTGTCTAGGGGGAATCCAGTGCATGTAGATCATGCCAGTGCTGTCAAAAACAGGGATCATCAAATGTTTGTGAGTGGATTTACGATGACTGGCCTTCTTGGGTCTGGGAGCACTGTCTCTTGGTCTATGGGTCATAGCAATAGATCCAGCTTCTATCGCTGGTCAACAGAGCATTAAGAACTGCGGGATCTGAATTGATCGGCTCGACCATCTCCCAGCTGTCATAACAACGTCTTTCTTTCTGATCTTCTCTGAGCGCTCTTGGGACAAACTTCGCGCAATTCTTCTGCATTTTCAGTTCCTCGTGAATAATTGTGTGTACAGTTCCCACACTGACATCAAACTGTGCACTTATTGTCTCTATAGACACACCACGGTCCTTATCCATGAAATTCTTTATTTGGCTAATCAACAGTGGTGTTCTGACTTCGTTACTCCTCCCACACCTCTCATCATCCCTAACAGACTCCCTGCCTTCCTTGAACCTCTTATGCCACTCAAAAACTGATGCTCGATTCATGCAAGATGGTCGAAAAGCAGTCTGAAGCATTCTATACGTTTCTCTGGCATTTTTCCAAGTTTAAAACAGAATTTTATTGCATATCGTTCTTCTAAAGTGTCCTCACGTCCAGATTGCATTTTTGAAATTCACCAGCTGTGACAATCAGGCTTTAGTAGGGTGTATTCCAATTGCTGCTGTAGCTGTTTATTCGAACCTGAAATCATAAAAATTGGCCTGTCATCTCATAACATGTATAGCAATAACATACTGAATTATCAAGAGTCTATAATAATACTAAATGCCCGTAAAAACTTTCTGGAAACTTATTGAAGGCACCTCGTATATATACGCAACACTAGTATCAAGTGCTGAAGAGAAAATAAAAGTAAAATCCCCTGGTGCACCAATTCATTAAAACGTTTACTTCTTTTTACTCTTCTAGAACTAACGAATATATATATATATATATATATATATATATATATATATATATATATATATATAAAGGAGAAGGGAGAACGATCAGGCGAATAGGGAAAGGTTGCAATGCAATAAAGACATAAAAACTTGCTAAACCGACCCTCGATCCACCCCTGAGTGGTTTTACGGCGGCTTTTAAGTCTAAGTACGTTTTGTGTATGTCCCCTAATTAGCTATTTTCTCGTTTCTTTAATTCTCCTGTGCCTAGTCAGAAAAGTTAACCAGCTTCAAACATCTTACTTGACCTTTTTGTCTGTTAAGATGATGCTTTCGGCAGTTAAAATGTTTGTTTTATTTAAGTTTCTATAGGTGGTGTTAGGGTTAAGTCTTCATTCTTTCGAGAATATCTGATAGGAAATAAAAAAATAAAAAATCAAATTGGACAATATTAAACTTATCTTTCCGATTTAAAGCACACTGTATTCAACTAATAAATTCTTCTTCAAATAACCCCCCGGCCGAGTTGTTCCATCAATTTCTAAAATTAATTTTTTTATATGTCCAAACCTCCAAGTCCAAAGTTCACTTATTTTATCCAATCCAAGCAGCATGGTTTTCAAATGTGTAGCTTCACCACCACCCACTTTTTATCAGGCTAATTTAAAGATACTTTTGTGTCTACATTTGAATATCAGTTCCCTCCGTTCGTTGATATATTCGCTCTATACGTGAGTCTTTTATATACATGCTGAAAGGCACATATGATAATAGCTGTACATCGAGCACTCCCATGGAATTATATGTAATCCCTCTTATTTTCTATATATGAATATTTAATACGCATACTCTTCTGGACACTTACGGTATATATATATATATATATATATATATATATATATATATTATTAAAAAAACACAATATTCGGTCACATTAGGATAATAAATTTATTTCTATCCTGTTAAGAGCATTGATATGAATCAAAGACTCCAAAATAATTTTTTTAACTGGACTTCATCAGATCCCACAAGAAAATTATTATTTTTATTTTTTTTGTTGGATCTTTTAGAGTCCTGTTAAACACTATTTGATTCATATCAATGCTCTTAACGGGATGGAAATAAATTTATTATCCTAATGTGACCGAATATTGTTTTTTTCTTTAAATAAGATTATTTTCTCTGTGAATTTATTTACATTGAACTCTTTATCATTAATATCTAAATATTTGAAATTTGATTACTTTATTTGTCCTGACGGAATTGTTCCCTAATCCGGATTTACTGGATTGAAGAATACCAATATATATATATATATATATATATATATATATAACGGCTGGAGAAGAAGCTAGACGGCAACTACACAAGAATGTTGCGAGCAATATTAAACAAGTCCTGGCGGCAACACCCCACAAAGCACCAACTATACGGCCACCTGCCTCCCATCACGAAAACTATCAAAGTGAGACGAACCAGGCACGCAGGACACTGTTGGAGGAGCAGGGACGAGCTCATAAGTGATGTACTCCTATGGACCCCCACATATGGCCGAGCAAAAGTAGGATGACCAGCAAGAACATACATACAGCAGCTATGTGAAGATACGGGATGTAGCCCAGAAGACATGCCAGAGGCGATGAACGATAGGGAAAAGTGGCGAGAGAGGGTCAGGGATATCCGTGCTAGCGGCACGACATGATGATGATGATGATATATATATATATATATATATATATATATATATAACCCAATAGGAAGATAACTCAACGCACAGTTATAATGACATGATAAATATATTTCGACGTTTTTGCTGGCCTCATCAGATGGCATACACACTGTTTTTCGGAGTCAAATCAGCCAATATCGTTTTATGAATATGTATATAAAAAAATGGAAAAATCAGGCGAATAAAGTGAATAAAGAAGTAGGTTAAAACAATATTTGAGGTTTTTTTTTTATATATCCTGAGCGACATATATAATAATAGCAATATATCGAGCACTCTCGTAGAATCATATGGAATCTTTCGTTTATTCTATGTACGAATAATCCAAAACTTTATTATCCTAATGTGACCGAATATTGTTTTTTTCTTTAAATAATATTATTTTCTCTGTGTCTTTTAGACACTTACTGGATATATATATATATATATATATAGTTTGGTTTGGTTGTTTGGGTTTTACGGCATATCAAACTTTGTAGGTTATATAATCCATTTTTATACAAATAATCAGTTCTATTTCAAACAATTCAGTTTAGCATGATGACACAGTTTAATTGTTAGAAATATTTCTATTCTAAGCTATTCACTTTAGTCAAACATTTCTAATTCATCCAATTCAGTTTAGTATAAGTGCAGATTTTGTTTACACACAATTAAACGTCAAAACAGTTCTACTTCAAACAATTCAGTTTAGCTTAAGTACAGTTTCAATGTCAAAAACAGTTACCTTTTAAACAATTTAGTTCGGCATACAAAAACAGTACCAAAACAACCATGACCAATAATCTGGAGGGAATGACTAATTGCATTTTCTTCTTACGCCGAGGGACAACTCCAACAGTCAGTAACATGTTTCTTACGGTACCACTGTGTTAGCTTATAAACATTCGGTTTATTTGCCACACACACACACACACACACACACACACTTATATATATATATATATATATATATATATATATATATATTAATATTTGCCATCATTCTAGGTTGTATTTTCTCAATTGACGAAATCAGAGAGAATGGCTTCGAACTGACGAAGAAAAGAAGCAGAAGGTACCCTGCAACAACAATTACCGACGCCGACTACGCCGATGACATAGCGATACTGGTAAATACACCCGACCAAGCCGAAACACTACTGCATAGTTTGGAACGAGCAGCAGCGTCAAATCAACCGAAAAGGACATCGAAATGAGGTTAACGAAAGCATGGACAGCTATCAATAGGCTATCGATTATATGGAAATCAGACCTAACCGATAAAATGAAACGCAGTTTCTTCTATGCAGCGGTCACATCGATACTGCTATATGGGTGCACTACATGGACTCTAACAAAACGGCTGGAGAAGAAGCTAGACGGCAATTAACAAGAATGCTACGTGCAATCTTGAACAAGTCCTGGCGGCAACACCCCACAAGACACCAACTGTACGGCCACCTGCCCACTATCACGAAAACTATTCAAGTTAGACGAACCAGACATGCAGGACACTGCTGGAGAAGCAGTGACGAACTCATCAGAGATGTACTCCTATGGACCCCCACACATGGTTGTGGAAAAGCAGGACGACCAGCACGAACATACATTCAGCAGCTATGTGAGGATACGGGATGTTGTCCTGAAGACCTACCTAGGGCGATGAACGATAGGGAGGAGTGGCGAAGAGGGTCAGGGATATCCGTGCTACCAGCGCGATATGATGATGATGATGATGATATATATATATATATATATATATAACATGCAGAAACAAACTATTCAACATAAAAATAGAGTGAAAAGATATCAAAGTATAAACATCTTTGCATACTGGCATATCAACCTTCTTGGGTTATTTAATGCCAATTTCTTCCCTCTAGAAAAATAGTAATGGTACTATTTAACCCATAGCTGGGAGGATTAGGTGGTTTATACCTTTCCCAAGGGTATTTGTCCGAAAGTGAACGTAATAGCACGACTGGAGCTCGAAATCGTTTGCCACGATTCCGTAGTTCAGCGCTTTAGCTATCAGACGACACCCCCCCCCAAAGTGTGGACGTGTCATTTACCACCTGACTAATTCCATTATATATTACACAGCGTTTGGATTGCCCTAAATTCTATATTTGTTCTCGTGTGAGCGTCACGTGTACAATCAAAACTGGAACTTTAAGTGACGAACTTCAGGTGTTCTTAGTTGAAATAATTTTAGGTTCTATGCTTGTTCTGGCGTAACCACATCAATCGCTTTTTATACAAAAACTTTTCTTATTTGCATTTATATATAAACTATTCACATTGCAAACCAGTGAGTTAAGTCTCAGTGAGTAGCCCATTAATAAGGCCTTGTGCCATATATGTTCTCTGACGAAAGCAACAAACTGGAAACATACACGTATGTAAGAACAAAATAAATTAATTAATCTTAAAAAATACAAAACTCTTCGTGGACCAACTCATTTTACAATATTTCCTTCTCTCTTTGTACCGACAACAAAAGAAAAAAACTATATATACTGTCATCCACAGACAGATCTGTTTCGTTCTATTAGAATTCTTCAGTATGGTTAAATAGGCTAGAGTCCCGAAGCTGGGATCGAAACCCGTTTGACTCAAACGCCAATCTAAGATTCTACCACTCAGCCATGAGGAAACCAGGAGAGCAAAGGAAATTTAAACGGTTATGAATCACAATTATTTTTGTGTACATATATCCGCTTAACGACAACCGAGAGGTCGATTCATATATATATATATATATATATTTATATATATATATATATATATATATATAGGCAGCATTTCTTCGTTAATGCAAATTTCATTAAACATAATAGACATTTTATGCCTACTGTCACGTGATGGCTCACGGAGACGAGGAGGTGGGAATGATACTCTCCCCCCCCCCGCTGAACTAAAATTATCTAGCAGTCAAAAAGTGACCGTTAGAAATGAATGTGGGTCACACAGATGTTTGCACCTAAGTGACCTTGGGTCGCCGGACATCGGAAGGGGAAGGAGAAAAGGAAGCCAAATGATTGGTGGGGGGACCCCAAACGGAAGTGGGGTTCCTTTCCCCTCAACGGAAGTAAATACAAAAAAGGTAGTTTTTGGGCAACGCTCGTGGCAGACGGACGATAGCCATTTTACTCCGGGCTAAAGACAAAAAGACTGAGACACGAGGGACTCCAAAGTCTCTCAAGCCAGCATTAAAAACAGTACAAAGTCTATTAGCCCGTGAAAGAAGAGAAATTCTCCAGTGGAACCCCGTCAAAAAAATAAGATAAGTAACTTTGGGACATTTTTCCGTTACACCCAAATTTTGTTACCACTCTCTCTCTCAATTTGAAAAAGGATAAAAGCCAAGAAAAGACATTTATATTCATGGACTATCCTATTATATATCTTTGACATTTTGAACGTATATATATATATAACCGTAGTAAAGAACCTATGTATTTTCATTTTACCATGTGGTCTATGTTATTATTCCATGCTTTCCTTTCAGCTTCTATTCGCCTTACATTATCTTGCTTAGAACTGTCCTATTAATTCCTAAAGTATCACACGGGAAACCGGAGTTGCCGACTGTAGCAATATTAATATTATTACAACTAAGACCTATAGGCCCGTATTCTTCTATTATCTAAGGGGAAGAAGTTTAGCGGCCTGGTGGGTGTGTGATAGTGTGAAATTTTGGACCCCTTTGCCAGCGGTGGCCAGTCTGGCCCTAAATTATTCCCTCACGTAATATGCCAGTTCTTATCTGCCTGAGAAAAGAACTCTGAACAGGACTTATTTCGGTAGGGGATCAAGTGCCAACCTGCCCCGTCTTCATACGTGCGAAAATAAAGTCCCATTTAGGGATTTTAGTCAATTTCCCCGTCACACTACATATTTTCTTCTGGATCCGTTCGAATTCCCGTATTACTTTTATCGTATTCGGGGGGAATTGATTTAGGTATTGTCCATAAAAATTCTCACCGACAACACAACAATACTCGAACATCAAAATAATAAACAAAAACTTCAGATTCTCGAAGCACTATATATTAGAAACCTGCAGCCAGCACTTAATAGAATTAATTTTCAAACCAGTGCTAACGTACTTAAATGTCTTTAGCTACTGGCACTATTTACAGAATTACATTTAAAAGCAAACGCCATAATCTCCAACAGCAAAGACGTCCTTACACAGTAGTAATTTGCTAAAACAAAAGTTACATCACTTTTGTAATAGATTCTCCCCTGATGATGGCCCAAAGTCAGGCAGAAAGTACTAGGGATACATACAACTATGGACAAAACCTAAATCAATTCCCCCCGAATACGATAAAAGTAATACGGGAATTCGAACGGATCCAGAAGAAAATATGTAGGCATAAAATGTCTATTATGTTTAATGAAATTTGCCTATATATATATATATATATATATATATATATATATATGATGGGCTTTCTCATGGATTTTGACATATGTCAATCCAACAGTTTAGTTAAAGATGTGAACCGTTGGGTTACCTACAAAGATGATTTGATTATTGTCTTCGTGTAGAACCATCATGACGTTTTGAATAAGCTGATAATGGAAGAATCTTTATAATGACATACCAACTTTCCTGGGTTATTCAATGCCAAGCCATCCTTGTAGAAGAACTGTTGTGCTACTATTTAAGGATATTAGCTCGAAAGTGTAGGTAATAGCCTGACTGGAATTCGAACTCACTTACTACAATGTCGCAGGTCAGCACTTTAGCCACGACTCTAAGGGGTCTACCCCTGGACCTTCAATAAAAATTCTGAGATAATTTTTTAAAGGCTTCTCCTTTCACAGCACGATGACATTCCGTGACCGGCTCGCTTCCCAACTTAATCTACATTTGATCACTTCTTCAATAAACGTTGACTTCAGAAAAAAAAAATCTTTTGCGCAAAAAACCATCCTGGGGAAGTGGTGATTCTTAGATGGCATAGAACTTGAAGTCCGTTGTGGATAAAGAAAGCGTGAAAAGTGGACGGATAGACAAGGGTCTTGCAGAATGATCTCTCAGTTTTAAAATGGCCAACACACCGGCGCTAGTTGCGGTGAACGAGAGAGGAATTGGTATTGCTGCCGCTGCAGCAATACCTTCACTCTTACCATCACAGCGTAGAAGGGCGAATATCATGTGTTTGGGATTAAAAATTATTTTAAAAATGGTATCTCTATCATTACAATGTCCACGACATCTATCCACAAAATATTAAAATCACGGAAGACTCAAATCTTTAAATATAGACAGCAGACAATTATTGAACTGAAAGAGGCAGAAGACAGACGCATGTAACTGAATTTTAGTGGTTGGTTGGTTGGTTTGTTATTGGTGTTCTACGGTATCTCAACCCTTGAGGGTTATTTGATGGCAAATTTTGATAGAATAAAACGGTATTTCTTCCGTGCTGTGTACGTATCAATACTACTGTATGGATGCGCCACATGGACACGAAAGGCATGGAGAAATAGCTAGATAGAAACTACTCCAGAAGTTATGTGCTTTTTTGAACATATACTGGAAGCAACGCCGCACGAAACATTAGTATTACGACCACCAACCTCTCATCTGACAAAACGTCCAAGTAAGTCAAACAAAACATACGGGGCATTGCAGGAGAAGTAGAAACGAACTAACGAGTGAAATTCGTTTTTGGATACTTACAAATGAACAAGCCAGTGTTTACAAATCCAAAAAGACAAGCAAATATCAGCTGTGTGCGAACACGAGATGCTGTCTAGAAGACCAACCATGAGCGATGGATGTTAGGGATGAATGCCAAGAAATTGCCAGGGAGCTACGGATAAAACGACTTGATGATATATATATATATATATATATATATATATATATATATATATATATATATATATATATATATTGTACTAATTTCAATTGAGTTTAAAAGTTTGTTTGCCATTAGATAAAAAAGATAAAAAAGAGGTGAAAAGAAAAGAGAAGTCAAAAATTGATACTTCTTGATACAGGAATCGAATGTAATTTGTCAACCAGACAGGGAAAAATGGTCTAGTTTTTACATAAAAAAAAATGAAAATTGGGTTAGGGAGATAGTGGCTAGAATTTTGTGGGTTTTTCTAAATCTTCATTAGAAATTTCTCTGTCGGAATATGCAGATCTAATATTTAAAAAAAATATAGGGTCCGCTGAAAAAAATATTATTACAAAAAATATTTGTCATTGTTAAATATAAATAGTTTGTAGGGAACAGTATTTTGAAACAGTATGTTATTTCTCATTTTTTTTGCACACAATTAAATTTATTCAAGTATTGCTGTTTAACACAAATAGTTCTGTTTAATATTAACCATTTGTTTTCACTGTAAAATAGTTTTAAGTATTGCAATAATTCTATTTATCAAGTATTCCGATCTTATACGAATACCTTGCATACTGCTGTATGTTTTTCAAATGACTAATATTAATCCATAATCAATGGTTGAACGGTTCGATTTGACCCATGGATGGGAACCTTACACTAATCGGAAAAAAAGGCGTTTAAACATTAAACATGAAATCTTGAATTGTTTCGAGACTTGCTGTTAAAATTTGAGATCATTTAAAATGTACAAGGTGTTTTAGATATATCTGTATCATTTTTAATCAAATGACTTGACCAATTGTCGTTCAAATTATCTTAAACTTTTAACAGCATATGTAGAAACAATTCGAAATTCAATGTTTAATGTTTCTTTTTTTTCCCCCTTTTCGTGTATAGAAATGCCATTCACTGGAAAAGAAAAAAAAACATTAAACAGAGAATTTTCAATTGTTTCAACGCTTGCTATTAATATTTGAGATCATTTAAAATGTACAGGGTGTTTCAGATATATCTCTATCATTTTTAATCAAATGACTTGATTAATTCTCGTTCAAATTATCTAAAATTTTAACTGACAATTCGGAATTCAATATTTAATGTTTAATTTTTTTTCTTTTTAAATGTAGAAGTGCCATTCAGTGGAAAAGAAAAAAAATTAAACTGAGAATTTTTAGTTATTTCTCCACAAGCTGTTAAAATTTGAGATCATTTGAAAAAGAATTTATCAAATTTTTAGATTTAGAAGTAATATCAGTAATATTTTTAGATTAAGAAGTATTATCAGTAATATTTTTAAATTAAGAAGTAATATCAGTAATATTTTTTCTAAAAATCTGTACAATGCGCAAAAACTTACTTCCAAAATTATAATTTCATTTTTCTCTATCAATATTATATTTATTCCTATCAATAATGTTTATCAATATTATATTTATACTTATGAATAATGTTAATCAATATTATACAGGGTGAAACGATAAAATTGTCATCCTAAAGAAAACAACATTACAGCTTTATTTTAAAATATTTTTTTAAAAAATCAATTCAGGTAACTTGATTATGTTGTAGAGTTGACATCTATTCAATGTAGCCGCTTTCAGCCTCAATCACCGCCTCGATACCGATCCAGAACTGGGAGCATGTCTTTTCCACAAGCGCCGGCGGGAGCTCGGCGAATACTCGGCGGATGGCGGCGATCAGGCTGGCTTTGGTGTTGTGGGAGTTCATATTGGTGATGTTCTCGACGTATGACCAAACGAAGTAGTCCAGCGGGTTCAGGTCGGGGGAGGAGAGGGGCCTGACGGACTTGATTAGCCTGAGGTTCTCTGTCTTCTCAGTCAAGATCTGGCTTGTCTGGCGCATGTAGGACCTACACTTCAAGTCCTCACTCACACATGCATTCACAGTTGTGTGTGAGACGCCTAAATCTCTGGCAATCTGCCGAATAGGCCGCTGGGGAGTTTCATCAATGATTGTCTTGACCTTTTTGATGAACTCCTTGGTCCGGGTTTCCTGGGGGTGTCCTTCCACTCCACCACCTCCAAAGGGTCGTCCGATGCTTTGAGCTGAGCCCTCAAGCGTTAACCCGTCCGGATTTGCATTTTGTGGGTGCTGGCAATGGTCCTGTTTTCATAACTTGGATCGGTAGAGAGCATGAGTTGTACAGCGGCGCATCTCCGATCTCGCTCGTTGAAAATTGTGTCACTTTCAGACATGATATCGCTCTTGGGATTTGTACACAACTGGCCAACTAGTTGATGATCTGCAAAAAAAAAACAAAACAAACCGGTTTTCATTTAACGGAAATGGAGTCATGTTGACAATTTTATCAATATTATATTTATACATATTAATGATGTTTATCAATATTATATTTTTGCCTAGTCGGCTGGGGCTGTAGAATACACCGAATGCACCTCTACAGAGGAGTAAGCCCCCACCCCCAACAATGAGGGTTCTTTTAATGACACTAAACAGTCTGATGGTGAGGTTCCAGTGATGCTGAGGCTTTGGGAAATGCGAAGCACCCCTTCATTGTCATTGCTCCCAGGTCCACTCTGGCCTGGCGTGGTAGCACCTGATAGGGCCCTATCTATGGGTTAAATACGACTAACGGCATACTTATGCTAAACTGAATTGTTTGACTCAACTGAATAGCTTGAAATGGAAATGTTTTTGAAAAGTAAACCGTACTTAGATTTAAACTGCGTGCTAAACTGAATTATTTTAAACGGAACTGTTTTTAGACATTGAAACTGTACGTACACTCGATTGAATTGTTTAATATAGAACTGTTTTGACACTTAATTGTGTGTAAACAAAATCTGTATTTATACTAAACTGAATTAGCTGAATTAGAACTGCTTGAATAAACTGAATAGCTTGAAATAGAAATGTTTTTCACAGTTAAACTGTACTTATATTTCAACTGTATACTCATGCTAAACTGAATTGTTTGAAATAGAACTATTTTCATAAAAATGGATATGGCGTTAAATGACTACAAAGGTTGATATGCCATAAAACCCAAATAACCAACCAACCAATATTATATTTACAACTGTTTAATATATTTACATACATATGTAATGTTTATCAGTTTTATATTTATATATGATTTGGTTGTCCGTTTGGTTGAATAACGTCCAAGCGTTGATATGTCATAAAGGCATATCAATGCTTGCAGGTTATATAAAGTCATATCCTGTTTATCGTAACTTACTAAGCTTTTTGCATAGATATGACGTAAGGTTTGCAGGTTTGCTTGTCCAGCTTGGTAACCATTACACTATTCGAGCTGTTTATACATATATTAATCAGATATATGATTTATAAAGGAATGGTTTGTAAGAAACATTTTTAAATAAGCCAGAGCTCATTTGTTGGCACACGGTTAAATTGCTTTAAGTATTGCTATAGTATATCAACCCTTGCTGGTTATTTTAAGTATTGCTTTGTAACACTAAAAATTCAATTTGATTTCAGTATTTTATCATTAGAATAGGGAATGATAATAATTTTTCTTAAACATATAGCACATCGCAAATTTAGAAAACTTAAAATTCTATGTTTGGCATGTCCACAACCCTTGCAAGTTATCTAAATTATTGCTATATAACACTATAAATTTAATTTGATTTCAGTAGTTTATCATTAGAATTGGGAATGATAATAATTTTTCTTAAACATATAGCACATCGCAAATTATAGAAACAACTTAAAACTCTATGTTTAATCTTTTATAGAAATGTTATTCACTGGAAGAGAGAAAAAAATTAAACATTAAACCTAGAAATTTGAGATTTTCGACACATTCTGTTAAGATCTGTGATCATTTTAACGAGAAGTGGTCACGTTATTAGATTACGAAATGATATCAATTTTTCTGAAACACCCTGTATATTTGTGGTAATTCTTTTAACGTTCTATCACAATTACTTTCATATCTTTACCCGGAATTCTAGGTGTAGAATCAGTCTTACTTAGGCTTTTCTTTTTCACCTATTTAAGTGGACAGGTACCAATTATATGATATAGATAGGAGACGAAAAGAAAAGAAAATAAAAAAAGAGGACCTGACCTTGTTAGCTAGCAGATGAGATCAAGTACTTAAAACTGTGGTGGATTGTAATTCGAATCCGATTTAATCTTAAGAGAAGTAAATAAGAAAAAAAAAAAAACAAAAAAAAAAACATAGAAAATAAGTTATTTTGATAAAGGAGAAGATGTCAAGAAGAAGAAGAAGAAACACTCAGATCTGTAAATATTCTCCCTGATCCAATCAAAAATTATTTTTTTACTAGAATATAAGTCAGTGAAAGTCAGTTCTTATTTTTGGACTTTTTTTAAAAAAAAATTTTTTCACTTCAGGGCTTCCCAGTGGGTGACTGCACTTATACTGAGGTAATTCAATGTGTGTCCTAGCGGCTCTCTATTTCATATTGTTAATAAGCGTAACCGATTCAATATATATATATATATATATATATATATATATATATATATATATATATATGTGTGTGTGTGTGTGTGTATGTGTGTGTGTGTGTGTGTGTGTGATTGTGGATATTTGGATGTTTGTGGGAACGTGAACTTCTCTAACAAATTAAGTGATTAATATTTAAATAGTCTGTTCAGATCTTGGTTCTATCGTCTATGTATCTCGTCTGGTTTCTATCTATCTATCTATCTATCTATCTATATATCTTATTTCTCCCCCCGCTCTCTCTCTCTCTGTCTTTTTTATTTCTTTCGTTCTCCTCCGTCTCTCTCTCTCTATACATATCAATATATATATATACATTTCTCTTTTATTATATATTTAAATATCATCATCATCATATGGTAGCTGGTAGCACGGATATCCCTGACCCTCTCTCGCCACTCCTCCCTATCGTTCATCGCCCTAGGTAGGTCTTCAGGACAACATCCCGTATCGTCACATAGCTGCTGAATGTATGTTCGTGCTGGTCTTCCTGCTTTTGCACGGCCATGTGTGGGGGTCCATAAGAGTACATCACTTATGAGCTCGTCCCTGCTTCTCCAGCAGTGTCCTACATGTCTGGCTCCCTCATGCATACATATATATATGCGCGTGTTTGTGTGCCTTGATTCTCTCTCTCTCTCTCTCTCTCTCTCTATATATATATATATATATATATATATATATATGCGAGTATTGAATATATCTATTTATCTATTTATCTATCTATGTTAAAATTCATGTGTGTGTGTGAGAGCGTGCGCGCATGTTTGTATCCCTTGATTCTTTATATATATATATATATATATATATATATATATATATATATATATATATATATGAGTATTGAATCTATCTATCTATCTATCTATCTATGTTAAAATACTGAACTCCAAAATAGTAGTAGACGGGTTCAAACACAATCACACTGTTACATTCATTTTTGGACTAATATCCTAGGAAGTAGATAGGAACCCATATTACCCACAATTTTGCAATGAATAGTACTACTAGTGTTATTCTACAAGGATCACTTTTGCATTAAATGACCCATGAATGTTGATATGCCATTAAAACAAAATATATGTATGTAAACTGTAATTTCAATAGAAAAAAAATGTTGATCTATTTTTTTTCCCCTTCATATTTTTATTTGATCACATGATCCTATTTACCAACCCCTCCCTCCGCTCGGGCAGGATATGAGACAAGGTCAATTTTTAAGCGAAGTTTAACAGGTTTGAATTCAGAGTTTTCCTTCTCCTAGACTAGTCGCCTCACCAAGGCTGAAGAACCTAGTCTGCCCTACTATTTACCCATAGCTGGAGGGAGGATATTTGGATTCATACCTTTCCCAAGGGTATTGGTGCTATGTGAAATGTAATCAGGCTCGTCCAGGATTTGAACTCGTGTCGTCGTGTCCACATCCTGCGACGATAACCATTACACCACGGGCATGATAGATATATTTGAGTAAATGCTTCTTGCATATATAAGAATATTAGCGTATGCTTATGTATGTGAACATTTGCATATCTATGTAAGCACCCGTGATTTGTTGGTTGGTTGGTTGCTTTCTTGCTTTTATTGCATATCAACCTTTGTCGGTTATTTGATGCCAAATCCATTTTTATTCAAATAATCAGTTCTTTTTCAAACAATTCAGTTCAGCATGTGTACACAGTTTTCTTGTCAAAAACAGTTCTATTTTAAGCAATTCAGTTTAGACAAACAGTTCTAATTCAAATAATTCAGATTAGCGTAAGTACAGTTCCAATATCCAAAAACTGTTCTATTTCAAGTAATTCCGTTTTGCATACGTACGCAGTTTATTTCAGACAATTCACTATAGCATGAATACACATTTTAGATGTCAAAACAGTTCCATTTCGAGCAATTCAGTTTGGCATAAGTTTAGATGTCAAAACAAGTTAGTTTAGCATAAATACACTGTTTTAATTTTATCCCCCCCCCAGTAAACTCAAGAAACCACGGTTTAGTTCTATTTAACCCATAAATAGGACCCTATCAGGTGCTCTCACTCCAGGCCAGAATGGACTGGGAGCGATGGCAATGAAGCGTACTCTGCATTCCCCAAAACTCCAGCAATACTGGAACCTCACCATCAGATTGTTTTGAGTCATATACAGGACACTCATTGTGGGGAGAGAGGTTCTTACCCCTTTGCAGTCTTTGTTCTATTCTACTGTCCCAGACGACTGAGCAAGTGCCCGTAGTATCATAGTTATCGGAGGAGGAAATGAACAGGTCGATACGAGTTCAAATCGTGGACGAGGTTGATCGTCTGTCACTTAGAGTTAATACTTTTGGAAAAGGTATGAATCCAATAACTCTCCCTCTAGCTATGGTTTAATATTAGGGTTGACTGGGTTCTCTTGTCATAGTTAGGCAACTAGTATCGGAGAAGGAAAAATCTGAACTGAAACCAGTTAAACTACGTTCAAAAAATTAACCTTGACTCATCTCCAGTCTGGGTCGGTAAATACGTGTGTAGGTAATTTTGTCCACCTAATTTTTACTTAAGAACAGTATGACATTGTTTAACTAAAAATTCAAAGAGATCTCTATAACTTATTCTATGTTAAATACTCATTAAGTTCGTCTGAAGTAAGAAACTTGACATGACCCTAATACCTCTACCAGGGGTGAGCAGCAGTCAACAAAAATTCCTGGGGAGATACGCAAATAAAACTGCCAACCAGTTAAACGTGTCAAATCGATTATCAATGCATCAGAGATTTTTATAAACTTCGACGGTTAAGCTCCTTTTCGTGAATGAGGGACCTGTTTAAAATACCAGCCTTGTTCATTAAGCTTTATTTGGGAACAATATTTCTTTCAAAACATAATCAAAGTGTCAAGATATTTTTTGTTGTCTATATTCGTTGGATACACTTAATACAGCAAGTATATATATATATATATATATGTTTTTGTATGTGTGTGTGTGTGTGTGTGTGTATATGTATATGTACGTATCTATGTATATATATATATATATATATACATGTGTATATATATGTATGCATGTATGTATGTATCTATCTATATATATATATATATATATGGATACGTACATATATATGGATATATATGGATCTTGATTTACATAGCATCATTGACGGACTGAACAATGTCGAGCCTTCTATAAAGTTCACATATGAACTTGAATACAACAGCACCCTACCTTTTCTGGACATTTTACTTATTAGGAATATCAATACACTTGAATTCAAGGTTTATCGTAAACCCACCTGTAAAAACGACCACATTCACTTTTATTCACACCACAACAACAATACTAAAGAGGTATCATCATAGGTTTTTACCTCAGTACTCTACGTATTTTCTCTGCAAAATATTTAAATGATGAATTCATCCACATAGAAAACTTCTTCCTTAACCTTCAGTACCCCAAATCCTTTATATACTTTGCTAAATCTAAAGCCCTAAAAATCCACAACAAGAATCAACCTCGAACTAATGCCTACTCAATATTTGAAAAACTAGTTCCCCCCATAGATACATAACTTTTCCAAACAATTCTTCCTCTCACAGCATAACAAACAACTTTAATAAACTCAATATCAAAACTACTTCTTTACCTTCTAAAACAATCCGTGAATTAGTACACTCTAGCCCTAAACGTAACATATTTTCAGACGCCGGTGTTTATTGTATCCCTTGTAATAATTGTAAACTTAAATACATCCGTGAAACATCTCGGAACCTTCATGTTCGCTTGAAAAAACACAAAAGAGATATAAGAATTGGTAACTTAAACAATGCATTATTCCTATACATTTCTCAATCTAATCACAACTTCGACTTCAATTCTGCTAAGATGCTCATTTACATCCATAATAAAAGACGAATTTTCGAAGCTGCTGCTATCTCATTCTTTAATTCCCTAAATACTCGTCCTGGCTTTTATATTTCTCCTAACTTGAGCAAAACCATTTTATATAGCTACGATATATTCCATCTTTTGTTAATATTTTCCACATATATCTTAATTTTTATGCTTTCTATTTTTCTTTTAGTCTTTCTTTCTTTTTCTTCCTTTTGACTCGAAATCTTTCTCGTTAAACAAACGTAACATAAATTCTATACAATATTCCTAATAAGTCAAATGATGTAATTTAAAACAACAAAAGCTGATTCACTAATTAAACGCCCAACTTTTTCTTGTTATACAGATTTTCCCCGAGGTTTTTGTATTTTCCATTTTTAAACATCCATCGTTGACTTAACATCGTTAATATCACCCCTCATGGTCCTGATGATGGTTCAGTAGAAGCGAAACGCTATAGTGTCGACTTTTCAATAAATCTCTCTTTCCACTTAGATTGCATTGCTATCAATTTTTATCTACATATACAAATGAATATATATGTATATATGAATAAGTACATCTATATGTTGCGAGCAATATTGAACAAGTCCTGGCGGCAACACCCCACAAAGCACCAACTATACGGCCACCTGCCTACCATCACGAAAACTATCCAAGTTAGACGAACCAGACATGCAGGACACGGCTGGATAAGCAAGGACGAGCTCGTAAGTGATGTACTCCTATGGACCCCTGCATATGGCCAAGCAAAAGCAGGACGACCAGCTCGAATATACATACAGCAGCTATGTGAGGATACGGGATGTAGCCTTGAAGACCTGCCAGAGGCGATGAATGATAGGGAGGAGCAGCGAGAGAGTGTCCGAGATATCCGTGCTAGCGGCACATAATGATGATGATGATGATATATGTGCATGTGCATGTGCGTTTGATGACATTATTATTTTGGTGTATATGACACACACACACACACACACACACACACACACACACATATATATATATATATATATATATATATATATTGTCATCCACAGAATGATTCCTGGTATGAGAACACTTTAGTGTGGCTAAACCCTTGAAATACTTTAAGCTGGAATCGAAAGCCGGATGATTTTATGTCATTCGGATATCTTACACCTGATCTATTGTCATCTAAGTGTAAGCGAATGAATTTTTTAGGTATATATATTCACATACGCGTATCAGCTATATATATATATATATATATCTTCCACAATTTGTAATGTCACTTTGTGGTGCAAGTTTACTCAGGGAAGTAATGATGTCATGACATTTTCTTTTCTGATGCAATCAGTTATGATTATGGTTTGAACTGGGTAAAAACGTGCATTTGCTGTTGAAACGTTTTTTTAAGAATGGCAAATTTCTTATTGCAACACAGCGAACTTTTCCTTTTCATTCTATATTACATAGGAAAGATGTTGTTCCGGATAGAAAATCGACTCTTCCATTGGTTGAAAAACGAAATCCGGAAAACAGATATTTGTTTGTATATAATTAACAACTCCTTCCATATGACACTCATTGGCCCAGTGGGTAGAGTGTTCTCCAATGGTTCTTAAGACCTGGGTTCAATCCAAGGTCGCGTCATACTAAAGACTTTAAAAATGGCACTTGATTTATCCTTGCTTAACACTCAGCAATATAAGGTACGTATCAATGGTACAGTGGAGCAATCCAGGGAAATGAGTTGCACCTTCCCCTACATCTCGGTATAGTAGCTATTGAAAAGGGAGCCTTCTGGTCGCCCTCTTTATTTTATTTTACCCTTTGAGCAGTATGTGAAACAATGTCAATATTTTTAAAGCGGTGTCTAACATTTTAATTCAGAGTTTTCCTTCTCTTAAACCGGTTGCCATGCCAAGGTTAAAGAGTCTAGTCTATCCTACTATTTACCCATAGATGGAGGAAGAATAGTTGAATCCATACCTTTCCCAAAAGTATTATTTTTATGTGAAATGCAATTAGCTTCGTCCAGGATTTGAACTCTTATCGTCGTGTCCATTTCTTCCGACGATAACCATAACACCACGGGCACCTACGCACCTAAACACATGCTTACGTACATAAGTATACGCTAATATAGTTTTATATACGCAAGAAAATTTTACTTAGTAATATCTATCAAGTGACCGAATGAGAATATCAGTGAAAAAATAGATGAAGACGTTCAACGGAATCAGCGCTATGGAAGAAACAAAACGTCTCCTCTAACGTTTGAACTCGAGTCATTGGGTCCATTTCCTACGACGGTAACCATGACACTACGAGCACCATCTGATTTTATGTATGTATGTATATATGTACTTATTTATTTTTATGTGATTAAGGATGGGATTAATTTAATAATTTGCACACAGTAAAAAGTTTCAAGTATTCCTAAATAATACTAATAATTTGCGTGCTGTTACATGGTTTCATGTATTCCGATCATATAGCAATAATTTGTTTGCAAATCCTGATGCAATCAGTTATGATTATGGTTTGAACTTTACATTTAAGTATTCAAATCTAGTGGCAATGATTTGTACTCCCAGTGGGTAGAGTGTTCGACAATGGTCTGGGAGACCTGGGTTCAATCCCAGGTTGCGTCATACCAAAGACTTTAAAAATCGTACTTGATACCCCCTTGCTTAACACTCAGCATTATAAGGTACGTATCAAGGGTAAAGTGGAGCAATCCAGGGAAAAGAGTTGCACTCTCCCCTACACCTCGGTGTTGTAGCTATTGAAAAGGGAGCCTTCTGGTCACCCTCGACAACAGTCGCCAACTTTACTTTTCCTTTTATATGGTTTTAGGTATTCATATCAGATACCAATAAGTTATTCGTTCTAATATAGTTTCAAGTGTTCCTATCTAATGACAATAATTTGTTCGCAGTTATACGGTTTCAATTATTCCGATCTAATATCACTAATTTGCATACACTAAGTAATTTCAAAATAATCCCATCAAATGCAATTACTTTGCATACACTCTTCGGGCTTCGAAAATTCCTATCTAATATGAATAATTTGGTTACATTTAAATAGTTTCAAGTATTCCTTTCTAAGACAAATAATTCATACACAGGTGAATAGTTTTAAGTATTCTGATCAAGTATTAATAAGTATATTAAATGATAATCCTTTTTTTACCTATTCCTATCAAATGCAAATTATTTTCAGACTTCCAACTGACCCAAAAATGAGACCCTGACAGGTACTAACACTCCGGGTCTGAGCGGAACTGGGAGTGATGGCAATGAAATGTTACTCCACACTCCGCCAGATCTCAAGAAGTGGATCGTCACCTTCAGGTACAGCTTAGTGTCATGTGCAGCACTCAGTCTAACTTGGGACTAAATCGACTTATGTCCGTGTTTATCATTTATGAATATTGTAACGTAACTGATCGAAGAGAAACTTTCAAAGAAGCACTCAATGTCTTTACAGTAAAATCAAAATGAAAGTAAATATAGATAAAATCTGACAGTGAATTATGAAACGCTATGTGCACGTTTATGTATCTTTTCGTGGTATATTTCTCATTTGCTCCTGTCATCTCAGCAAGCATCCATCGCTTTGTGAACTATTTTGATATTCAAGTCCTGATGATGGTTACTGAAACCGAAACGTTAACGTCGACTTTACACCATAGTAAAAGCAGAATATTAATAAAAATTTACTATTCACGTAACAGGATTTTAGGTATTAATCTTTGATTCTTCTGGTGGTTGTGTAATATATCAACGTGTCCTGCGGGTGTGAATACGGCGGATAGATTGATAAGACCGGTGTGATAACCGAAATGTCATCATGTCCACTGGTGCTGTGTATCAGAGGATGTTGACACAGCTACATCCGCTCAAGGATAATATCAGCAAGGTGATCGCCGAAATGTCACCATGCCCACAGTTGTTGTGAATACGGTGGATGTTGAAAACAGGTGCATCCGGTCGAAGATATCGGAAAATCGCCTGAACGGTGGGCGTGGTTGAATTCGGTGATAGCGGGAGATGCGTACGCCCACAGAATCGGGCTTGGGAAGCAGACAAAATAACCAATGGAAAGCAAAGAAGTGAGATATGGGCGTAACCATGGTTAACGAAAAAGAAGAATTGCTGCAGGTCACGTGAGAGTTGTAGACTATGTAAGTTCCCGAATTTCGGCTAAAGTCAGTTGTTCACAGGCTCTTCCGTTTCCCAACAGCTCCTCTGTGTGCGCGAACTCTATGCGATTGCTTTTCTGCTCCATACATCACCGAAAATAAAAATATAATCTTATATTTTTATATACATACGTGTTCCTCGTTGTTAATAACGACACAGTATACTATACAACAGTTGGTTAGTTATATTTTATGCCATATCAACTCTTGAACATTTTTTAATGGCAAATCCTGTTCACACACACACACACACATGTATATATGATTTTGCATACTTGCATATATATATATGTATATATATATATATATAAGTGTGTGTGTGTGTGTGATTTGTCAACAAATATTTTATGAGTAAAATTATATAATTCTATTTAATATTATTCATTTGTTTGCACACAGTATAAATAGTTTCAAGTATTGCTACCTAAGACTTATAATTTTTCGTAATCTCATTGGGCGCCCCATTCATTCGGCCTGGTGCCACATCGAAGCAAAGAGCTTTGTAAATTACTATATAATTCTACTTAATATTAATCCTTGGTTTAGAAAAAGTTACATGGCTGTAAGTGTCGTTACCGAACACCAATAATTCTCTCTAATACTACTCTTTGGTTAAGGGGTGTCCTCGTGGTGTAATGGTTAAAGCGATGGACAGCGGATTCGTTGTCAGCGAGTTCGTACTCCATTCGTGCTTTTACGTTCACTTTCAGGCAAATACCATAGGGAAAGGTATGAACACCTTTATCCTCCTAGTTATGGGTTAAATAGTACCACTACTATTCTTCAAGGAGAATAGCATTAAATAAACTACAAAGGTTGATATGCCATTATACAAAGAAACCAAACCAAACTAATCATTGGTTAACACTCAGTTCAAATGGTTTTAAGCATTGGTACTTAACTCTGATAATTATATTTAATATTAATCATTTGTTTGTACACAAATTAAATGATTTCAAATATTGTAAATAGATTGAATAGTTTTATTTAACACATTGGTGGTACCGTAACACTTATTACCGCTTCGGTTTAGATTTCTTTCTTTCTTTCTTTCTTGATGGCATATCAGCCTTTTGTAGGTCATTTAATGCCAAAGCCATTCTCCTAGAAGAACAGTAGCGGTACTATTTAATCCATAGCTGGGAGGATAAGGGGGTTTACACCTTTCCCAAGGGTATTTGCCCGAAAGTGAACGTATTAGCGCAACTGGAGTACGAACTCGCGTACTACGATTCCGCAGTCCATCGGATTAACCATTACACCACGAGGACACCCCCCGCTTCGGTTTAGAGTGGACCTGGGATGAAATATCCTGCCATGAAGGATAACGGCAAATTCGCCAACACTCCAAGGCTGCAGCCACACCAGCAGATGTAGTTTGGTGTCATACCTAGGACACTCGTTGTGGGGGTGATCTTACTCCTCTGTCAAGGTGCTATCGGCGTCTTCTACTGCTCCCCTATCCCAGCCGACTCGCCTGAAGAACAAAACCAGATATTTCTAGCCAAATTGTACGCAAAGATGATGGGTATATTTTTAATTCATACTGATACACACATCTCCTATGATTATTTGTGAGATTTCAGTTCCTTACAAACCGGAGTTCAGCACTTCAAATGCATTTTTATAACAACCATATTAGAATAAAACAAAAGTTTTTTATTATCTTGACGCCTGAAAGAGAAGATTCTTCAAATTATAACTATATAATTGAATACTAATTTCGATGATGACAGGTACAGTAGAACGAATTGTAAAATATTTTCCCATCCATATGATGGCCCAGTCAACTGAGACTGTAGAATACACCGA
>OY757934.1:20886887-20889387 GCA_963585895.1 Sepioteuthis lessoniana
GAAATTATCAAAAATTGTTAAAGTATTCTTTCCTCGTTTTTTTTTTTGAACGAGTAAGAATCCATGGAAAAATATTTCTATAATTTCTAATAGCTAAATGACGGTTTGTTGATTTTTTTTTTTAATCATATGAATTAGATAAGTATGGAATGTATGAATTCATATATCATATATTGAGCACTCCTGGAGATTTATAAGAATCCTCTCATGTATTCCCATATAAAATCATTCCCAACTCATCTTCCTTGGATATATTATATTATATTATATTATAACAATGTTGGTTGTCACTAAATCACTTTGTGGGTTTGTGTCGAACCAAATGCAATATAATATGGGGTGTTCTCAATATCGAGGATAGAAATAATAATAATAATAATAATAATAATGATAATAATAATACTGCAAAATTGTCGATTTTGCTGTCCCGGCAGACCACAGAATAAAACTAAAAGAATGTGAAAAGAGAGATAAGTACCGCGACCTTGCAAGAGAATTTGAAAAACTATGGAACATGAACGTGACAATTATACCAATTGTGATTGGTGCCTTTGGCACGGTAACTAACGGATTATTAAAGGGCCTGGAAGATATGGAAGTTGGCGACCGAGTGGAGACCATCCAAACAACAGCATTATTAAAAACTGCCAGAATACTGAGAAGAGTCCTGGAGACTTGAGGAGACTTGCTGTCACTCAATCTCCAGTGAAATACCATCAGCTTACGCTGATGTGAAAACTCTAATGAGTAAATAATAATATATATATATATATATATATATATATATATATATATATATATATATATTAGATATGTATATTTAATTCCATGGAATTTAGACTGCAACCTCTGGGTTTCATAGAATTTTTTTTTTTACAAAGTAACAATCATCAGGCAGTTAACAAAAGGAAAGGAATCGATAATCGAAAAAATACAATCAAAAAACTTTGGGGATTTTGAAGGAATCTTTGCGTGTGATTGTAAATGTGTGTGTGTTGGTGTATGGGTGTGTTTGTTTGGGTTATAGTTGCGTATTATTTTGTGTACGTGTGATAGGCATATAGTGTATGTGTATGTCAAGGTACAAACGCAGCACATTGTTTTAACCGGATATAAAGTCGTCGGTGTATCTTATTTTTGCTACATTATTTTATTTCTATATGTGTAGGTCACTATAACTAAGGAACAAATCATCATTGTATGTTGAGGGGAATGAATAAAGATTGCCTTATGATTGTTGTTTTGTAAAAAAAAACTCCATGAAACCAAAGGGTCGCAGTCAAAATTCCATGAATTAATATATATATATATATATATTGGATCCTTGCAAGGCTTTAACAAAGAATTGTTTTTTTACATAATGAAAAAGTTGGGCTTTCGACCTGCGGATGTTTTTAGCAATCAAAAAAAGACACAAAAGAAATCTATATTCCTGCAAGATGATATAGAAATACATTTTTTGAACTTAAAAATTAGAAAAAAGACAAAAGAACTTTTTTTATAATTAAATAGATAATGCAATTTAGGTTTATAAATAGCTTTTTAAGTTCAAGATTTAAATAATTTCTTAAAATTATCACTTGATTAGAATTAACAAAACAGAAACATTTTAAATCAATATATTTCTGGAGTCTTTTCCTTAGAAATAAAGAATTTAAGAATAAGAATGAAAAGAGAAACTAAAAAGAATTTCTATGGAAAAATACTGACTTGATTCATATAGGTCAAATATTTTATATATATATATATATATATATATATATATATATATATATATATATATATATATATCTGTGTGTGTGTGTGTGTGTATGTAAATATAGTATCTCTTATAAATAAGTACAATCCAATCAATTTTTCAAAGATGGTCATTTTTCTCCTTGACCACATATCCCAGGATTTTTATCATTTATAGCCGAACCATTCCACATTCAAAACTGTTATTAATAGGTAATATTTATCATAAAAATCTTCATCCTTGAAATGATAAGAGGAAAAATATGATTGCTACACCTCTAACCAAAATTTATATCGTATAAATATATATGAGTAAGTTGTCGACCTTGGTCGGTGGTGGCTAGAAAGCTCCTTTTTCAATAACTACTTCACCGAAATGTGAGGGAACGTCCAACCTCATTCAACCCTGGATTACTCCATTTTACCCTTGATCCGTACCTTATAACGCTGAGTGTTAAGCAAGGCAGTATCAAGTACCAATTTTGAGTCTTTGGTATGGCTCGACCTGGGATTGAACCCTGGTCTTTTGGACCAATGACGAACACTACGCAGGAGGACGCGGAGGAGGAGAAGGTCGATAAGAAGAAGAAAAGAGAAATCATTGAGAAGAAGAAGAAGAAGAAGAAGAAGAAGAAGAAGAAGAAGAAGAAGAATGAGGAGGAGGTCAAGAAGAAGAAGAAGAAGAAGAAGAAGAACGAGGAGGAGGTCGAGAAGAAGAAGAAGAAGAAGAAGAAGAAGAAGAAGAAGAAGAAGAAGAAGAAGA
>OY757934.1:20894387-20906887 GCA_963585895.1 Sepioteuthis lessoniana
ATAAAATGATAGATTAATGGCTAAACAGAGAGAGTGAGACAGACAGATAGACAGACAGATAGATAGACAGACAGATAGACAGAAAGACAGAAAGACAGAGAGAGACAGAAACAGAGACAAAGAGAGACACACACAGATAGAGAGACTTAGAGAGACAGAAAGAGAGACTGGGAGAGACAGAGAGACAGACTGATAGACAGATAGAAAGACAGAGAGAGACAGAAACAGAGACAAAGAGAGACACACACAGATAGAGAGACTGAGAGAGACAGAAAGAGAGACTGGGAGAGACAGACTGACAGACAGATAGACAGAAAGATAGAGAAAGACAAAAACAGAGACAAAGAGAGACACACAGATAGAGAGACTGAGAGAGACAGAAAGAGAGACCGGGAGAGACAGACAGTCAGAGAGACTGTGAGAATCAGAAACAGAGACAGAGATAGACAGAGAGAGAGAGAGAGAGAGAGAGAGAGAGAGAGAGAGAGACTGAGAGGGACAGAACCAGAGACCGAGATAGAGACACACAGATAGAGAGACTGAAAGAGGCAGAAACAGAGACAGGGAGAGACAGGTAGACAGAGAGACAGAGAGAGACAGAAACAGAGACAGAGATAGACTGAGAGAGAGAGATAGACAGACTGAGGGACAGACAAAAACAGAGACAGAGAGTCACACGCAGACAGAGAGACTGAAAGATAGAGAGAGAGAGAGAGATAGAGAAACAGAAATAGTCAGAGAGAGTGGCTGAGACAGACAGAAAAAGAGACAGAGCGAAACACACACAGACAAGGAGACTAAGACAGACAGAATCAGAGAAAGAGATAGACACACACACATTGAATTAGAGAGAGAGAAACACACACACATACACACATACACACACACAAACACAGAGAAAGAGAGAGAGAGAGAGAGAGAGAGAGAGAGAGAGAGAGAGAGAGAGAGAGAGAGAGAGAAAGATCGTCCGATAGAAATTGATATTAACAAATTAGAAATACAAGTATGAAAAAGACAATGATTTAAAAATATCAATCTGTAGTTTTGGATATAGCTGGATAGCTAGCTAGCTGGATAGATAGATATGAGTTGTATACGCCATATACACAAACATACTGGAAAATTTACACACATACACACACATATATATATATATATATATATACTTGGTGCATTCAACAAGTTTCCAGACTTTTTTTGTACTGGCATTTAAAATTGTCCACACAAGTCACTATGTTATTGCTATATATCTTATGAGATGACTGACCAATTTTTATGATTTCAGCTTCAAATGAACAGCTACAGCAGCAATTGGAATACAACCTACTAAAGCCTGATTGTCACAGCTGGTGAATTTCAAAAATGCAATCTGGACGCGAGGACACTTTAGAAGAACGATATGCAATGAAATTCTGTTTCAAACTTGGAAAAATGCCGCCAAAGAAACGTATGGAATGCTTCAGACTGCTTTTCGACCATCTTTCATGAATCGAACATAGGTTTTTGAGTGTCATAAGAGATTCAAGTAGGGCAGAGAATCTGTGAGGGGTGATGGGAGGTGTGGGAGGAGTAAGGAAGTCAGTACACCAGAGTAGATCGGTCAAACGGTTAGGGTTAGGGTTGGGGTTACTATGTTGAGGTTTTAAGGGAGTTCAGAAAAAGATTCCGTCGGAAGAGTCCAACACTCTTCAAATCGGGTCAGTGGTATTTCCACCAGGACATTCATTAGTCAACAACTCCATCCTTGTCACAGACTATTTAGCCAAGATGGGCATCAAGACAGTTCTTCAGCGTCCCATAGTCCAGACCTTGCTCCCCGTGACTTTTGAGTATTTCCTAAGCCCAGAGGCTGCCGTTATGAGACAAATAAGGAGATGAAAGAGGCTATGACGAAGGTCATTGACACACTCCTACTAGAGAACTTTCATGGGGCCTTCAAGAAGTTGTTGGAACGGTACAACAAGTGCATTGCAGCCGGAGGAAATTACTTTGAATGGAGACTATCAATAAAAGGGCCCATACGAAAAAATGTCTGGAAACCTATTTAATGATACTCGTATACATATATATATAGATAACAATATATATATATATATATATATATATATATATATATATATATATATATATATATATATATATTACTAATCTAATATCTACCAGCTTTCACGGTTACCAGAAAAAAAGAAAAAAAACCGCCAGGAACAAGAGATAAAAATAACTCAAATCCCTGCTTGGGGGGAAAAGAAAAAATATCATAGGACAAAAAGAAAGAAAAGACCTACCCTGTCACACCAGTTGAAAAAAAATCAAGAGATATGCAGTCAGTTGGTCAAAAGAAAACTAAAACCCTCCGTAAACGCTGATAGGCTACAGTTACAAGAGTGCTCAACACGAGTGGAGCCAGTTATAAAATTAACTTAAATCGCGAGTCGGAAATCTCCTACTAAAGTTTCACCTTAACTGATCATCAGGAAGTCCTATACCGATCGGTATCGGACTTCCTGATTATTTTATATATATATATATTTGTGGTTAATTTATATATATATATATATATATATATATATATATATATATATATATATAACAATCGGTCACATTAAGATATATTTATTTCCATCCTGTTAAAAGCATTGATATAAATAAATGTTCTAAAAAATTAATGCTTTTTACCAAGATGGAAATAATTTTTTTATCTTAATGTGACCGACTGTTTTTTTTTAATTAGTTATTCTGTGTATTTTATTTACATTGAGCCCTTAACCAGGATTATTCAATTTATCATTCTATCTTTGAATATTTCATTCGTCCTGATTGGAATTATTCCATATTCCGGATTTACTGGATTGAATAATATCTTATATATATATATATATATATATATATATATATATATATATATATATATATAAAATTAACTTAAATCGCGAGTCGGAAATCTCCTACTAAAGTTTTACCTTAACGGATCATCAGGAAGTCTAATCCCAACCAATGCTAAACATTCACCAAACACCCACCTAGTTAAAATTTACATAACTGAAGAAACAAATAAAAAGATCAAAAAACCTTACTTTTATTAAAAAAAATCAAAAAAATCAAAAAATATAAAATGAATGCTGGTAGATATTAGATTAGTATATATATATATATATATATATATGTGTGTGTGTGTGTGTGTGTGTGTGTACAGAAAGAGTTATAGATGTAGGTAAAGGCAGACAGATGAACAAATATGAAAGAATTTGTGAAATTAGATATTGATAGAAATAAGAAAGAAATTTATTTGATGCAAATATAGAAAAGATTTATAAGAAACGACCACTTCGAAACAATTTTATATATATATATATATATATATATATATATATATATATATATATATATATATATATATAGATATTTGTTGGTTGGTCGGTTATTTGGAATTTATGGCATATCAACCTTTGTAGATTATTCAATGTCAATTCCATTTTTATACAATTAATCAGTTCTATTTCAAACAATTTAGTTTACCATGATTACACAGTTTAATTTTCCAAAACATTTCTTTTTCAAGCTATTCAGCGTAATCAAATAGTTTTATTTCAAACAATTTATTTTAGTATAAGTATAATTTTTTTTACACAGAGTTAAATACCAAAACAGTTCTATCTTAAACAATTCAGTTTAGCATGAGTACAGTTTCAATGTCAAACACAGTTCCAGTTCAAACAATTCAGTTTAGCATAAAGTACGCAGTTTAGTTCTATTTAATCAATTGACAGGGACCTATCAGCAGCTACCACTCCGGTGTATGCAACAGCCCCAGCTGACTGGGCATATATGTATGTATATATATATATATATATATATATATAGTGATAGATAGATTGATAAATCAATTGATAGATAGATAGACAAAACAAATTAAAAGCAAAAGAAAGAGAAACTGATTAAGATACTCTGACACTAGGAGACAAACAGACAGACAATCAGACGGATAGATACATAGATTTGAATTGCATGCATCAAGCCCCTTTATATATATATATATATATATATATATATATATATATATATGTGTGTGTGTGTGTGTGTGTGTGTGTGTGTGCAGAGAAAGAGATGCAGGGGGATGATAGGGCGATAGATTGACAGATATGAAATAATTAGGCAAATTAGGTATTTATTGACTTCAGAGAATATTCAATTTGAAATATCACCGAAATTCATTAAAAGTGAAATAGATATGAACAGTCAAAGACTTGTGAATGAAAATAGGATTTTGACAGAACAAAGGCTGGAAATATAGAAGAAAGAAACATTATTTGTTTTGATCCAAGAAAGGGTAACTGACTTCGGTTTTCGGGAGATCAAATTGGGAGTACCTGCTCACCTCAAAATCAAAAACGCAACTCTGAATGACGCCGATTTCTAATTACATTACATTACAATATTTACCCACGAAAAAGGCTTTACTTTGGATTGAGTCTTTAAGAGTAAGATGATCATAAAAACTCGGTCTCCGTCTCTTTTTCTGTAAACACGAATGTGCGAGAAAAACATCCCATATTTTAAACTATCACCTGTGCAGTGAAAGTAAACTTAGGCAACTGTTAATGGTTGATCCATCGAAGTTATTTCTTAACATTTGTTTTTTTAGGTACAATTAGTTATGGACTTTGTTTACACTGTGCTCACCGTTCGTTTGATGTTGGAACTTTTTTAAAAAGACTGGTCACTCTGTAATTGCAACGAAGAGAGTTTTTTGTTTTCATTTCATGTTACTGCGGAATGCTACTGTTCAGGATAGAAAATTGATACTGCTATGGGTATAAAATTCTATCCGAAAACGTATAATTCTACTGCACCCATTACAAAGCGTATAAACAAAATAAACCCCCTCCAATGATAAACACGTTACATATATGACCACTTCTCTGTCATTCTTCCGTATTCCTGATGTCATTCCTGATGTTTGATAACCTTCCAGATTCTTGATATGCCATTATAATAACCATTTCGGAGGTGCCTGTGGTGTAATTGTTATCGTCGTAGGAAATGGACACGGCGACACGAGTTCAAATCCTGGACGAGACTGATTGCATTTCACATAGCACTAATACCCTTGGGAAAGGTATGAATCCAATTATTCTCCCTCCAGCTATGGGTAAATAGCAGGACAGTCTGAGTTCTTTAGCCTTGGTGAGGCAACTAGTCTAGGAGAAGGAAAACTCTGAATTGAAACCTGTTAAACTCCGCTTAAAAATTGAGCTTGTGTCATATCCTTCCCGAGCAGAGGGGTTGGTAAATATGATAATAACCATTTCGGTTATTTATCGACCAAATTGGTTAACCCTTTCGCTGATATCTTCTAATCTCATATTTTCTTAGCCCAGTAGGCTGGGGTCATAGAATACGCCGACTGCATCTCTAAAGACGGCTAAGACCCCTACTCCCAACGAGTGCCCTGGGAATAACACTAAACGATCGGATGGTGAATGTACAGGGGATTATGAATGACATTTTCACTGTCATTATTCTTAAGTCCTCTCTGTCCCAGAATGGAAGTACCATCTATATTTCAAATATAGTTGTTCTGCCATTCAACTGCGGATAAACAAATGACTGATGTTAAATTGAATTATTAGTATAATATAACGATCATTGAAACTATTTAACTATGTGCAAACAATAAACAGCAATACTTGAAACTATTTAACTGAGTGCAAACAATAAAGATCAGTAATTGAAACCATTTAACAGCGTGCAAGCAATAAATATCAATTCTTGAAACCATTTAACTCTGTGCAAACAATAAATAACAATACTTGAAACCATATAACTGTTTTCAAACAAATGTTTAATATAATTAACCGTGTATCTACAATGACTAATATTAAATCCCGTAGGAATATTCGATAAATAGAATTACTTATGTTTGATAACAATACTTGTAACCATTTAACTATGCGCAAACAAATGAGCTTTATCTCGTTTAAAAATAAAATTGCCACTTAAAAATCACACACACACACACACACATATATATATATATATATATAATTGTATATGCAAATTTCATTAAACATAATAGACATTTTATGTCTACATATTTTCTTCTGGATCTGTTCCAATTCCTGTATTACTTTTATCGTATTCGGGGGGAATTGATTTATGTATTGTCCATAGTTGTATGTATCCCTAGTACTTTCTGCCCGACTTTGGGCCATCATCAGGGGAGGATCTATTACAAAAGTGATGTAACTTTTGTTTTAGCATATTACTACTGTGTAAAGGCGTCTTTGCCGTTGAAGATTATGGCGTTTGCTTTTAAATGGAATTCTATAATTAGTGCCAGTAGCTTAAGACATTTAAGTACATTAGCACTGGTTTGAAAATTAATTCTATTAAGTGTTAGTTGCATGTTTCTAATATGTAGTGCTTTGAGAATCTGAAGTTTTTGTTCATTATTATGATGTTCTAATATTGTTGTGTTGTCGGTGAGAATTTTCCGTAGTTGTGTTGTTGGGCATGAATGTTTTTTTAAATGCTGAGCTATTGAATATATGTAGACATAAAATGTCTATTATGTTTAATGAAATTTGCATTAACGAAGAAATGCTGCCTAAATATACATATATAATTATATATATATATATATATATATATATATATATATATATAGATGTATGCATGCATCTATAAAAAAGATTTGGCCTTGAAATCTCATCAAGGTTTCATATGACATTAAACTAAATAACCCAACCTAGCCATTCTTTCCTGTAGATAATAAAAAACAAAGGTGATTGTGACAAAAATATGATCTAAAATCAGCAAAAAAGTGTGTTATGATCTTCTTTGTTTAATGGCACAATAACCCTCCTGGGTTATATAATGCCAAACCCCTCCTTGTAGAAAACTGGTAGCGGTACTATTTTACATAGCTGGAAAGAACGAGGAGAGGGCTCAAACCTTTCAGAAGGGCATTTGTCCGAAAATGAACGTAATACCGTGACTGGGGTTCGAACTCATTTCCTACAATGTTGTAGGCTAGAACGTTAGGCACTACGACATCTTCCAAAACGGTATGATTATCAATGTAAATATGATGGAGTAACATAAGTATAATAAGTGATTCTACTGAATATCACAGCACCGATTGAAAAATTGGCTTGAGTTCTTTGTTTAATGGCATATCACAATTCGTGGTTTATCATATTTACCAACACCTCCGCTCGGGCAGGATATGACACGAGGTCAATTTTAAAGCGGAGTTTAACAGGTTTCAATTCAGAGTTTTCCTTCTCCTAGACTAGTATCCTAATCAAGGTTGAAGAACCCAGTCTGCCTTACTATTTACCCATAGCTGGAGGGAGAATAATTAGATTCATACCTTTCCCAAGGGTATTAGTGCTATGTGAAATGCAATCAGTCTTGTCCAGGATTTGAACTCGTGTCATCGTGTCCATTTCCTACGACGATAACCATTACACCACGGGCACCTCCACCTACACCACGGGCACCTCCACCTCATGGTTTATTCAATGCCAAAGCTATTCTTGATGATCAAAAGTGACTGCTTTGTTATTCATTTTACTCATTTCTGAATCTGAATCACGCATAATTTCGGTGGGAAGATGCTCAGTACAGAGTAAACAGCGTCGTTTAAACTCTACAGGGTTTCATAACACTGATCTACACAAAAATCACGTAAAAAACCCAGCTGAATTTGACGTCAAAATAAAATGTCAAACTATTGACACGGTTTGACCAGTTCTCTCAAAAGGAGTGGATTAGTGTTTTGAAACCTAAGAAGCATCGATATGAATATAGACAGCTGTTAGTTATTTAATGTGAATTCTTATCTGTCACTCCTTTCTATGGCCCTTTCAGCTGGAGTTGCAGAATATACTGACTGCATCTCTACGGAGGGGTAAAACTCCTCCAAAGAGTGTCCTGGTTATAGTGAGACTTCAGTAATGCTGGAGCTTCGGGTAAAAGCGGAGTACCTCTTCATTGCCATCGCTCACAGGTCAACTCTAGCCCAACGTGGTAACACCTAGTAGGCTCCAATCGATGGATCAAATAGAACTGAAATGCGGACTTATGCTAAACTGAATTGTCTGAAATAGAACTGTTCTTAACAATTTAACAGCGTACATATACTAAAACGAATTGCTTGAAATAAAACTGTTCTTACATTTAACTCTATGAATTACTCAATCGATTGGCGCTGTGGAATACACTGACATCTTCTCTGCAGAAGTGTAAGACCCTCAAAGCGCGAGTCCTAGATATGATACTACAATCTGATGGCAAGGTTCCTGTAATGCTGGAGCTTTGGGGAATGCGGAGAACTCCTTCATTGCTATCGCTCCAAGGTCAACCCTAGCCCAGCGTGGTAACACCTAATAGGCTCCAATCGATGGGTCAAATAAAACTGAAATGTGGACTTATACTAAACTGAATTGCCCGAAATAGAACTGTTCTTAACAATTTAACAGCGTACATATACTAAAACGAATTGCTTGAAATAAAACTGTTCTTACATTTAACTCTATGAATTACTCAATCGATTGGCGCTATGGAATACACTGACTGCTTCTCTGCAGAAGTATAAGACCCTCAAAGCGCGAGTCCTAGATATGATACTACAATCTGATGGCAAGGTTCCTGTAATGCTGGAGCTTTGGGGAATGCGGAGAACTCCTTTATTGCCATCGCTTCCAGGTCCACTCGGGTCCGGAGTGGTAGCACTTGATAGGCTGCTATCTATGGGTCAAATAAAACTAAACTGTGTACTTATGCTAAACTGAATTGTTTGAAGTAGAACTGTTTTTATCATTGAAACTGTGTACATATGCTAAACTGAATTGTTTGAAATGGAACTGTATTTGACATTGCGACTGATTTCTTGTGCTAAACTGAACTATTTGAAATAGAAGTGTTTATATGAATAAAAATGGATTTGACTTTAATAACCTACAATGGTTGATGTGCCATAAAATTAAACCAGACTAAATCAAACTAAACCAAATCACTCGTTTCTAAACAGAAGCATCTATATCATCATGAACCTCCGTTAAATATGACATGCTAATTAAAACTCTTCTCTCGTTTTAACATTGTTCTTCCTGGCTTAACTGTGAAGTTCATAAAATGACATCATATCTGATATTGAAGACTTGTTTTTTAGCCATGTGATTCACCGGTCTTTTGGTTAAATAATGTAATATGATCAAGGATGATTATCAATTATATTAGTTGATTATTCTATTTGTAGTGATAAATTGTGAGTAAGCTAAAAATTATGAATGGAAGTAAAAGTCGTGAAGGTCATATACATGCAAGCGTCGTAGGATATGGGGCGACAGTCAGCCTGTCATAACAAAAGTTCTACCTTTGTTATATAATAGCCGAGGGATTTCGGTTCATGCCTTTGAGTTTAGTTAGGCTGAGAACCTTTCGGTTCAGCACATGGGTTAGTTAGGTGCAACATTGCGGCAGGTGTTAACGCGGGCGCGCGCGGGCGGATGAAGGTGTCACTCAGATGTCATAATAGTCCGAGACGAAACGGGGTGACAGGGTGCAGGTGACGTCATGCACTGGAAGCGCACGAAGGTTTGTGTGAGATTTGAAGAAAGTTAGAGTTGGGTACTAGACGCCAAACGAGAAGGATCGATTTTGGAGCTCGCAGGCGCGAGGCGAACTTGCGCCCTATGGGGGCCGCTCGAGACGGGGGCCAAATGAATAAGACAGCATTGAAGATTGTGTCTCTCCCCCTTACGTCGAAACCTTTAACTCAAAGTTAATAAAAACATTTCGTACCTGAACAAGAAGTCGTTACGTGTTTTCGAATTCCGAGATTCCTATGTTCTTTATATGTCCATTTTGCACATAGCGTTAATTGTGAATATAGTGCACCTTGAGATCCACGAAGAGGCCGGATGTTTAAAATAAACACAATTTGAATACAATAATAGGTGATTTAGCTATCGAGTATGGAAATAAATTTAATGACACGTGTTCTTATCATCATTAGAGGATGAGATAATCAATATATTATATAAGCAGGAGATTTTTGAAAATTAGCAAGTTGGGGCATTTTAGAGTTGAGGGCGGGCGACAGTCGGTTGAGTTCAGAAATTCGAGCCCTCTGGGGACGAAGGGGCGAGAGGGACAGAGTCAGGTATTTTTGTTCGTCTACCACCAAAGAATCTGAGAGCGTTTCTAAGTACCAACAGTATATCTTCCATTTTATCTTTCTCTCGTGTTACGATGACTGACTGCTTGATGAAATTTTGCGGTCAGAAATAAAGTATTCGTATTGGATACAACGGTTCTGTCTCGTATCTAAGAAGTATAACACCGGTTTATATTCGAGACGTTGAGGTGTCGATGGGGTAACGTTACAATAGTATCATTGCTATTCTTCTACAAGGATGATTTTGGCATGATATAATCCATAAAGGTTGATATGCCATTAAACAATGACACCAAGATATAGACTTGATAGAGATACGCTTCAGTTAAAATATATATATATATAATACATCGTATCTAATTTATGTAAATAATTGAAATATCAAGAATCTTTAATACGGGGTGTGACAGAAATATCTTTCCTCATTTTCTCCGATGTGCAGGTGAACATAGGTAAGTGTTAATAGCAGCTCGATCTTTTACCAGATTTTTTCACATATTTTCAAATACGATCATTACTTGGACCTGTGCACACCATGCATTTACTGTAGAAATTTTTTTAAAGATTGATGAATCTGTAATTGCTACTATGTTTACTAATCACAACGTGGCAGCTTGTCAAAGCACACGGGATCACCTGGAACGAACACAAAATCCATGTCAACAGTCATTATACAACAACAGCATCAGACAGGATCCTATCTATGGATTAAATAGAACTGTTTGACATTTAAACTGTATGAAATCAAATGATTTAAGTAAAATCAAATTGCTATAAATAGAACTGTCTGACCATTTAACTGTGTGCAAACAAGTGACCAATGTATAATTGAATTTAAACCTGACCGATAAAATGAAACGCAGTTTCTTCCAGGCAGCTGTCGTGTCGATACTGCTGTATGGATGCACCACTTGGACGCTGACAAAACGGCTGGAGAAGAAGCTAGACGGCAATTATACAAGAATGTTGAGAGCAATATTGAACAAGTCCTGGTGGCAACACCCCACAAAGCACCAACTATACGGCCACCTGCCTCCCATCTCGAAAACTATCCAAGCTAGACGAACCAGACATGCAGCACACATGCAGAAGCAGAGACGAGCTCATAAGTGATGTACTCCTATGGAGCCCCGCATATGGCCGAGCAAAAGCAGGACAACCAGATCGAACATACATACAGCAGCTATATGAGGATACGGGATGTGGCCCTGAAGACATGCGATGAACGATAGGGAGAAGAGGTGAGAGAGCGTCAAGGATATCCGTGCTAGCTGCACGACCTGATGATGATGATGATGCTTGAGATGCATAGCAATACTGGGAACCATTTAACTGCGTGCTAACGAATGAGAAATGTTGAATGAAACTATTTGTGGCTCTGGTTTCTTTGTTTAATGGCATATAAACCTTTCTAGGTTATTTAATGCCAAAGCCATTTTCCTAGAAGAACAGTAGTGGTACTATTTAACCCATAAGAGGGAGGATAAGAGGGTTCATACCTTTCCTAAGGGTATTTGCCCGAAAGTGAACGTAATAGCGCGACTGGAGTTCGAACTCGCCTACTACGATTCCGCTGTCCATCGCTTTAACCATTACACCACCGAAACTATTAGTGTTAATAAGCAATATTTGAAACGCTTTAAATGAAATTGTTAGTACTCTTTTACCATTTAACTAGGTTTAAACAAATGGCTGCAATTTAATTGATTTGTTAGGGATATATTGCCATACTTGGTACCATTTAACTGTGTGCAAATAAAATCATGAGCGCGAAATAATTGAAATCGTATACCTGAATGCAAAAAAAGAATTATTGATATTATATAGCCATATTTGCCAACCCCTCCGCTCGGGCAGGATATGACATAAGGTCAATTTTTAAGCTGAGTTTAACTCGTTTGAATGCAGAGTTTTCCTTCTCCTAGAGTAGTTGCCTCACCAAGGCTGAAGAACCCAGTCTGCCCTACTATTTACCCATAGCTGTAGGGAGAATAATTGGATTCATACCTTTCCCAAGGGTATTAGTGCTAAGTGAAATGTAATTAGCCTCATCCAGGATTTGAACTCGTACGCCGTGTCCATTTCCTGCGACGATAACCATTACACCACGTGCAAATGAATGAATCGCACTGAATTGAATTAGTGTTAAATAGCAGTACTTGAAACCACTTCTCAGTCTGCAAAGAAAAAAATAGAAATATTTGTTTTAGATCATAATAATTTAAACCATTTAATTGTGTAGAAACAATATTAATAATTGTGTGCAAAGAAATAAGTTCTAACTCATATAAAAACCAAATTACCGACAATTTAT
>OY757934.1:20909387-20969387 GCA_963585895.1 Sepioteuthis lessoniana
TTTCTTTCTTTTTACATATTTAAATTCTTATCTTTCTTTCCACCAATTTTCTTTCTTCCTTGTTTTCTTTCTTTTTTTTCTTTCTTTCTACACATTTAGACTTCTATCTTTCTTTCTGCCTTTTTTCTTTCTTTCTTTCTTTCTTTCTTTCTTTCTTTCCTTTTACACATTCTAATTTTTATCTTTCTTTCCAGAAATTTTCTTTCTTTCTTTCTCTCTTTCTTTTTTCTTTCTTTCTTTCTTTCTTTCTTTTTACACATTCTAATTTTTATCTTTCTTTCCAGAAATTTTCTTTCTTTCTTTCTTTCTTTCTTTCTTTCTTTCTTTCTTTCTTTCTTTCTTTCTTTTTACACATTCTAATTTTTATCTTTCTTTCCAGAAATTTTCTTTCTTTCTTTCTTTCTTTCTTTCTTTCTTTCTTTTTTACACATTTCAAATTTTATCTTTCTTTCGGCTTATTTTCTTTCTTTCTTGTACTTGTTTATTTGTCTAACTTTCTTTATTGTTTTTCGTAAAAGTTCATCAAATTATTTTGCAAAGCACATACTGTTTTACTGTTGATATTGGCTAAAATATGGGCCCTCACAAGAGGGAATTCTCTACCATTTTGGCAATCCGTTCGTTGTTAATGATATCGATTCCTGCTGCGTTACCCATATTTCGGGGCTTACAATTCCTCAAGATAATTTAAGTAACCACATTCAAAATTGTGTTTAAATCCTTCCGAAACTGATTCTTTCCTTACCAGCAGAGAAATGAATTATAAATGAAATTTTATTTTCTTGAAAATAATCCCATGAGCACTCACCCTGCTGATTCCAGAGACTTTTCTTGTGGTTAAAGAACTTGTAACATGTCCACTTTTTACACACACACACACACAAACACACGCAAAGTAGTGTAATATAATGGCCGAGGGATTTCGTTTTATATATCTTGCCTTTCGGTTTAGTTAGGCTGAGAACCTTTCGCTTAGCGCATGGGTTAGTTAGGTGCAACATGAGCGCAGGTGTGCACGCGCGTGCGGGGAGAATGTGTCATTCAGAGATGTCAAAATAAAAATCCCAGATAGAAAATGAGACCAGGAGGTGTGAATGACGTCATGCACCAGAAGCGTGCACGGAGGATTTGGGGGATTTGAGAAAAGTCAGTGAGTTGAGTTTTAGCGTCGGAAGAAGAAGGTTGACATTCGCTTGCTCGCCGAGGCCAGGCCAGTAGTTTTCGGCGGGTGCCGTACGTGGTTTAGGGCAGATGGAAAAGTCAGCATAGAAAGATTGTGCCTCTCTCTCTCCTGATGTCGAAAAACCTTTAAACTCAAAAAAGTAATAAAGTTTTGTACCTGAACCAATTTTGTAAAGTTTTTTGTGTTTTTGGATTCCTATGTGCGTTATGAACATTCTATGTCTATTTCACATATTCAGGTATGGCGATGTAACAATAGGACTTTCATAAAATACAAGTATAATATCACTTTTTAATATTCTCTTGTAAGAAGAAAGAAACTTTTAGTTCTGTTTGTTTATTTAATGACATAATAACCTTCGTGGGTTACTTCATTCCAAAGCCATGTTTGTAGAATATCGGCAGTGATAGTTTAACCCATAGCACTGGAGATAAGAGGGTTTATGCCTTTCGCAAAGATATTAGTCCGAAAGTGAATGAAACTGCGTGACTGGATTTCGAACTCACTTACTTTGAGACCACAGTCTAGCACTTTAGCCACGACACCACGGGAACTCCCTCGTAATTTAGTGTATGCTAGTGTAAGGTATGTATTTCAGCGTATGCATGTGTTAGGGGCGTATTTTAGCGTATGTGTGAGTACTTCATCATGTGGGTGTGCTGGGTGTGTATTTCAGGAAATGTGTATGTTGGGTTATACTTCTATGCATACGAGCGTATTTTAGCGTATGTGTACGTCGGGCGAGTATTTTTTTGCGCATGCGTGTGCTTGGTGTGTGTTTAGGCATATACATTTGTTAAGAGTGTTTTTCTGTACATTCGTGTATTGGATATGTTTTTTCCGCGTTTTAACGAGCAGTTCAGTATATGCATGTTATGGTTACGTATTACTTATGTGTGTGTGTTTATTTCAGCATTATTTTATGTCTGTATTTTTGCTTATGCGTGTGTTTTTACGCGTGTGTCTTTTTGAGGGCTTGTATGTTTGTCATAAACAACCCGAAAATACCTTCACTTATTTTGAAATAACATCACAAAATGGCGAAATGTTCCCAAATACCCCAAACATGAATGTTTATATCTACCCATCCACGCAGAACGAGTTTAGATTTACTTTTATTATTCATTCTTTTTCTTTCACTGATATATATATATATATATATATATATATATATATTATTTTCGATTCTATATAGTTAAAAAATAAGAGTGTTTAGTAATAGTAAAAATAATCCATGGTTGACGTCTTCATTCAATACTTATTTAAAATGTATTTCTTTATTTTCATATATATATATATATATATATATATATATATATATGTGTGTGTGTGTGTGTGTGTGTGTGTGTGTGTGTGCCAGTTATTTTGAAATTGGATGCGGCCAAAATAAGCTAACTTTATTAAATAATTTTTAGAATTTAAAATATTCGGACTATTGTTTTAATTTTTATTGTTATTGCTGCGTTCTGGTTAGTGAACGCTTGTAATATTAAATAAAGGACAAACCACGATATGAGAGGAAATAGAGATATATTCTCAGGAAAAAAATATATACAATAGAGAGACTATTAGTAGACAAGAACATAGGATTAGTGGATGCTTGTAATATTAAATAAAGGACAAACAACGATATGAGAGAAAATAAAGATATATTCTCGGGAAAAAGTATATACAATAAAATAAAACATATAAAGTATATACAATAAAACAAAGGATTAGTGAATGCTTGTAATATTAAATAAAGGACAAACCACGATATGAAAGGAAATAGAGATATATTCTCAGGAAAAAGTATATACAATACAGAGACTATTAGTAGGCAAGAACATAGGATTAGTGAATACAGAATAAGATATAGTCCAACGATAGTATTGGCTTCCGTTATTTCGGTAGCAAGTTAGGTGATCTCGTGCGATCTCCAGTCTCCAACGCTCTAATACTATTCCTATAAGAAGCTGCGGTATTTTTTCCACGCCCCATCGAACGTGAAAGTGTGGTACAAAGCCTTTTTTTGGTGGTTCCGGGTGCAGGGCCGTAGCCCACACGCACCCGACATTTCCCAAAAATGCCTACGGCCCCATCGGCATTCCCCTTTATTAGGGGCGCCTCAGGCGCCGGGCGATCACCTCCCCCGAAGGGGGTAATAGCCTGGGGGGAAGGCCCCCTGTGGCCGTAGGAAAAATCCAGCTACCGAGACACACCCGGCTAGATCCGCGCCGCAGACAGCTCGGCCAACCGAAGTGCAACCCGACAACTGAATGCAGCTCCTATAAGAAGCTGCGCTGTTTGTTACACGCCCCACCGAACGTGAAAGTGTGGCACAAGGCCTATTTTTGGTGGGTCCGGGCGCCGGGCCGTAGCCCACACGCACCCGACATTTCCCAAAAATGCCTACGGCTCCGTCGGCATTCCCCTTATAAGAAGCTGCTCTTCACTCTCTAGTCTGCTTTGGTATTAGTAGCTACTGCTATGTATGGCAGATGGACTAGTTCATTGTGGGGAAAAAGGTGGGTGATACCCAACAGTTATATTCACAGCGTTCCGCCCGATGCGTTCTTCAGCCTTCTTCAGGTATTCCTTGTCAAACATAGAAGCCAACATGGACCTCAAACCGACCCCTTTATTTAATCCAAGTAGGTTGGAGTATGAACTTATATGAAAGAAGAATTCGTGGTTATAATGTGATTCTATTTAGTAAGCGGGGAAAGATTTTCATAAGTATTGGTTAAATTTGATTGGATTTTATGGCATATCAACCATTGTAGGTTATTTAAAGTTAAGGTTCAATTTCATACATATATATTAAATATATGACTTCAAAATACATTTTTAGATAACTTTTAAAACGTGCCTGAGTTTGTTTTTTTTTCATACAGTTAAATGTTTCAACTTATTTTTATCTAATATGAATAATTATATTTACTATTAATCATTTGTTTGCACACAGTTAAATGTTTTTATGTAATAATATGTATCTTTAACAAATCAATCAAACATCAGTATTGTGTTTACACACAGTTAAATGATCAAGCAGTTATATTCCAAAGTTAAATTTTATATTTACACACACTTTAATGTAAAAACAATTCTATTTCAAACAATTCAGTTCAGCATTAGTACGCAGTTTAAATATGAAACAGTTTTATTTCACCCATAGATAGCACCTTGATCAGGGGCTACCACTCCGGGATAGAGTAGACCTGGGAGTAATGGCAATGAAAGGATACCCCGCATTCCCTAAAGCTCCAGCGTTGTTGAAGCCCTCACCGTAAGTATGTTTAGTGTCATATCCAGAACACTCGTTGGTGGAGTCATCCTTCTAAAGCGAAGCAGTGGATGTATTCTGCGGTCCCAGCCAATTAGGCCATCCAGGACACTCGTTGGGGGAGTCTTAGTTCACAACAAAAATGAAGTGGATGTATTCTGCAGCTCCAGTCGACTGGGCCATCCAGGAGACTCCATGGGGGAGTCTGATCTTACAACAGAAATACAGTCGTATTCCGCAGCCCCAGCCGACTGGGCCATCCATGACACTCGAAGGGGAAGTCTTAGTTCACTGCTGAAATGCAGTCGATGTATTTTGCAGCCCCAGCCGACTGGGCCATCCAAGACACTCGAAGGGGGAGTCTTAGTTCACTGCTGAAATGCAGTCGATGTATTTTGCAACTCCAGCCGACTGGGCCATCCAAGACACTCGAAGGGGGAGTCTTACCTCACTGCAGAAATGCAGTCGAATTCTGCAGCCCCAGCCGACTGGGCCATAATTGATATTAAAAGCATATGCCATTAACTTATATAGTTTAATCTTAATTGTTTGAGAGATAATCTTGCGGCCATAATATTAAAGAAAAAATGTTTTCAGTTTCATTTGTAATATGTTTATTTATTGTTAGGTAAAAAAAAAAGTAAATATCATCTCAGTGATATAATTCAATAATTTTCACCAGGAGAGGTAAGTAAAATAGCATATACATCCCATACATCTAAAGACTTTGGTTCGTGACTGGTTTAGTGGATAGAGGGTTCGCCAATGACCCGGAAGACCCAGGTTCAATCCCAGATTGCGTCTTACCAAAGACTCAAAAAATAGTACTTTGCTTAACACTCGGCATTTTAAAGTACGTATCAAAGGTAAGGTTGAGTAATCTAGGGGAAAGTGTGGCGCTTTCCCCGACACCTCGGTGTAGTAGCAATTGAAAAGGGAGCCTTCGGATTGCTCTCGACTACGGTCACAATTTTACATACTTACTTATGTATCTATAACCCTATTTACCGCTCGGACAGGATATGACACAAGGTCAATTTTTGTGGAGTTTAACAAGTTTGAATTCAGAGTTTTTCCTTCTCCTAGACTAGTTGCCTCGCCAAGGCTGAAGAACCAAGTCTGTCCTACTATTTACCCATAGATGGAGGGAAAATAATTGGATTCATACCTTCCCCAACGAAACAAAATCTATTAATCATTGTTCAATGGCGAACTGAACTGCAGATCGCTTTACACTCAATGTCCATATCATCATCATCATCATCATCATCATCATGTCATGCCACTGGCACGGATATCCCTGACCCTCTTTCGCCACTTCTCCCTATCGTTTATCGCCTCTGGCAGGTCTTCAGGGCTACATTCCGTATCCTCACATAGCTGCTGAATGTATGTTCGTGCTGGTCGTCCTGCTTTTGCCCGGCCATATGTGGGGGTCCATAAGAGTACATCACTTATGAGCTCGTCCCTGACTGCTAAATAAAATGTTATGATGTTCCGTTTTAGCAACGTTTGATTGGTTGGTTTATTGTTTGGGATTCATGGCATATCAACCTTTGTAGGTTATTCAATGCCAAATCCATTTTTTATACAAATAAACAGTTCTATTTTGAACAATTCAGTTTAGCATAATTACACAGTTCAATAATCAAAATCGTTTCTATTTCAAGCTATCTAGTTTAGTCAAACAGTTCTTATTCAAGAAATTCAGTTTAGTATATCTATAGTTTTTGTTTATACACAGTTAAATGTCAAAACAGTTCTATTTCGAAAAATTCAGTTAAACGTAAGTACAGTTTCAGTCTCAAAACAGTTCTATTTCAAATAATTTAGTTTAACATTAGTACGGAGTTTACTTGTCAAAACAGTTTTATTTCAAGTAATTCAGTTTAGCGTAAATATGCAGTTTAGTTCTATTTAACCCATAGATAGGGCCAAAGCAGGTGCAACCACTCCGAGCCAGAGTCGACCTGTGAGCGATGGCGATGAAGGAGTACTCTGCATTCCCCAGCATTACTGGAACCTGACCATCAGATTGTTTGGTGTCATATCCAGGACACACGTTGGGTTAGTCTTAATCCACTGCAGAGATGGAGTCGATGTATTCTACAGCCACTGCCGATTGGGCAAGCCACGTAAGTTTTGATATCAATATAAAAATGTTATGAGTATTTCAATGATATCTCTCTCTCTCTCTCTCTCTCTATATATATATATATATATATATATATATCCTTGCTTAATACTCAATATTATAAGAAGTATGGATCATGGGTAAAGTGGAGCAATCAAGGTAAATGAGTAGCACCATCACTTAGACCTCTGTGTAGTAGCTCTCGAAAAAGGAGCTTTCGGATCGCCCTCAACTACAGTTGTCAACTTTACTTACTTTATATATATATATATATATATATATATATATATATATATATATATATATATATATATATATATATATAGAATTAACTTAAATCGCTAGTCGAAAATCTTCTACAAGCAATATATATATATATATATATAAAATCTTATAAAGCAATATATATATATATATATATAAAATCTTCTAAAGCAATATATATATATATATATATATATATATATATTGCTTTAAAAAGCGTGAAAATAGTATTAAGAATGAATTAATGACCTAAAAGGGATTTAAAAACTGAACAAGGGGGACGCGTTGTTTAAGATTTTAGATTGTTTTTAGAATTTTAAATGGTTCTTAATAGTATGTACTCACTTTTTAATAGAATATTTAGATACTGTACCTACTACAAGATCTTCATATATATACGAATATATAACCAATGCAGAGTAGAATTATGGACCCGATGATTGCATTATTCGTTATTTTAGTTCCAGATGTTTCACACAATCTTCAAACGAAAGTTTGATAAAAGTGGCCAGTCAAGCGTCTATTTGGCAATAGGAAGAGCCACGGGATAAAAATTTAGTTGGTTTGGTTCGGTTTGATTTTATGGTACACCAACCATTATTAATGCCAAATCCATTTTTAAACATACAGTTCTATTTCAAACAATTCAGTTTAGTACCAATATAGTTTAGTATAAATATATTCTTCTTTACACACAGTTAAATGTTAAAACAGTTCTATTTTAAACCACTCAGTCTAGCATAAATGCACATTTTAGTTCTATTTGACAGATAGATAGAACCCTATTAGTTGCTACAACTCCAGGCCAGAGTTAACCAAATATATTGTTGGTTATCCAATGCCAAATATATTTTCATACATACTACAGGTTATATTTTAAACAATTCAGTTTAACATAAGTACATAGTTTAAATGTCACAAATGTTCTATTTCAAACAATTCATTTTAGCATAAGTACACAGTTTAATTCTATTCGACCGATAGATCAGGGGTTACCACTCTCAGGGCTTTCCACTACGGGCCAGGGTGGATTTCGGAAAGATGGCAATGGAAAGATGCTCCGCATTCCCCAAAGCTCCAGCATTACTGGAACCTCACCATCATATTGTTTCGTGTCATATCAGGGCACGCGTGGGGTTTGGACGTCTTACCCCCTGCAGACAAGCAATCAATGTTTTCTACAGCCCCAGCCGACTGGTCAAGGTTGAGAGATTGATATATATATATATATATATAGAGAGAGAGAGAGAGAGAGAGAAAGAGAGAGAGAGAGAGAGAGAGAGTGAGATATTTGAACATAACGAAATAACTTTTCGTGCCAAGACACACATACACACATATATACATACATACATTTTGCATATATATTATATATATATATAAGATGTTTATGTGTTATAATGTTCTGTTTGTTTCAAAGTTTGTATATATATATATATATATATATATATATATATATATATATATATATATATATTCAGTCAGCGTCCGAAGACAGTAGGTGTGGATTTTCGTGTATAGAATATATGAGGATTATCATATAAATCTATGTGAGTGCTCGATTTATGGCTATTGATGGTTCGATTTATAGGAACACCCTGTTTTTGTTTCTTAATGTTTCTAACACCGTATTGTTGTGACCCCTTTTGTCCTCGCCAGAAAATTTAAAATTTATATAGGTCTTTCCTCTTTCTTTTTTTAAAATTTTTTTTGTTTCATACATTTTCAAATTTGCTGTTTTGCAACCTCAAATCTAACAATTAAAGTTATCTTACGAGACTCTCCGTCTCGTAAGATAACTTTAATTGTTAGATTATAATAATGTTCTCCGGCAATATAAATTCATAATGACAATTTAACCAGGTTTGAGTTTCCTTTTAATTACACTATATATATATATATATATATATATATATATATATATATATATATATATATATATATATATATTCTTATATGGTGTTGCTCACAAAAGGTTAAGGCCAAAATGATAACTTCAGTCGGCCTCCGCTTTCTATTTTATCCATCCAAACTTTTGATAGGACTTCGAATGCGCAATTTATTTTTCAATTCGTTTTTGTATTTTCAAATAAAGCAAAGTGTCTTTTGTGTGTGTGGGGGGGTGAATCTTACGTATTGTTTATCACAATTTGGTTGAATCTATTTTAAATTCGCACACACATACACACACATGTATACATTCTTATATATATATATATATATATATATATATATAGCGTTTAATTTTGTGTTGTCTTTATAAAATAAATATTTGGATCTTTCTTTTTTTAATTTTTTAGAACAGTTTCTCAATTTCCCTCTTCTTTCTATTAGGCACTCTTTTTTTCACCTTTTCCAGGAAAAATTAGTTTTCTCTCTTATACACAATTTTTTTTATCTCATTCCCCTATTATTGAATACCATCCTTCGTTTTTTATTGTCTGTTTGCTTATCATGTGTTTACCGTTGTAATTTCTGTGCGTATATATATCTTTCATATATATATATATATATATATATATATATATATATATATATATATATATATATTATCCCTTTTTTCTGTTTTTAAAGCAGAAAATGATTGTAAATATAGTAAAAAAAAATTGTTTTTTTCTGTTTTTAGAAAATACACCACGCCACAAACAAAATAAGTTTTCGTTTTATTCCATCAGGAGTGTGTGTATTGGGATAAATGAATAGAAGGAGAAAGTGTATACTTTATTTACCGCGGTAAATTATTTACCATTGTATACGCTTTTATGAATAATAAACGAAAAAAAAAAAATGTCGATTTTGTTTCAGCATATAAATGAAATGAATTACATAAAAATGTAATTCGATCAGCTAAAAACTAAAAGAAAATCTAATTTTTTCGTGCATAAAAGAGATGTGGTCATGTATTTCACTGGAGAGTGTAAGTTATTGACTTTAGTATACGATATTTGGAAGAGGGACAGAGATGTATATCTTTTAGTCCGATCTAGATATCTCCAATATTAAGCCGGATTACTCAATTAGTCGGATTACAACGTCGTAGGCGTAAGGGAGAAAGGTGTAATTGATTAAATAAAAAACACCAATCTGCATATTAATTTATTCTATTTCTTTAAATTAAGTAAAAATTTTCTTTAATAAGAAAAGCTAATATTAGAGTGTAGTTATTTGCTAATATTTACGTTATAAGAAAAAAAAGAGATGATGATTTCAGTGCAGTTGTTTGGTTTGGTTTGGTTGGTTTTATGGCATATCAACCTTTGTAGGTTATTTAACGCCAAATCCATTTTTATGTAAATAATCTGTTCAATTGAAAACAGTTCAGATTAGCATAAGTAAACAGTTTAATTGTCAAAAACATTTCCATTTCAAACTATTTAAGCAGTTATATGTAATAATTCAGTTAAGAGTAAATACAGTTTAATGTCGAAAAACAGTTCTATTTCAAATAATTCAGTTAAGCATAAGTACGCAGTTTAAGTGTAAGTACGGTTTAATTGTCAAAAACGTTTCTATTTCAAGCTATTCAGTTTACTCAATTCATTTTAGCATAAGTATGCTGTTATTTCTATTTAACCCAAAGATAGGGCCCTATCAGGTGCTACCACTCCGGGCCGGAGTGGACCTGAGAGCGATGGCAATGAAGGGGTACTCCGCATTCCTCAAAGCTCCAGCACTGCTGGAACCTCACCATCAGATTGTTTAGTGTCATAAACAGGACATTCGTTAGGTGGTCTTACCCCTCTGCAGTGTATTCTACAGCCCCAGCTGACCGGGCAAAGTTGTTGGTAGGGTTAATAAATTTTGTGTGTGCAATAGGTCTTGTCTTAGAGTGTCACTATGTAGAGAGAAAAATGTATTTATGTCTTAAACCTATGCAGCTGAAGCAGCAGAGAACAGATGGAATCGTACAACGAATATTTTCAACGCAATTAGTATATAAGTGAGTAAAGTCGGTGACCTTACTCGAGGGTGACCCAAAGGCTTCCTTTTCAATAGCTACCACACCGAGGTGTAGGGGAGTATGCTACTCCTTTCCTTAGATTGCTCCACTTTACTCTTGACCTCTACCTTATAATGCTGAGTGTTAAGCAAGGCGGCATCAAGTACCATTTTTTGAGTCTTTGGTATGGATCGACCTAGGATTGAACCCTGGTCTTCCGGACTATTGGGGAAAACTGTACCCATTAGGCCAATGGCCCTTTATGTAAACAAACATATTTGTTCTGTTATATAGACATATGCCGATTCACATCTACATACATGCAGCATCATAACGACACAATAATAAAGACGCAGGAAGACTTCTTTAACAAAATATATACCTCTTACTTTATTTGTAACTTTTGTATGTGAGAGGGAGCTGGAGACTGAACATAAGCTGCAATATTTTGACCCCCACTCTTATGGCCGTCAACGTTGTGCCTTTCTCGTTCTCCAGGGCTGCTCAACCGGAGGCCCGGGGGCGCACTCTGCTGGCTTTCTCTACTACGTCTTATTCAGCATCTTCTCTGGACCCCAACTCAATCGGGGGCCCCAAGACCCTTCGGCCTAATGTTGCTTTCCTTACCACATCTCGTCTATAACTTCGTCCGATCTCTAACTGTCACTTCTGTCTTGACTGAGTTATATAATAGTTCAACACCCACTCAGTCGCCTACTCGATCTTTGAAATCGCATGTTTGATCGTCATCAAGCGGAAATAACTGTCATGCAGTTCACAGGTCACTCTCTTCCGGTGCATCAGTCTATGAGTGTACCATGGGAATTTTTTTACCTCGTCTCATTTCATCAGCCAATTTCCGCCCACGCGATTTCCTCTCATAACTGCCATTGGAATGTGTCACCTCCTTCCGGTGCATCACCTTGGAATGGCATTTTTGGCCGGGTCGAAGGCCAAAATACAACAGTTCGATTAAAGGTAAATTAAACGAGGATGAAATTAAATGCAATTTTGATAGAAAAGAAAATAGATTTTTCACTCATAAGAAAAAAAAAAGTTAATTAAATATACAATAATTCCATACCGACAAAAGAAAAAAAATATTTCTATGCTTATTCAATTGCGGTACGCTCAAAATTTGACGAAAAAAAAAAAAAAAGGTTGATGATTTACTTGATTCTGATTTGTTAAAAAACTGTATTTTTTTCATCTCGTAGAGGAAATATTTCTTAAATCATTTTGAGCTTTGATTCTTCAAATTATTCGCTGCATGTCAAATATTATCGTCAGCAGACCACAAAGAAATTTTTTAAAAGAGCACGTAAGCGCCGATTGGTCAATAAATTCACAAATACAAATAAGAAACAAAACAAGAGTAAATTAAATATACAATAATTCCACACTGACAAAAGAAAAAAATATATTTCTGTGCTTATTCAATTGAGGTACACTCAAAATTTGATGAAAAAAAAAAAAAGGTTGATAATTTACTTGATTCTGATTTGTTAAAAAAAAATTCTTTTTTCATCTCGATGAGGAAATATTTCTTAAATCATTTTGAGCTTTGATTCTTCAAATTTTTCGCTGCGTGTTAAATATTATCGAGGTGCCCGTGGTGTAATGGTTATCGTCGTAGGAAATGAACAAGGCGACACGAGTTCAAATCCTGAACGAGACAGATTGCATTTTCGCATAGCACTAATACCCTTGGGAAAGGTATGAATCTAATTATTCTCCCTCCAGCTATGGGTAAATAGTAGACTAGGTTGTTCAGCCTTGGCGAGGCAACTAGTCTAGGAGAAGGAAAACTCTGAATTCAAACCTGTGAAACTCCACTTAAAAATTGCCCTTTTGTTATATCCTGCCCGAGTGGAGGTGTTGGTAAATAGGGTCAAATTTTATCGTCGGCAGATCACAAAGAAATATTTTAAAAGAGCACGTAAGCGCCGATTGGTCAATAAATTCAAAAAAACATATACAAGGTTCTTGAGCACAAAAATTAACACTTTTTTAAAAATGGAAATCTGTTGATTTCCCGTAGACGTTTCAGTTATTACACAGTTATTTTGTTAAACTCCCACTTTTAGAAGAGGGGGAAAACAGGTAGTGCAGTGCAGGACTGTCACATCGTAGAAAGCTAGTTCAAATCCTCGCCTTGCTGTTACGTTCATTTTCGGACAAAGATCATTAGGAAAGGCATGAACCCCATGAGACATCTCGAGCTATAGATTCAATAGTAACTTAACTGTTCTTTTACAAGAATGATTTTAGCGTTAAATAACCCATTAAGGTGGATATGCAATTAAAACAAAGAAGCCAAAATCAAAACCCTGGAGAAAATAATCTGGCAAAACGGACTCTGTAGTTTTATTTGGACCAATGATCAAGTACAGGACATCCCAAACTAGAAATTGTTCAGTACTGAGTTTCTTTTTATTAACAGGCCGCATTTTTTCACCTCGTTAGAGAGGGTCTGTAATACTAATTTACCAGTAGATGGAGGGAGAATGTTTTAATTCATGTATTTCCCAAGTGTATTAAAAATAGGCAAAGTGTCTTGGTGAGGATTTGAACTCAAGTTGCCGAGTATACTTCCAAAGACAATAACCGTTACACCACGAACGCCTCAATATCGATGGTATTACTGAAATCTAATAAAGTTGGTGACCTTAGTCGAAGGTGACGCGAAGACTCCCTTTTCAATAGCTACTACACCGAGGTGTAGGGGAGGGCGCTACTCCTTTCCATGGATTGCTCCACTTTACCCTTGATCCTTATCTTATAATGCTGAGTGTTAAGCAAAGCGGAATCAAGTACCATTTTTGATTCTTTGGTGTGACTGATCCTGGGATTGAACCCCCGTCTCCCGGACCATTGGCAAACACTCTACTAATTAGACCAAAATACCATTTAATACCACGCTTTTTGATTGGTTGGTGACATATTTGTTCTTTTTTTTTATAATTTTATCATGGACTAACCAAACGGCTGAAGAAGAAGCTAGACGGCAATTACACAAGAATGCTGCGAGCAATATTGAATAAGTCCTGGCAACAACACCCCACAAAGCACCAATTATACGGCCACCTGCCTCCCATCACGAAAACTATACAAGTTAGACGAACCAGACATGCAGGACACTGCTGGAGAAGCAGGGACGAGCTCATAAGTGATGTACTCCTATGGACCCCCACATATGGCCGGGCAAAAGCAGGACGACCAGCACAAACATACATTCAGCAGCTATGTGAGGATACGGGATGTTGCCCTGAAGACCTGACAGAGGCGATAAACGATAGGGAAAAGTGGCGAGAGAGGGTCAGGAATATCCGTACTAGTGGCATGACATGATGCTGCTGCTGATGATGATTATAGTTACCATAGTAAAATAATTCATAATATCGAAATAATTAATAATAAAATACTGCGCAAATATTTATGAGCAATACAATCTACTGTTTTATAGCCACATTCATATACAAATATATGCAGAACATAATCAAACATAATGACGACTTAAATAACGAACGAATACACTTCTTTATAAAAATATAAATCTCACACACTTTATTCTTGAAAGGGTGATGTTGGTTGTGTGTGAGAGGTGACTTGGAGACGGGGACAGACTGCTATATTGACCCACTTTCTCCCCTTGACCATGGCAGCATTTCTTTCTCATCTTGGCTTGGGTTGCTCAACAGTGGGTCACTGAGGGCCCAAAGCCCTCTGTCTGCCGCTGGCTCTCACTTCGGCATCTTGTCTCCGACTAACTCGAACCGTCTGGGAATCTGGTTATATTATTGTCTATCGTCCACCCGCTTCCGCTGTTCTTCCGCTTATTTACACAGGTGCATCTCTTGATTGACAGCTCGGTTGAGGGTCAATATATAACACTGCAAGCTAATTTTCATATGGTCTATATAATCTACTGGTCATTATTATACGAATGAACACAAAATCTATTTTCATTGCCTCGAAGGATTTTATGGAGGGACCTAAATTCAATCACATTAGGAAAACACGATTTGAGTTTTTAGGTTTAGGTGGGGCTTATGTCACATCAACCATTGTTTGTTATTTGATGCGCAAGTCTTTTTTACATATATATATGGAATATTTGATTTTGTAAACACATTTAGTAGATACATACTCTTAAATGATCAAAAAGTTCTATTTCTAACAACTCACTTTAATATAGGTCAACAAGGTTAAATGGTTCCAAGTATTGCGATGTATCACAAACAATTTAATTAAATATCTTTTGTTTAAACATAGTTAAATGATCAAGCAGTTCTATTTCTAACAAGCCAATTTAGCAGAAGTCCTTTGTTTGCAATCAGTCTAAATGACAAACAATTCTATTTAACCCATAAATAGGACCCTGTCATGTGTTAACAATCTGACCCATAGTGGACTTGGGAGTGATGGCAATGAACGGGTATTCCGCTTTTAATATTCAAAACCAATATATTGAAATATTAACAGGAAATACTATATAGTAGCCAAAAGTAAGAATCTGTAGCAGTCCAAAATTAGTCTCTCACTCCCTACACATATATATATATATATATATTAAGAATGAGAGAGAGACTTATTTTTCGACAGCTACAGATTCTTACTTTTGGTTACTATATTGTACTTCCTGTGGGTATTTCAATATATAAATTGTTGGAACGTCCATATTTAAAAAGACGAATCCTTGAGACATATGCAAAAATAGGTGATTTACAATATGAAAATTTTTTATTGAAATTGCCAGGGCCTTTTCATCTGAGATTTGTCGAGTGACAGCCTTCGGAAGTCGTTTAAAACAATGTAAATAAGATTAAGTAAAAAGCGGTGGGTGTGAAAATGAAAACTGATAGCAAGACTAAGGGGTAGGGGAGAGAAAAAAAAATTCAAACCACCCTAAGTCAAGCACGAGATATCTCCAAATAAATTCAAAGTGTGTTTGAAGTTTTGATTGCACAGAGACGGTTTATTAGAGAAAATATCAATGACCTCCAATACAATAAAATGTTGTTTAGTCCTAGCTCTATGCAAGACAACAAAACACTCATCGCTGTAATCAACTGCACAACTATATATATATATATATATATATATATAAAAGTAAATAGTGCACCAACTGATTAACATCGATGTGCAATCAACATCTACATTGACGAGCATCGACGGTGGTAATTCATGCCCATCCCCGAAAAGATGATCGCCTTGATCATAACAACTTAGTGATTTTAATCGATGAATTATCGACTATAGAGGCATTTTATGACAACAACACGATCATCAGTGACGTGAAAAATATAGTTGAATTCCATTCTCTGTGCAGGCTCTTTTTGACCAGTGGCGTAAAGGAATACGGAGTAAAACAAGTATTTTGGAGTCGGTAACTTGCTTCATCCATCGGTGATATTGTACCCCCTCAGTCTCTTGTAGTTGCATCCGCCCCTTTAAAATGAGAAATGTGGTCGTTTGCGAGAAAGTCTTCTTTGATAATAACACTATTGGATTCAGGAATAATCACTAAAAGGTATCAACAAAACAAATGGTTTATATATATATATATATATATATATATATATATATATATATATATATATTGTGGCATGTTTTCTTGAAAATGACAGACAAGGATATTTTTTGTTTTAGTTTCGTTGTCCAATGCCATATTAACATTTGTGGGCTATTTAATGCCAAAGTCATCCCTGTAGAAGAACAGCTGGGATACTATTTAACCCATAGCTGGCGGGATAAGGGGGTTCACGCCTTTCCCAAGGGTACTTGTCCGAAAGTGAACCTAATAGTATGATTAAAATTCGAACTCGCTTACTTCTGAGAATTAATTTTTTATTGCGGACTTTTGTCCTTATCTTGGTAGGTTTTTTTTTTCACTACATTTCGGCCAAATTTCACCTCTGGCCGTCTTCAGGTGATTGACCGCGACCTCGGATAGGAATTCTTAGTCTTGTAACCGTATTCCCAGTAATTACTGCCTTCCATAGTTGTTGTCTATCGCACAACGTTTTTGACAAAGTAACCTTCTGGCAGGCTTGGGTAGGAATTGATATGCTCACCTGGAATCCACGGGCCTCGGAGGGAGATCAAGGTTGGATTTTTTGGTATTATAAATCCAATTATTTGTTCTCCTTATCTGGTCTTCCATAGTCGGGTCCATACCGAATTTGTAATTGTCTTTATTGGGAATCCTTTTGAGATGAGGCTTCTTAATCTGAGAATTATTTTTTATTGCAGACTTTTGTCCTCATCTTGGTAGTTTTAATTCTCAGATTAAGAAGCATCATTTCAAATGGATTCCCAATAAAGACAATCGCTTACTTCTGAGTGAGCCGCAGTCCAGATTTTTAACCATTACGTCCCTTAGAATGTAGTGTTTAGCTTTTTAATTAGCTTTTCTTTTCGGCGAGCGAGATGTTGCAACTGTTGTTTTTAGTGGCTTAAAAACTTTAGCAAATCTCCGTTATTGTAGATCGATTATGTTTGGTTTCTTTGTTTAATGGCATATCAACCTTTCTAGGTTATTTAATGCCAAAACCATTCTCATAGAAGAACAGTAATGGTCCTATTTAACCTATAGCTAGAAGGATAAGGGGCTTCATACCTTTCCCAAGGATATTTGGCCGAAAGTGAACGTAATAGCGCGACTGGAGTTCGAACTCACGTACTACGATTCCACAGTCCATCGCTTTAACCATTACGCCACGAGGACAACCTCCTTCGATTATGAGTACTAATGACAAACCTTGATCGTATACAAGGACATAGGCACTTTTATGCGGTGCAATCATTCTAAAAAAATCGACTTCAAGTAAATGAAGCGTCACTCATAAAGCATAGACACCCTATGCTAAACAAAATCCTTTTTTGCTTTTAAGAGGGAATCTTAAAATGCAATCGATAGAAATCTAAAGTCCACAGTCACCAGATCCTAACCCGCTATCTCTACTCTTCAAACAAGCACCAATCGCCAACACGTTAAGACATGACGTCATGTTCACCTAAAAATTCTTTGAATACAGAATCAATCCAGCACTCCACAAAACAGAACCTATGACCTTGAAAATGACTAATGAAGGTCGAAATTAGCCAAACTTGATCTTTACTAATGGAATTCCAACATCTTCTCTCCAACTGGTCTGATCTCCAACTGCTCAATCGGGGGCCTGAAGGCCCCCTCTGCTGGGTGCTGGTTTGTTCTACCGCAACTTATCTCCAACTTGAACTTCCTGTGCACCGGGTTATATAATAGTTCGACATCCACCTTCTTCTTGTGGGCGTCACAAATTGCACTAATTCAACCCGTCCACGGTCAAGGTTATATTCTGATATTCCTCGACCGGATGCACCTGTTATTTACACAGGTGCATTTCCTATTTTGACAGCTTGGCCGGGTCGGAGGTCAATATACAACAGTTTCTTTCTTTAGTGGCATATCAACCTTCGAGGGTGTTGTGGAGGTAAACCTGTATATCCCGTTGTATGAAAATATAATATTCAAATATCTATACATAGTAAACAAATTACGATGGGTAGAGGATTCGACCGACACCGTTAAACGAATGTAACATGACTGCCTTCTGTGTCTAATTATTTGATACAAAGAAAACGACTTTTCTTTCTTGTTTAATGGAATTATAACCTACAATGGTTGATATGCCATAAAACCCAACCCAACCAAATCATATATATCAAATATATACGTCTAAAGAAGATTTAGCATTAAATAACCTATAATGGTTGATATGCCATAAAACCAAACCAAGCAAAACGCAGTTATGGGTTAAATAGCTTCACCGCTGTTCTACTAGAATAATCCTAACTTTAAATACCCCACGAAGGTTGATATGCCTTTAAACAATGAAACAACATTAAATCAAATATGTAATAGTGAGCAAATTATCTGCAAAAATGTAGTTACTTGAAGTTAAAATTGAATCTCCGGTTCATCTTGTGCCCCCGTCCAAACAGTGATCATTAAGGATTGTATCTGGAAAACAAATGGTAATACATTGTCTTGATGGAGCTAGCATTGGCACTAGCCTAAGTTGACTTGCATTACAAAGGTGACAATTTAGAACATGGGCGGTATTTTCGTCGCGGGGGATGTAGAATACCACTTTATTTCCGTTACTAATATATCCACTCTGAGTGCCCATTTATACGGTCTTGTGCCAAATCTAAGCAAAAAGCTTAGCAAATTATAATTGTATCCACTCTGATCCGGAAAAATTATAACGATTGGATCGGAATACTTAAAACCATATAAATGCGTGAAAAAATAATTAAATGTTATTTAATAGCAATAGGAAATCACTATTGCAATGGGTGAAAATTCTATTTGGAACTGCATCATTTCGAAGTCATATGAAATGAGCCACGAGAGCTTACTGTGTTGTAATTACTAATTCACCTGTTTCAGAAATGTTTCAACAGCAAATGCATCTTGTGCACCGGTTCAAACGATGATCGTAACGCATCTTGAAAACAAATAGTAAGACATGATCTAGGCATTGCCACTTTCCAAAGTTCCTTGGCATCACACAGGTGACAATTTAAAATCCGGGAGCTATTTTTCTGATACCCTATATAAATTATTCTAATTCATAAATTTTGATTACATCCATCATTGGTTGAAATCATTATCATGATTCTCTGGTCTTCTGTCTAGGAACTTCTTCGGGTGGTCTTTGTTTTATATTGGTCTCAGGGTCAGGCTTCTGTTCTTTTAAATGAACACAAAGACTGAGGGTGTAATCGTTAAAGCACCGAACTGCGTGGTCACGATAAGCGAATTCGGACGCCAGTCGCACTATTTCACTTTCGGATCAATATGAAGCTCCTTATCCTTCAAGCTATGGTTTAAACAGTGCCTCTACTGTTCTTCTAGAAGAACCGCTCTGACATTAAATAACCTACAAAGGTTGATATGCCATTAATCCTTATTTACCAACCCCTCCGCTCGTGCAGGATATGACACAAGGTCAATTTTTAAGCGGAGTTTAACAGGTTTGAATTCGGAGTATTCCTTCTTCTAGACTAGTTACCTCACCAAGGCTGAAGAACCTAGTCTGTCCTACTATTTACCCATAGCTAGAGGGAGAATAATTAGATTCATACCTTTCCCAAGGGTATTAGTGCTATGTGAAATGCAATCAGTCTTGTCCAGGATTTGAACTGGTGTCGCCGTATCCATATCCTACGACGATAAACATTACACCATGGGCACCTCCTTGATATGCCAATAATCAAATAACCCAAATCCACGAAAATTTTGTTTTCGACGTCTTCATTCACTCAATTTCCAAAGTCAACCAAACGGCTGGAGAAATAGACATTTTAGGTGTCCGTTTGTCACGGCCCTTACAACTACTCAAATCACTCTACCTGGCCCTTTCTCCTAACAGAGCTAACCAATCAGAGAACTGCTAAAAAGGCCTGCTAGGATTCAAGTCTTGTCCATCATATCACTGGTTATTTTCCATGACTCTTGTTCGAACGAATGACCAGTTAACTTTTGAATTCATATATTTCGAATTCTACACTTACTTAATAGAATTAATTAGCCACCTATTCACCAAGTAACACTTAGTCTTGCTATGTCATACTTATAACTAAATTTACCATAAGTCATTTGTATGTATGTAACGTAATGGCCAACGGATTTCGGTTCATGCCTTTGAATTTAGTTAGGCTGAGAACCTTTCGACTCAGCACATGGGTTAGTTAGTTGAAAGTTGACGCTGGAGTTAACAGACGCGCGCGTGTGCACTGTGCGGACGTGCCACTCAGAGATGTCACAATAGTCTTAGACGAAATGGGTGACAGAGTGCGAGTGACGTCACGCACCGGAAGCGCGCGGGGGATTTTGGGGAAATCTGAAGAAAGTTGGAGAGTTGAATACTAGACACCAAACGAGGAGGATCGACTTTTGGAGCTCGCAGACGCGAGGCGAAATTCTGCCTTATGGGGGCTGCTCGAGATGGGGGCTAAATGAATAAGACAACATAGAAGATTGTGTCTCTCCTCCTTATGTCGAAACCTTGAACTCAAAGTTAATTAAAAGGTTTCGTACCTGAAGAAGAAGCCGTTACGTGTTTTCGAATTTCAAGATTCCTATGTTCTTTATATGTTCTATGCGTATATGTTCGATGTATATGTGTTACCAACATGCCATGTCTATTTCGCACATGGCCATATTCGCGTATCTAGTGTTAATTGTGAATATGGTACATGCACACTGTCAAGGGATTTTAAGAATAGAAAATAATTAAATACTTCTACATGATCCATAGATGGGACTCTTATATGTGCTACCACTCCAGGTCAGAGTTGACCAAGGAGTAATGGCAATGAAGAGGTGCGCTACATTCCTCAGAAATCTAGGACTGGACCCCCATGATAAGATGCAGTTTAGTGTAACACACAGGACACTTGTTGATGTGCATGGTGGGGTCTTATTCATCTGCAGAGATGCAGTAGGCATATTCTACAGCCCCCAGCCCACTAAACTGGCCCGGATGAAGGTTTTTATATAAAAACCGAATCGATTTATCAGCAAATAATTTGACTGTAAATAAACTCATCTTTTGAATATATTGTATTTTTCCCATATGTACATTCACTTACTCACACGCATACACACACATCTATACACATACATACATACATACATACATAAACAGTATTGTGGTGACAAGTAAACAATCATAATAAAGTCAGGGTGGTGAGATTATTTAGTAATCCAATCTTAAACTAGGGAAGCCGTTGTCTTTTCGCTCGGCTCGAAATGTTTCAAAGTTGGGCCGACTCTTCACATTGACAGTGGTGCTTACGTAAGCATAAATGCCTCTTTGGCGAAGAACGACTTCAACTGTTATGCGTCTCTCTTAATACATTCGGCTAAAAGACGCGCATAAAAGAAGAAGAAAAAGAAGACTTTTAATATTCGCAATCTCTTGACAACAATCTTTAATCACAAAAGCGAGAAAAAAAAACAAACAAAGAAGGCAACTGTAAGCGGAAGATTAGTGAGAAACATTTCGTCGTATTTGTAACGAAATGGTAACGAAAACAAGTGAATTACGGATGACTGAGAATTCCCACTGAAGTTTTAGAAACACTAGAAAGCTCTCATCCGAAATTCTGAGTGTCAAATACTCTTTTACTTGTCTTTCTTTCTTTCTTTCTTTCTTTCTTGATGATGAACAGAGTAAAATCCGTGTGTAATATTAAGATTCCTTTACAGGAAAACTAAACAGACTTGAGATATTTTATATTACTTTGTGTTTTGCTTTGTTTTGAAGTCTATTGTTTTAGATAACGCTTGAACTAACCCGCTCACTAGCACACACACACACATACACACACACACAACCACAAACGCGCGCACACACACACACACATCCATATTCTTATATAAAAAATGTAGATACACATACACACATACACCCAGACAAACGTAGAAAAACACACACACACACACAACCACAAACGTGCACACACACACACACACACACACACACACATCCATATTCTTATATAAAAAATGCAGATACACATACACACATACACCCAGACAAACGTAGAAAAAAACACGCACACACACACACACACACACACAAACACACGCATGCATACAGGTGCAAGGTAGCTCTCCGTTTTTCAATTAGGGAAAACGATATCAACGAACAGATTTCAAATTTTAACCTTCCATCTTTAACAGGATGTGACAAAAGGACACTTTCTAAGTGAAGCAGATCTGGATTGATTTCCTTCTCTTAGTCTGGTTACCTTACCAAAGTTGAAAATTTACGGAGATCAAGCAATGGAAATGAAATCAATTAAATGTTGGACCTGTTTTTATTAAGACCATACGCCATGGAAAGGATGCGGCAAATGATCAATTTATTAGTGGGATACCCTATCTACCCTATTTACCCAACCCCTCCGCTCGGGCAGGATATGACACAAGGTCAATTTTTAAGCGAAGTTTAACAGGTTTGAATTCAGAGTTTTCCTTCTCCTAGACTAGTTGCCTCATCAAGGCTGAAGAACAAAGTCTGCCCTACTATTTACCCATAGCTGGAGGGGGAATAATTGGATTCATATCTTTCCCAAGGGTATTAGTGCTATGTGAAATGCAATCAGCCTCGTCCAGGATTTGAACTCGTGTCGCCGTGTCCATATCCTACGTCGATAACCATTACACCACGGGCACCTCCTTAATTTAACTGATAGACATGCAAACTGTGTACTTATACTAAACTGAATTGTCTGAAATGGAATTGTTTTTACTTTTAACTGGGTGTAAATAAATGACTGGTAGCCCAATCAGCTTGGGCCATAGAATACACCGACTGCATCTCTGCAGAGAGGTAAGACTCCCGAACAATTGTTCTGGATATGACACTAAGTAATGTGATGGTGAGCTTTAAGGAATGCAGAGTACCTCTTCATTGCTATCAATCCCAGATCCTCTCTGCTCCGAATTGGTAGCACCTGATATAGTTCTATCTATGGATCAAATAGAACTGTTTGACATTTAAACTGTGTACTTTGACGTTTAAACTCAGTGCAAACAAATGACTTATGCTAAATTGAATTGTTTGAAATAGAACTGTTTGATCATTCACCCCAATGTAAACAAATGACTGATGTTTAATTGAATTATAAGGGATATATAGCAATACTTAGAAAACATCAAACTGAGTACAAATGAGGAATAGTAAATAGAATTATTTGTATTAGATAGTATTTAGAAATCATATATTTAATAAAAATGAATAAAAAGGATTTGGCATTAAATAACCAACAATGGTTGATATGCCATAAAATCAAACCAAACAAAACGACTTTGTATCAAAAATGGGGAGACCAGGAAAATAATTATGTCAATTTTATTGCATAAGTAAAGAAAATTATGACGGATCTAAATGTTAAAGTTTACGATAAAAATTCACAATACCCCAAACACACATAGATATTGACCCAGTTTGCAGAGGGTTAAGACTCCCCAAACTAGTGGCCTGGATATGACGCTAAAAAATCTCATGGTGACGTTCCAGTTATGCTGGAGCTTTGTAGAATGAGGAGTACCCATTTATTGTCATCACTCCCAGGTCTATTCTGCTCCGGTGTGGTAGCACCTGATAGGGTGCTATCTATTGGCTAAATAGAACTAAACTGTGTACTTATGCGTAACTGAATTGTTTGAAATGGAATTGTTTTTAACACTTAAACTGTGTGCTCATACTAAACTGAATTGTTTGAAATAGAACGGCTTTGTCATTTAAACTGTGTTCTTATGTAAACTGAATTGTTTAAAATAGAACTATTTATAAGTATAAAAATGGATTTGGCATTAAATAATCTGCTATGGTCGATATGCTATAAAACCAAACCAAACCAAACCAAACCAAACACATAGATATGGAGGTATCCCTGAAGTGTAGTCCCTGATGTGCTTGACTGCGACATCTTGGTAAGTGAATTCGAACAGCAGTCACTCTATCATATTAACTTTAATTAATACATTTTTTAATACTCTTGGGGTAGGTAAAAGCCCCCTTACCCTCGAGGTTTGTGTTAGATAGTGCCACTATATTTCTATAAGGATTGATTTGGCATTAGATAAACTGCGAAGGTTGATATGCCATTAAACAAAGTAATTGAACCGATTCGAACACCTCTTATGTTCACTGAAAAGGAATCTCTTGATCCTCATAGCGTTAGCTCAATAAGAAAATACATATTGTAACTGTACTGAGAATAGATGATGTTTATAGATACAGACTGAAATCATCTGAGTATGATCAAATTCTGTCTGTGCTTGGTTATATCGATCTGTGCAAAAACACTAATAAAAAAGTTATTATTCCGACTCTACACACATCATATACGTACCTAATGTAGATATGAGTAAAGTTAGCAAACGTAGTCGAGGCCGAAGTGAAGGCTCCCTTTTTAATAGCTACTACACCGAGATGAAGGGAAAAGCGCCACTTCTTTCTCTGGATTGCTCCACTTTACTCTTGATACCTACCTTATAATGTTGAGTGTTAAGTAAGAAGGTATTAAATACAATTTTTTTAGTCTTTGGTACAACTCGACCTGGATTTAAACTCAGTCTCCCGAGCTATTTGCTATCAGACTACACATTGGGCTGGTCGAAGCCACTGTTCCCAGCCTATTAAAAAAAGTAAGAATTCATCTTTCCCTCTATTATGTAAGCGTTACATAATATATCAATGAGATCTATTATTGGTATGTAGTTTAGCAGTCAAATTAAGTTCTAAACCGTTAAATGTATGGGAAAATACAATATGCCACAAAGAATAACTGAAACCTCCTGAACCAGGAGGCAATCAGAGACTATGGAATTGATTGAATAGTTTAAATCAAGAGACCGCAATGGTTCTAATGTTTAGAAAATATTTTTAATTGTAAATCAGTGTCAGGGTACTGTCCGAAGGAAACAGTTTATTTCCACCATGCTCGTCACTCGTCCAAAAAGACGCGCGAATAAAATGAATATATCGTAAGAAAAACAAATATGAATGTAAGAATAGTGTTTGTGTTGCTGTTATTCCAGCAAAGTAGAACTGAAACACTTGGGTTTAATTCAATGAATATAACCAAGAGAGAAGTTTCAGAGTTGTGTCACCAGGCAACAACAGCAACAAATATGGCGGCCGATCATATGTTGTATAGCCACATAATACATATGCATGCAGAAACATAACGACGCAATGAAGACGAGCGGACACAGTTCTCTTGAAAAATATACCTCTCACTTTATTGAAAGGGTTGTGTGTGAGAGGGAGCTGGAGACCGAACAGAACTGCAACATATTGACACCCACTCTTATGGCCACAATAACGTTTCTTTCCCGTTTTCCTTAACTGCTCAACCGGGGACCTGGGGGCCCAGCCTCTCTGGGACATGGTCCTCATTCCAGCATCTTCTCTCCAACTCATCTGAGGATCTGAACTCCAACTGCTCAAATGGGGGTCCTGAGGGCCCCCTCTGCTGGATGCTGGGCTCTCTCTACAGCATCTTATCTCTAATTGATTGAACTTCCTGTGCAGTGAGTTATATAATTGTTCCACGTCCACCTTCTTCTTTTGGGCGTCAAAAATTGCACTCATTCAGCCCGTCCACGGTCAAGGTTATATCCTGATATTCCTCGACCGAATGCACCTGTTATTTACACAGGTGCATTTCCTATTTTGACAGCTTGGCCGGGGTCAATATGTTACACATAGATATCAACAGATATGACAGAGCGACAGACGAAAGACGAAGGCACTAGGCACTGGTTAAGATAGATGATATAAAAGTATGTCCAAGTACGATTAAGAGGATAAAAGCCGATTTAAGATGTGTAAATACAGAATAATGTTCATCAACACTGCAATAAGTCGGCAAAGCGAGTTCGAACTCTGGCTGAGGCAGTCGGCGTTTACCCTAGCCTGAACAACACGGGAAAAAACATGAATATAACACTGAAAATGTAAACTTGGTCTTATATTTGTTTCTGTCTCTCACCAGACAAGACTTGACACAAGGTCTTTTTTTTATCGTGGGTTTTTTTTCCCGGAAGGTCAGGCAGGAGCTGAGACTCGTGCTCTGCTGGACTATGCTGGTCAAAGGGACACGAGGTGTAATATGAGCCAGATGACCCTGCTGAAGATGGACTCACTAGATGTAACTTGGTCTATCCAATGGTGTCGTAGTGTTCTTTGTATTTTGGGTATTTTCGCGAAAATAATTAAACCATTTGAACATATATATATATATATATATATAGTACAATTTAATGGAGACTCAAACTCGGTTAAGTCGTCATAATAAATTTATTTCGGCGGAGAATATTATTGCTATTCTCTCCGTCTCTTCAGATGACTTTTTACATGTTTCCTTCCTGTCGCAAAGTAGCAAATGTGGAGTTTCAGTTCGTATTCAGAAGATAAAATAAGGTAAATAAAAAATAAAATAAAAAATATGAATAAAAAAAAAAATAAAAGAATAAAAGAATAAGGTGGAAATCAAATTGCAAATTATTTCATTCATAGGGGTAAGCATTTGGGGTTATCATGTTATATGCTAGAACGATTAAGAAACAGGAGTGGAATAAATCTACTTGTAAGTCCCTTCTAATTTTGCGTTCTTGTAGTAGTTCTTCCTACTTGGCAAGTGTGATTTTCTATGTGTGTGTGTGTGTGTGAATATTTGGGCAGCATTTCTCCGTAAATACATATTTAATTAAACAATATAGACATTTTTGTCTACGTATTCTTGTATTTATCCTTTCAAGTTGCCTTATCGATTTTAAGATATTCGGCTGGAATTGGTTAATAAACCTCCCAAGATGAATTGGTTCCCTTGAACTTTCAGCCCGATCTTGGGCTATCATCAGGAGTGTGTATATTGCAAAAGTGATGTGACCTTTGCATGTACATGACTACTTTGTAAGTGTTGAGCGTTTATTATTTGTACTGCTGTGTTGTTGTAGCGTTTATTTTTAAATTTGGGTTTATAAATAGATGCAGTAGCAAAAAACATTAAAATACATTAGTACTGGAAAATCAAAGGAAGCGGTTTCAAGCAGCGGTCGTGTCGATACTACTGTATGGATGTACTACATAGACACTAACTAAACGTATGGAGAAAAACCTTGACTTGCCTAGTCGGCTGGGGCTGCAGAATACACTGACTGCACCTCTGCAGAGGGGTAAGCCTCCCCCCCCCAAAGAGTGTCCTAGATATGACTCTAGCATTACTAGATATGACTCCAGCATTAATGGAACTTCATCATCAGATGATGATGAAGTTCCAGTAATGCTGGGGCTTTGGGGAATACGGAGCACCCCTTCATTACCATTGCTCTCAGGTCCACTCTGGCCCGGCGTTGTAGCACCTGATTGGGTCCTATCTATGGGTTAAGTAGAACTAATGGCATAATTACGCTAAACTGAATAGCTTGAAATAGAAATGTTTTTGACAATCAAACCCTACTTACATTTAGACTGCGTGCTCATGCTAAACTGAATTATTCAAAATAGAACTGTTAATGACATTGAAACTGTATTTACACTAAACTGAATTTCTTAACATAGAACTGTTTTGACAATTAACTGTGTGTAAACAAAACCTGTACTTATACTAAACTGAATAAGAACTGCTTGACTAAACTGAATAGCTAGATATAGAAATATTTTTCACAATTAAACTGTACTTGTATTTAAACTGCTCACTTATGCTAAACTGAATTGTTTGAAATTGAACTGTTTTTGACATTGAAATTGTACTTACACAAAACTGAATTGTTATACATAAACGTTTCAATAAACTGAATTGCTAGAAATAGAAATCTTTTTGACAATTAAACCGTGTACTCATGCTAAACTGAATTGTTTGAAATAGAACTGATTATTTACATAAAAATGAATTTGGCGTTAAATAACCTACAAAGATTTATATGCCATAAAACCCAACCAACCAACCAACTAAACAAACAAAAACTTTGACGGCAACTACACAAGAATGCTGCGAGCAATATTGAACAACTCCTGGAGGTAGCAACCCACAGAAAAGCAGCTGTACGGTTACCTACCACCCATTACGAAAACTATCAAAATTAGACGAACCAGTCATGCAAGACACAGTTAAATGTAAAAACAGTTCTATTTCTAACAATTCGATTTAACGTCATTTGTCTTCACACTGTTTAAATACCAAACACTTCTATTTGACAAAAAAATAGGACCCTAGCAGGTGCTACCACTCTGGGTATGAGTGAACCTGGGAGTAATGGCAATGAAGGTGTACCCCACATTCCCCAAAGCTCCAGGACTGGGGCCTCATTATCAGATTGTTTATTGTAAAATATGATACTTTTTAGGGGAGGTCTTACTCCACTGCAGATACAGTCGTTGTATTCTACAGCTCCAGCCGACTTGGCTTTGGTCCCGATATATATATATATATATATATATATATATATATGTGTGTGTGTGTGTGTGTGTGTGTGTGGGTGTGGGTGTGTGTGCGTGTGAGTGTGTTTGTGTATGTGTGTATGTATGTGCGTGCGCACGCGCGTGTGTGTGTGTGAGTTGGGGATAAAGGAGAAAATGAATCAATAAAATTCCGATTTACAATTTTGAAATTTCTTAAAAGTTCCTTTAAATTGGTTGAAAAGTTTGCTGAAAAAGAAAAGTATAACATCCTTTCTTGTAAGGAAAGTTTACGTTAGTCAGAAAGTAGATATTTCAGTAGATATAAGTTGGATTTTGTGAATGAAGGATAAGAGTTAATTTTGGCTTGAAATAAAGCGACATATTTTCCTCCTCCATATTTAACACTTCTTTTGATAAAATACCATATTTTATATTTTTACCCTAAGAATTTTTTTTATATAAATGCAAAATAATTAAATTTGACAGATTTATTTAATCGTTCTGATGTTTTTGATTATCTCTTTTTTCGAATGTTATATAATTATTCTTTTAACTTTGTCTAAATAAGAAGGTGTCATAGTAGTGTAATGGTTAAAGCAATGGACTGCGGAATCGTAGTAAGCGAGTTCTTATTCCAGTCGCGCTATTACGTTCACTTTCGAGCAAGTACCCTTGGGAAAGGTATGAACCCCCTTATCCTCTCATCTATGGGTTAAATAGTACCACTACTGTTCTTCTCGGAGAATGGCTTTGGCATTAAATAACCTACAAAAGTTGATATGCCATTAAACAGAGAAACATTTATCAAAATAAGTTTATTGAGCTTTAGATTTTGGAAGCATATAATCTACCTTTACATCCTTATTTTTCCTTGATAAACTGCTCTATGATGCTTTCAGATTAAAAGTTATTTCAGAATTAGACGTTTTCTTAACATCATTCTGATCTTTATACTCGCTACGATATATATATATATATATATATATATATATATAAGTTCATTGGTCTAACAACATACTCTAATGGAATATGAGGTTTTTTTTTCACATAGTCCCTGCAGTCCACAGTCTTCTTCCCATGGTGTTGCTGTGATCCCGTGGATCCACAAAGTCATCAACAGCAGTGATGACGTCATCATATGAAATTTTCAGCTTCACTTCGAAATTGTGGTAGTAATGTAGTTTGAAGTGTTCATTAATTTGGAGTGTTCAGTATCAATGATGGAACACATACATCTAGAAGTTAGAATAACGTAGACTGAGAACAAAGCCAGCTCCTGAATAAACGGTCTGAACGTATAACCAAATGTAGACATGAAAACAAATTTCTACCAAGCCTCCTGAAATGCGACAACGATTAATAAAAAACAAGCCAAAGTGAATTAACACGAATAAATAAATAAATAAATGGATAAATAAGAACAAAATTATAGAAAACCTTTACTACTATTACAACTACTACGACTACTGCTATAAGTACAACAACAACTACTACTACCACTACTACTATTAATAATGATAATAATAATAATAATAATAATGAATAAATAAATAAAAACACTCAAAAACGATAAAATAAAAAAGAGTAAATCAACAAATAAAAAAATCAGTACAGTATAGCCCCGTAAATAACAGGGCAATATAAACCAAACCGCCCATCCCAAAATACCCCCCAAATTTGATCTCCCTTCCCATCATGCCTCTTACAGCAGTGTATACATAAGGATTCCAACCTCAAGGAAACCATTTGGACAGATGTTCACATTGGCGAGAAACTGACAGTAACAATGCCCCGTTAACTCTATGTCTAAGCTCTCCTAGAACATATATATATATATTTATATATATATATATATATGTATATATGTATATTTAGGCAGCATTTTTTCGTTAATGCAAATTTCATTAAACATAATAGACATTTTATGTCTACATATTTTCTTCTGGATCCGTTCGAATTCCTGTATTACTTTTATGGTATTCGGGGGGAATTGATTTATGTATTGTCCATAGTTGTATGTATCCCTAGTACTTTCTGCCTGACTTTGGGCCATCATCAGGGGAGGATCTATTACACAGAGTGTAATTTGTGTCTTCACAAGATCACGTCAGTATTCCAAAGTGCTGTTATATTTATGAGCTGCAGGATCATGAAGCTTAAAATATGTATATTTTGGCAGCATTTCTTCGTTAATACAAATTTCATTAAACGTAATAGACATTTTATGTCTACATATTTTCTTCTGGATCCGTTCGAATTCCCGTATTACTTTTATCGTATTCGGGGGGAATTGATTTATGTAACAATGGACAATACATAAGTCAATTCCCCCCGAATACCATAAAAGTAATACGGGAATTCGAACGGATTCAGAAGAAAATATGTAGACATAAAACGTCTATTATGTTTAATAAAATTTGCATATATATATATATATGTGTGTGTGTGTGTGTATTTGTGCATGAGTGTGCAAGTGTGAGTGTGTGTGTGTGTGTGTGTGTATCACAGTAATTGTTTCTTTGTTCGTAAGAAATTCTTTTATTTCTATATGTACGTGTACATATACATATGTTATGTGTATGAAACTCGAAAAGCGACAACAAGCACACAAACACACGCACATACACAATATATATATATATATATATATATATATATATATATATACTTTGCACTTGTTTTTATCCCTCGCTAAGTTGATGGATTAGATAAAAGAAGATAAACTGGATATAAAAAAAAAAGAGACAAGTAAAAGTCTCGTGTGCGAATGTGTCTGTAGGTAGATCAGCCGTTTTGATGACTGACTGAGCGTGTTTTCCCTGTGAACATAACCAAGCACCGTAGCCAAAAAAACAACCAACATTGCAACAGCAGTGTGACAATGATGTGGCTTAATCGACAGACCTCGTCTCCATCTTGTTTAGTCACAAAGCCCGGCAAAGTCGAGAAAGATGGAGGCACAAATCAGAAAAAAAAAATGTGTTTAGAAAAGAAAAAAAAAGAAAAAAAAAAACGACAAAAGAAAATGAAAGAAAAGAAACGAAAAGAAAAGAAAAGAAAGACAAAAGAATAAGCTAAAGTGAGACGAAAATAAAATCATATTTTTCACGTTTTGATGGAACACAGTCGAATTATTGTCTCATCTGCTGATTTCGAATGCAACTCAATATGGCGGGCGAACACCGTGACTTTCCACACAATATGTCGTAAGAGCTTTTAAAAGTTATCAAATCCAATCACCTGCTTTCTTTTTCTAAGTAAGTGGGGTCAACTTGAAAAAAAATATATGTATTTTTTTTTCAAGTTGACCCCTTTTACTTAGTAAAAGAAAGTAAGAGGGGTCAATTTGAAAATAAATGTGTATGTATATATATTTTTCAAGTTGGTCCATCTGTGCTAACCTCAGCTACAATAGAATAGTTGGGATAGTTTTACAAAGGCAACCAACCCAGGCGAAAGAAAATACTGAACTCAAACCAGAGATACACTGGTTTGAAATAGATCTTCTGTCTCAATCTGCCCGTGGGTGAGGGGTTGTGTAAATGCACCTATGCATACATAAAATTATTGTGTCTGATGATTTTGTCCAATCAGTGAACCTTTTAGTAAGATTTTAGTATTTATTCAAGCAGTGCTTCATTTGCTCATCTTAGTGAAGTTTTTAGATTATAAGTTAGTTCAACACAGTGGATCATTGCTCTCTCACGCTCTCTCTATCTCTCTTGCTTTCTTAACCTCTCTCTCTCCTTCTCTCTCTCTCTCTCTCTCTCTCTCTTTACCTCTCTCTACATATAAAAAGAGAGAGCTCGATATATATATCTTCTTAAAGTATATATATAAATATATATCATGCTTTTATGTGTATATGTATATATAGGACGACAGTCTTCTAGTATGAAGTAGCTAATATATATATATATATATATATATATATATATATATATATATATATATATCATCCTTTATGTGTATATGTATATAAAAGACGACAGTCTTCAAGTGTGAGGTAGCTAATCTGGCCGCAGATTATCTTTGTTTACCGTGACCATCAGTTTCACTCATTTAAAAAATGAAATTAAACAAAATAATAACTTATCACAGACAGGTGGCTGTGGGGTCGATACTTCGAACATATATGAACGATAACCACGGGATGCATTTTAGTTTTACATTTAATAAACAAACAATTTGAATAGGGGTCTTGCCCCCATTTCAGAAAATACACCATATGATTAAATTTAGAATCGTGCTCAGGACGCCCCATTATCTTTTGGGGAGGGGATGTTGACCCTCTTCAGAGGATACTGTCATACTATGGAATACAGTTTAGTGTCATACTCACGACAGCCCATTTAGTGAGGAGCGTCTTAAGAGTCGACTAAGCTCCACTAAGAGGTTTTACACATATATATATATATATGTGTGTGTGTGTGTGTGTGCGTGTGTGTGTGTGATTGTGTTTGTATATGTATACGAGTGTTAATGGTTGTTTGTATTGTACATGTATATATGTGTATTTTTCTATGCATGTGTGTGTGTGTATATGTGCGTTTGTGTGTATGTTTGTGTTCGAGTGATGCAAATCTTAATCCTGCCAACAACAGTTTGATGCAATATTTATCTTTTAACCAGTCAGACATGTCCGCTTTGTGTCACTAAAATATGAAGACAATGTCTTATCCTCTCTTGCTAAGTCCTCTACGCTGTCTCTACAAGGACACACACATACGCACATACATATATGTGCAAGCGTATTGATTATCTTAGTAATGTAGTTACTTTTTTACAGAATATAGTTCGTTATTAGTGATCTCGCACGTAGAACCGGTTTCAACTATTAATAATGGTTAAAGAAACCTGAAGAGAGAAACATAAAATAAGGACCCTATATATCAAACCAATCATATACAGAAGAATAAAAGTATTGGGAAATGCCAAACCTGGGAGGACAAATAGATACTATTAAAACTAAAGCATTATTAAGATCAGCCAGAATACTGAGAAGTGTCTTGGAGACCTGAGGAGACTTGCTGTCACTGGGTTCTGATGCCAGAAGCTCGCAAGAAACGTACAAACGAATCACCTAATGCCGGCCAGAAGACTAGACCTTATAATAATCAACAAAAAAAAAAAAAAAAAAAAAAGAAAGAGAATTTGCAAATTTGTCGACTTTGCTGTCCCGGCGGACCACTGAATAAATTTGAAGGAAAGTGAAAAGAAGGATAAGTACCTCGACCTTGCTAGAGAATTGAAAAAGCTGTGGAACATGAAAGTAACGATTGTGCCAATTGGGATTGGTGCGTTAGGCACAATAACTAAAGGATTATTAAAAGGCCTGGAGGACTTGGAAGTTGGCGGACGCGTAGAGACTATCCAAACGACTGCATTGCTGAGAACGGCCAGAATCCTGAGACGAGTCCAGGAGACTTGAGGAGATTGCTGTCACTCAGACTCCAGTGATAAACCATCAGCTAACGCTGATGTGAAAAACTCTAATAAGTAAAAATGATAAAAATTATAACAGTTTTGTTATCCTGGCTTTACTACTGAGTAAAATTGAAAGAAAGCGAAAAAAAGGGTAAGTACCCCGATCTTGCATAGCGAATTGAAAAAAAAGTGTGGGACATGAAAGTGACAATTATACTAATTGTAATTGATGCTCTTGTTACAGTCATCAAAAGATGGAGACAAGGAGTGGAGGACCTAGAAATAAGAGGACGAGTGGGGACCATTCAAACTTCTGCATTATTGAGATCAGTCAGAGTACTAAGAAAGGTCCTGGAGACTTGAGGTGAGTTGCTGTCACTCCAGCTCCGCTGGAAAACCATCAGCTCTAAAAACTCTAAAGGAGTAAAAAAAAAAAATAATGATTCTCGTAATAATCAACAAGAAAAAAAGAGAATTTTGCCAAATTGTGGACTTTGTTGTCCCGGCTGACCACAGAGTAAATTTGAAAGAAACCAAAAAGAAAGATAGGTACCTCGACCAAGCTAGGGAACTGAAAAAACTACGGAACATGAAAGTGACGGTGATACCAATTGTGATTGGTGTTCTTGGTACAGTCAACGAAGGATTAGGTTTGGTTTGGTTTGGTTTCTTTGTTTAATGGCATATCAACTCTTTGTAGGTTATTTAATGCCAAAGCCATTGTCCTAGAAGAACAGTAGTGGTACTATTTAACCCATAGCTGGGAAGATAAGGGGTTTTTATACCTTTCCCAAGGGTATTTGCCCGAAAGTGAATGTAATAGTGCGACTGGAATACGAACTCGCTTACTACGATTCCGCAGACCATCACTTTAACCATTACACCACGAGGACACTCCCTCAAAGGATTTGTACAAGGACTGAAGGAATTGGAAATAAGAGGACGAGTGGAGACCGTCCAATCTACGGCATTGATAAGAACAACCAGAATACTGAGAAGAGTCCTCGAGACTTGAGACTTGCTGTCACTCAAAGTCTAGAGAGGAACCATCGGCTTACACTAGAGTGAAAAACTCGGAAAGGAGTAACAATAATTATAGTAATGAACTAGAATTAGTCGTATAGAACGAGACCCATAAAATTATCAGAGATTTTGAGATACAAACGCTAAGGCCAAACCCTGGGTTGATTAGCATCGCAAATGTCACTATCATGATTTAACAGTTCCAATGAGCCACAGAGTAAAAAAAAAAAATGGAAAAAGATAGATAAATACTTGGATTTTACTAGAGAACTGAAAAAGTCGTGGAAAATGAGGGTGACTGTGTTAACTGTTGTAGTTAGTGCACTCGAAACAGTCACCAAAGGCCAAGAAAAAACACTTAGTGAATTGGAGGTCAGAGGAATAATAATAATAATAATAATAATAATAATAATAATAATAATAATTGCAAAATTGTCGACTTTGCTGTCTTTGGTGAATAAAACTGAAAGAATGTGAAAAGGATAAGTACCTCGACCTTGCTAAGGAATTGAAAAAACTGTGGAACATGCAGGTGACAATAATACCAATTGTAATTGGTGCGTTTGGAACAGTAAATAAATGATTACTAAAGGGACAGGAGGACTTGGAAGTTGGCGGACGAGTGGAGACCATCCAAACTACTACATTATTGAGAACGGCCAGAATACTGAGAAGATTCCTGGAGACTTGAGGAGACTAGCTGTTTCTCAGACCCCAGTGAAAAACCATCAGCTAACGCTGATGTGAAAAACTCTAATGAGTAAATTACGACTGGGTCGGCAGGGTGATTCATTGGGAAATGTGTAAGAAACTTAAATTCGACCATACTAAGAAACGGTATATGCACAACCCAGCACCTGTCCTAGAAAATGCCACAGATAAACTCCTATGCCACTTTAACATACAAACGGATCACCTAATCCCGGCCAGAGGACCAGATTTAATAATAATCAACAAACAAAAGATAACTTTCAAAATAGTCGACTTTGCTGTCCTGGTTGACCACAGAATAAAACTGAAAGAATGTGAAAAGAAGGATAAGTACCTCGACCTTGCTAGGGAATTGAAAAAACTGTGGAACATGCGATGTGACAATTATACCAAATATAATTGGTGCGTTTGGAACAGTAACTAAAAGATTACTAAAGGGACTGGAGGACTTGGAAGTTGGCGGACGAGTGGAGACCATCCAAACTACTACATTATTGAGAACGGCCAGAATACTAAGAAAGGTTCTGGAGACTTGAGGAGACTTGCTGTTTCTCAGACCCCAGTGAAAAACCATCAGCTAACGCTGATGTGAAAAACTCTAATGAGTAAATAATAATAATAATAATCTTCAAACAGTTCTGTTTTAACCACATTGTGACTCTAATAGCTTCTGCCACTTTAGACCAGTGAAGAGCTGATTTCCCAGAGTTTTAGAAATAGAACCTCACCATCTGATGCTTAGATAACCTCTATGAGTCAAGTAGATCTTTAATTATTTACTCAAATAGAAACCATTTAACTGTGTGCAAACAAATGATTTATAGTTGGTTGGTTGGTTGATTGGTTGGATTTTTTTATGGCATATCAACTTTTGTAAGTTATTTAATGTCAAACCTAATTTTATATAAATAATCAATTCTATTTCAAACAATTCAGTTTTGCATGAATAGACTGTTTAATAGTCAAAAATATTTCGATTTCAAGCTATTCAGTTTACTCAAACAGTTTTAATTCAAGCAATTCGGTTTAGTGTATATACAGTTTTTGTTTACACACAGTTAAACGTCAAAACAGTTCTATTTCAAACAGTTCAGTTTTTACCATAGCCAGATACGGCTACGCGAGACGTACATAGACTGTTTATTACATATATAACATAGAACTTAGGAATCTCGAAATTCGAAAAACACGTAACGACTTCTTTTTTCAGGTACGAAACTTTTTTTATTACCTTTGAGTTTAAAGGTTCTTCGACATAAGGAGAGAGATACATATTCTTTCTATTCTGGCTTTTTCATCTGCCCCCCCCCCATCTCTTGCGATACCTGCCCAAGGCCTCGGCGAGCAAGCGAAAGTCGACCCTTCCCGTTAGGTGTCTCAACTCTACTACTGACTTTTTCAAAATCCCAAAATCCTCCGCGTGCTTCCGGTGCGTGACGTCATTCGCACTCCCTAGTCCTGTTTCCCATCTCGGGCTATTGTGACATCTCTGAGTGACAGGTTCACTCCACCCGCGCGCACGTGAACACCAGTGTTAATGTTGCACTTAAGTAACCCATGCACTGAGCCAAAAGGTTCTCAGCCTAACTAAACCCAAAGGCATAAAACGAAATCCCTCGGCCATTATATTACAAGTTCAGCATACGAAAACAGTTCTTTTTCAAATAATTCCGTTTAGCATAAGTACGCAGTTAATTTCTATTTGACACATAGACCCTATTTGACCCTATCAGGTATTACCACACAAGGCCAGAGTGGACCTGGGAGTGATGGCAATGAAGGGGTACTCCGGATTCCCCAAAGCTCTAGTATTACTGGAACCTCATCATCAGATTGCTTAGTGTCATATCCAGGACACTCGTTGGGGGAGTCTTACCACTGTACAGAGGTACTATTTACCACCCCCTCCGCTCGGGCAGGATATGACACCAGGTCAATTTTTAAGCGGAGTTTAACAGGTTTGAATTCAGAGTTTTCCTTCTCCTAGACTAGTTGCCTAACCAAGGCTGAAGAACCTAGTCCGTCCTACTATTTACCCATAGCTGTACAGAGGTACAGTCGGTGTATTCTACAGCCCCAGCCGACTGGGCAGCAAAAGATTTATGTTGAATTGAATTATTAGTGTTGATAGCAATACTTAAATCATTTGACCGTGAGCAGAAAGGATGTGTTCTGCTTGGTTTTATGGCACATCAACTGTTGTAGGCTATTTAATGTCAAATACATTTTTATACATGTAAACAGTTCTATTTCAAACAATTCAGTTTAGTATAAGTACGCAGTTTAGTTCTATTTTTCCTATAGATAAGACCCTAGAAGTTGGTACCATTCCGGGCCAGAGTGGACCTGAGAGTGATGGTAATGAAGGAGTACTCTGCATTCCCCAAAGCTCCAACATCCCTGAAAACTCGCCTCAGATTGTTTAGTGTCATATCAGGACACTCTTTGGGGAGCTTTTATCCCTCTGCAGAGGTGCAGTTGGTGTATTCTACAGTTCCAGCCGTCTGGACAAGTAATATGATGGATTGTGTATTAATACACACACATGCACACACACACACACACATATATATATATATATATATATACTAATCTAATATCTACCAGCATTCACGGTACCAGAAAAAAAGAAAGAAAAAACCCGCCAGGAACAAGAGATAAAAATATCTCGAATCACCGCCCGGGGGAAAAAGAAAAAATATTAAAGGACAAAAAGAAAAAAAAGGCCAACCTCGTCAGACACCTTCAAAAAATCAAGAGATATGCAGTCAGTTGGTCAAAAGAAAACCAAAAGCTTCCGTGAACACTGCAATGCTACAAATTACAAGAGTGCTCAACACGAGTGGAGCCAATTATAGAATTAACTTAAATCGCGAGTCGGAAATCTCCTACTAAAGTTTCACCTTAACGGATCATCAGGAAGTCTCACACCGACTTCCTGATGATCCGTTCAGGTGAAACTTTCGTAGGAGATTTCTGACTCGCGATTTAAGTTAATTATATATATATATATATATGAAGAGAGAAACGGGGGAAGAGAGAGAGAGAGAGAGAGAGAGAGAGAGAGAGAGAGAGAGAGAGAGAGCAAGCGGTGTCTTACATCAAGTATTTAAATGAAAACGAACATGCCTAAAATCATTAGCATTTAAAAAAAAATAATCAGTGTGACAGTTATCACATGGGATGTAGATGAAGAGACGTCCAAAAGTTGCCCTTTAAATAGACATTACCTTCCTGCAATAGGCAATAATAATATATAGCTGAAACGGCATTAACAATGAACTTATAATGATAACCAATGAATTTGAATGAAAAAGATTTATGATCATCGAACCAACAACACGAATAGAATAGTGGAATGGAAGCAAGCCATAGGTGCAAAAGAAAAATCCGTACTGGCCTATTATCAATGCTTAAATAGTATATGAAAAAAAACAACCACAGTATAGAGGGTAAGAAAAGTTTAAAATTTTAATCTGCAAAAAAAAAAAACATGTATATTAGAACAACCGGATCCCAGTCAATTGTTGATACAAAGATTTGAATTTCTATCAGAATGCCATCATTTAACTATATATATATATATATATATATATATATATATATGTTTACTCAGCATTCGCTACTCTCCGAAGGGAGAGAATATATACGCACATAGAGCCTTAACTGTTTGCTCTGACCTTTCACTTTATATATATAAAGAGAGAGAGAGATCCTTAATGATTTGCTCTGAATCTACGGTTGATGCAGAGATCAATTTTATTTCTTTGACTCTTTGGAGTAATGGTTTCCCATAGAACGTTGTCTAAACAGTTACGACAAGTGAAATTACTGAATTTAACAAAATTAAAGAAGCATCACTAAAACAAGTGTCCCGTTTATTTACGGATCGGTGGAATTGGTGAGAAATTTGCTAAACAAATCTCACAAAAGATTCAGAGATGCTATTTTTGAGCCAATCTACGGGTGGTCTTTAACCCTAAACGTAATCTGATATCTCTCCGTAAAGTAGTTCGTCCTCTTCATCATATTAATTCCCTTATTTACGTGTTTAAATGTGGCTGCTGTTTGCACTCCGTAGAAAGAACGAACCAAAGGCTTGATGCTAGAATTAAACACGACCCAACGAAAACACATAAATTTATTCGTGGCCCGACTGATGATGTTTTGAATACATACGGGTCTTTGATTGCAGAACACTTAATAAATAATCATTTTGTTATATAATTACGGAAGGATTTTTTTATATTATCATTTTTCGTTGGTTATATCTTATTCGGTTTGGTTAGGCTTAGAACTATTCGGCTTAGTGCACGTGCAGGTGCACACATTGAGTGCAGTTCACGCTCGTGCACGGAAGATGTGACAATCACAAATGTCATGATAAAAACCCCAGATAGGAAAAAAGGTCTGGGGTGTGAATGACGTCATGCCCGGAAACAATGGGCTGGGAATTCTGGTGATTTAGAAAAAGCAGTTAGTTGAGATTTGGACCTAGGCGAGGCCAGTCGAATTGTGGTCTACGGGATGCGTCGCGCGTTTGTTGGGTCAGTGAGTTGAGATTCTGACTCTGGGCCGAGAGTTCAGCTGTGTAGTTGACTGAAGGACGATGTAGGAACAGTCAGCATAGTAAAAATTGTGTCTCTCTCACCTCGTGTCGAAAACTGAAAGTAAAAAAAAAAGTTAATAAATGTTTCTCTGTAAACATAGGGAATGTCTGCAAGGGCTTATTTTGATAAAAGTAAAAAGTAAAGTTATCTCCCTTTAGTCGCGGGCTACCAGAAGGCTCCCTTTTCAATAGCTACTACACCGAGGTGTAGGAGAGGGTGTTACTCCTTTCCTTGGATTACTCCACTTTACCCTTGATACGTACTTTATACTGCTGAGTATTAAGCAAGGAGGTATCAATAACATTTTTAAAGTCTATGGTAGGACGCGACCTGGGATTGAACCCAGGTCTCTCGGACCATTGGCGAACACAGTATTTTTCTCGATTTAACTGTTATGAGCAATGAAGAAACCGATCAGCAAGCTGGCCACCATTTTCATTTTTTGCTTTTCAGGTTTTTATTCCTATCATGAATATATATATATATATATATATGAATATGTACGTATGTGACCGTGTTTGAGATATTCTTACGATGTTATCTTTCAATTTTGAGTTCCCAAGTTTTAGATGAAATGAATTCAGAGAAATCCACTTTTCTGTGTTCTGCTATATATATATATATATATATATATATATATATATATACCGATTTCTAAATTGTTAAAGTATAAGTATGAACATATGAATTCTGTCCGCCAAAGATTGACTTTTAGTTTTAAAATGTTAAGCGAACTATTACATGGTAAGTGCTTTTAAATAAGGTCGGATTTATATATATATATATATATATATATATATATATATATATATATATATATGTGTGTGTGTGTGTGTGTGTGTGTGTGTGTGTGTGTGTGTAACAAAATACACATGAAGACAGTGAAATAATGACCGTGACATAGACAAATAGAGAAAATCAGAGAGAAATTCACAAATCGTTTTATTCATATATATTTCTGTATTTTTCGATAAGTTATATAAATGATATTTGAGTTCTATATGTAAATCTGAAATTTCTATCTCAGTAACTTTTTTCCCCTTTTCTCTCGCTCTCCCCTTACTCTCTCTCTCTCTCTCTCTCTCTCTATATATATATATATTCTTTAAATCTACTTCTATATTTTTTTTTATCAAAGTATCTATTTTGATACATGTATATCACAAAATGTATATGTATATATATATGTATTAAAGATATTTATATATATATATATATGTATATAGCGATTATATACGCACGTCTTATATATATATATATATATATATATATATATATATATATATATATATATATATTAACACAGTAATAAAGCTTGGCGTTTTGTTTTAAAATGGCATGGTAAGTTCTTTGAAATAAGGTCGAGTATATATATATTTATATATATATGTATATTAAAAGTTTTATGAAAATGTATGTCAGCTCTATTTCTCTAAATACTGATATATATATATATATATATATATATATATATATATATATATATATATATATATATATATACTTCGTTCTTTTGAACGTCTTCAAAACCTTTCAGATTTGAAGTTAAGTGTTTGGAAACTGCATAAGACATTATCAATTTGTATTTCCTTCCCACTTTGTATTTCCCTGTTTATCTGTCAGTCACTTTCTCGCTTTCTCTCTCTGTCTTCCTGTCTGTCTGTCTCTCTCTCTCTCTCTCTATATATATATATATATACATATGTGAGTGCTTGTCGCTGTGCATGTTTACATATGTATTCTTGTGTGCTTGTATATATTTTTTTCTGAATTCTATGATAATGAAATGTCTTTCTGTATCTATAATCGTGCGACGGTACACATTTTTCGTATCTATTTGAATTTCTAGTTGCATATCTGCCTACAAATTTATTTGAATCAGCTTTTCTCTTTATGGGCATATGTTTCTTCTAGTATCTCTGTGAGAAAAACAGCCATCGCTTAAGAGAGAGAGAGAGAGAGAGAGAGAGAGAGAGTGAGAGAGAGAGAGAGAGAATGTGTGTGTGTATGTGTGTGTGTGTGTGTGTGTGTGTTAGGGAGAGTGACATATACATCGTGTGATTGGCAAATTGTCACTATTTTAACTTAATTTTGCGCATGCACTTCGTTTGTTTCGGATTTTCTCAACTGTACAGTCAACTAGAGCCGTACTATGACGCACTTCATTCTTTCAGATATTTAGAAACAACATGTTGTATTACTTGGCGTTCACGGTGGAAGCTGCAATACGATGATTTCGCTGCATTTGGATGTCAGTTTGAAAACATTGCAGAGGTTTCGAGGAGAGTTGGATGAGCCCACTTGTGATTACAAAGGCAAGCTTTGGAAGTATCTCCCAGAACACTCGTTCTGATAAGAAAAAAAACAAACAAATTACAAATGAGATCCAGACCATAACTGACAATATCGCCTGCATGTCAATTAGGTTCATAACCAAAGACGTGAGAACATATACGTAAGTTTCTTATCAGGCAAATAGTGCATGAAGTCATTCAGTATTTTTTCATACAAGATAAGAAAGGGCCAATAAGTATTTTTTGTTGTGGCCAGTTAGGGGGCCAGTTAGGGGGCCAGTAAGATGACAGGAAGAAGAGAAAATAGAGAAGAGAAAGTGTATAGAGGAACAAAGCATGTACACAAAATAAAACTGTTAGTAGAGCAGGTAAAAGTGTCCGCCTGAAAACTGTCAGGTTTGACTGTTGGGAAGAATTCTCTCCGAGAGTTAAGATGGGGGAATAGTTCATTATCGTGTAGATAAGTCACCATAAAAGATAGATAGATAGATAAATAGATATGGACCTACTGTGACAGATACGGATGAACAATGATAAATAGATATTGACACACTGGGATAGATAGATAGATAGATAGATACTGTTGTGGCCAATAAAGGACGAGTAGGAAGACACAGAAGAAGACAAAGTATATGGAACAATTGTATTGAAAAACAGATCATTTATACAAAATAAAACTGTTAGTACAGTAGGTGGAAGTGTCCGTCCGAAAACTGTCAGGTTCGACTGCTGGTACGAAGTCTCTCCGAGAGTGAATAGGGTAAATATTTATGAAGGGGAAAGAGTTTATTATCGTGTAGATAAGTCACCATACCAATTTTTAATCACAGGCCATGAAGGATATGAAGAAAGACTTTCCAACAGAGATTTTGAGCAAACTCAACCATTTCCTCAAACCGAACATCCTTTGTTTTTTTCTCAAATACGAGAGATTTCTGCAAAGATCAAATGGTGAACCCACAGAGCAATTATCATATTTACCAACCCCTCCGCTCGGGCAGGATATGACACAATGTCAATTTTTAAGCGGAGTTTAACAGGTTTGGATTCAGAGTCTTCCTTCTCCTAGACTAGTTGCCTCATCAAGGCTGAAGAACCTAATCTGTCCTACTATTTACCCATAGCTGGAGGGAGAATAATTGGATTCATATCTTTCCCAAGGGTATTAGTGCTATGTGAAATGCAATCAGTCTAGTCCAGGATTTGAACTCGTATCGTCGTGTCCAATTCCTACGACGATAACCATTACACCATGGGCACCTCCACAGAGCAATTGTTGGCTTTCTGTGTCATCACAAGATGTACTGAGAGTGATGAAAACCAAACACCCAGTTCATATAATGGTGTTTTCTGTGCTAACGAGTGATCACTCATGCATGAGAACACTGTGTTGAGTATGAGAAAATTTATGCGACATGTCACCGCTTAACTAGGAGTTTGATTGCAATCCCGTTTGATTATAATGTGTGGGACACAGCTGAGCAAGAGACCAACAAAATTCTGTGTAACACCAAAGATGAACTGAAGGCAAGGATAACGGCAGCATTAAATAATATAAACAAGAACTTTGGAAAGACTTTCAGGAGTTTCCCAAGTATTCTGGAAACCGCGATATGAAGCCGTGTTATGAAATCAATAGCCATTTCTAGGAATCAATTTACTTGGTAGAATTTCATATAATTTTGATAAATATATTTGATAAAGTGAGTTATCTGTGTTATTTTAATTTTTGTGTAATTTAGACAGCAATTTACAAATCGCATTATATATACAAGGATTATTAAATAAGTTTCCAGACTTTTTTCGTATGGGCACTTATATTGATAGTACACACATGAAACTCTTGTCCCCTTCGAAGCAATCTCCTCCGGCGGCAATGCACTAGTTGTAACGTTCCAACAACTTCTTCAAGGCCCCATGGAAGTCCTCTTGTGTGAGCGTGTCAGTCACCTTCGTCACAGCCTCTTTCATCCCCTCAATTGTCTCATAACGTCAGCCTCTGAGCTTAGGGAATAACCAAAAGTCACTGGGATCAAGGTCTGGACTATAGGGAGGGTGACAAACTGTCTTGATATCCAACTTGGTCTAATATTTTGTGACGAGGATAGAGTTTCGGATTGGTGCATTGTCCTAGTGGAAATACCACTGACCCGATTTGAAGAGTGCTGGCCTCTTCCCAAGGAATCTCTTGCTGAACTCCCTTAAAACTTCAACATAGTAACCCTAACCCTAACCCTTTGGCCAATCAGCTCTGGTGTATTGACTTCCTTACTCCTCCCACACCTCCCATCATCCCTCACAGACTCCCTGCCTTCCTTGAATCTCTTATGCCACTCAAAAACTAATGCTCGATTCATGCAAGATGCTCCAAGCATTCCCTACGTTTCTTTGGCATTTTTTCCAAGTTTAAAACAGAATTTTATTGCATAGCTTCTTCTAAAGTGTTAGATTGCATTTTTGAAATTCACCAGCAGTGACAATCGGATTTTAATAGGGTGTATTTTAATTGCTGCTGTAGCTGTTCATTTGAAGCTGAAATCATAAAAATTAGTCAGTCATCTCATAAGATATATAGCAATAACATACTGAATTTTCAAGAGTCTGCGACAATTTTAAATGCCTGTACGAAAAAGTCTGGAAACTTATTGAATGTCCCACGTATATATATATATATATATATATATAGTTTTGGCTTCTTTGTTCAATCTCACATTAATGTCCATGGGTTATTTCAAATAAAACATTAAATCCTTGCAGAAGACCAGGAATCTCAGTAGATAGATTCATAAATAAAAACAGACTTGAATGGAGTGTCAATTAAATACAGTCTAGGGGATTATATATATATATATATATATATATATATATATATATATAATTTCCTAGTCTGTTTTTAATTGTCGCTCTATTCCAGTCTGTTTTTTCGCCAATGGTCCGGGAGCCTGGGTTTCAATCCTCGGTCGACTCATACCAAAGACTCAGAAAATAGTACTTGATTCCGCCTTGCTTAACATTCAGCATCATTAGGTGAGGATCAAGGGTAAAATGGAGATGTGAATGGAGTAGCGCCCTTCCCTATACCTCGGTGTAGTAGCTATTGAAAAAGGAGCCTTCCGGTCACCCTTGACAGAAGCCGCGAACTTTATTTATATACATATATATATATATATATATGTGTGTGTGTGTGTGTGTATAATAATAAATATATATTAGATTTTGTATATATTTGTTTGTAAGGAAGCTTGTCTGCGACCACAGGTTTCATAATAAGATGTCATGAAACTTGTGGTAGCAGACAAGCTTCCATGCTATTAAATATATATATAAAAGCTAATAGTATTATTCGGTCCAGTTAAACCAGAGTTGGGAGGAATTTCCTCAGGACAAGAAAATCATTCAAGAGCTGAACATTTAGATTTTCCTGGTAGAGAGCTCAACGTAATTAATTTTACCGAGCAATACTTTCTTTAAGATCTGAAGAAGTCCTGTTATATTTTTCTTCGTGTTTTTAGTTTACATCAGAAACGCAAAACAGGTTGGAAATAAATTTATAATCCTAAAATAACCGGTGGCCCAGCGGTTAGAGTGTTCGCCAATGGCCCGGGAGACCTGGGTTCAATCCCAGGCCGAGTCATACCAAAGACTTTAAAAATGGAACTTGATACCACCTTGCTTAACACTCAGCATTATAAGGTACGGTTCAAGGGTAAAGTGGAGCAATCCTGGGAATGGAGTAGCGCCCTCCCCTACACCTTGGTGTAGTAGCTATCGAAAAGGGAGTCTTCGGGTCACCCTCGACTATGGTCGCTAACTTTACTTTTTACTATTATTTTAGTAAATAATACCTATCACAGATATTGAACAATCTCCAAATTATATCGCATTTGGTCTGCCACAAAATTACGAAGTGAGATAGTGACAACTAACACTGTTATAATATGTATATCCTGGTCTGTTAAATATCCATCTATTTATCTATTCATCTATCCTCGTCACTTCTTAACTATCTATCAATCTAATCTAACCATATCTCTTTTGATATATATATATATATATATAGAGAGAGAGAGAGAGAGAAGGAGAGGTATATATATATATATATATATATATATAAATAGATTGACAGATAAGAACATAGATAGATAGATAGATAGATAGATAGATAGATAGATCCTATTTACCAACCCCTCCGCTCGGGCAGAATATGACACAAGGTCAGTTTTTAAGCGGAGTTTAACAGGTTTGAATTCAGAGTTTTCCTTCTCCTAGACTAGTTGCCTCGCCAAGGCTGATGAACCAAGTCTGTCCTTCTATTTACCCATAGCTGGAGGGAGAAAAAATTGGATTCATACCTTTCCCAAGAGTATTAGTGCCATGTGATTTGAACTCGTGTTGCCGTGTCCATTTCCTACCATTACACCACGATAGATAGATAGATAGATGGGATGTTTCATGCGTGTTCCAAATGTTCGTACGGATTGGGAGTTGTGTTAGCTACAACGAGGCCGATCTCACACATCTGTGGATAACTTTCTAATGTGTCTTGATTTTTACCAACTTTCTCTTCCGGGTTCTTCACTCTTGACGATGCACACGTACATGCACGGACGGTACACTATTTACATTCATCTCCAAACCAAAACCATCCTCGAACAAAAATAGTGAGAGTCTCTTATTGTTTGCGACCATCTTTCTTGCAACACACACACGTAAATACTTGGAAGCTGTATGTCATTTTTTTTTTCCCTTTTATTCTTTTTCTTTTTTCTTTTTCTAACTAGGTGTCTGTGTGTGAATTCGCAACTGCTTCTCTCAGGATGGGGAGTGAACTGTAGTTCCCCACTCTGAGTTAAGCGGACTAAGCAATATGACAGCTTCTTCTATGTGAATTATACTTTTCACGACTACCGCGTGACTCTTAGCGCCGAGTTGTCGCATTGCATTGGTGTATTTGGGCTCTCTCAATACAGTTGTGGTTGGGGGTAAGGACGGCAGGGTGACTGCGGGTGAAGCACGGAAGGGTGAAGAGAGTTAGAGCTTCAAGGGATTCAGAGAGAGATAAAGAGATAGAAAGAGAAAGAGAAAGATAACGAGAAAGCATGATAGATAGATAGATAAATACAGATATATATATATATATATATATATATATATATATATATATATATATATATGTGTGTGTGTGTGTGTGTGTGTGTGTGTGTGGACTGATAGACTGATACTAAGAGAATAGGATAGATAGATAGATAGATAAATACAGATATATATATATATATATGTGTGTGTGTGTGTGTGTGTGTGGACTGATAGACTGATACTAAGAGAATAGGATAGATAGATAGATAGATAGATAGATAGAAACAGACTCATATATATATATATATATATATATGTGTTATGTGTGTGTGTGTGTATATGCGTGTGTGTGTGTGTGATTGTGTGTGTAGACTGATAGACAGATATTAAGAGACTAGGATAGATAGATAGATAGATAGATAGAGAAAGCCGGTGTATGAAAATGGGTGGGGCTTTACAGATTTTCTATGGAGGGTGATGGGTCGTCAGGTTAGACGGAAAGAAAAGATCAGGCAAACACGCGCGTCTTCCTTTGCCGCCTTTGTTGTTATTCTGTGAGAGGAGGATTTGGCAGGCCTAAGAGAAAAACAATCATAAAAACAAAATACAGACGACAGTAATTCTACTTTTATTTCCAATCGTTCTCAATCGTGTTTGACTTTCGCTTTCATTTTCGCATTTCTTTCTCTTTCTTTTTCTTATTTTTTATTTATTTATTTATTTATCCCATTCACGTCTTCCATACTTTTACACGCTGTCTTTCACCTTCGATCACTTTGTTTCCAAGCATTTCCTTCTTATTCGCCCGTCTCTTTCTTACAGTTGTAATGGTTAACAAGCAAGTCTCGCACACTGATTACTCCTGAGTAGTGAGAACGATCCTCCTTAGCGTGCCACATACTTATGGCTTTGTGTCAAAATCTACACTACGCTACGTTTTTAAGAGAACCTCGTTTTGATGCTCTGTATTTTTAGCCTTGTGTCAAATCTCGGCAAATAACTTGTAAACTTTAGTGATCGCAAATTTCTACAGCTCCCAGCACTTTTCTCAGTGCTGTGGTCTGAACAGTCCTGGTTTTCTAGTTCCACAAGTCTTTTACGCGAAATGTTTGTCGAGATTGTTCCAAGTGCTCCAACTATTATTGGTATCATTGTCACATTTATACTTCAGGAAATTTTCGGCTAACATATATATAGTTTTGCTAATCTTAATTTTTGGAGAACAAGTCAATTTTGCAGATTAGTTACCGCTGAATAGTGGCATCTGTTCACTAAGCGCTCCTTATTTCCAGCCTTGTGCCAAATCTTTGGTATGCTTAGATTTGCTTGCAAATTTGATTTTTCACTGATAACCTTGTGTGCTGTTAAATTCAACGAGCTAGTCTCTTTTCTTTTCAGTTCTTACTAATTATCATTATCCACACCAGAAATAATTAAGGGTCTTCCCTGAAGGACATTCCTATCAAGACTTCTGAGATCTCCAAGACTCTACTTAGTATTCTTGCTGATCCCTGCAGTTTCTGGATAATCTCAATTCTTCCCCGATTTCCAGTTTCCTTCTTTTTTTCTTTTCTGAGTTCTTCGGGATTGCTTCAACTGCTCCAACAATCACTGGTATCACTGTCTTATTATTTTTACACAGTGATCTGGTGGAACTGAGAAGATTATTTGTAGATAATTATTGTTGATATTTATTCTAACGAAACTATTCGTGGTGTTCTGACTGAGATCCGTTTTTATTTTAAAATGTCTCTGCTGTATTTTGTGTCTCATTTTAATGATTGCCCAGTTGGCTGGGGCTGTAGAATATACCCACTGCACCTCTGCAGAGGGGTAAGACCCCACCCCATGAGTGTCCTGGATATGACACTAAACAATCTGATGGTGAGGTTCCTGCAATGCTGGAGCTTTGGGGAATAAGGAGTACCCCTTCATTACTATCGCTCCCAGGTCCACTCTGGCCCGGAGTGGTAGCACCTGATAGGGCTCTATCTATGGGCTAAATAGAACTAACAGCATTCTAATGCTAAACTGAATTGTTTGAATAAACTGAATAGCTTGAAATAGAAATGTTTTTGACAATTAAACCGTACTTACATTTGAACTTGTGCTTAACTGAATTGTTTGAAATAGAACTGTTTTTTCGACATTAAAACTCTATTTACACTTAACTGAACTGTTACATATAACTGCAACTGTTTTTTGACAGTGAAACTGTATTTACACTAAACTAAATTATTTAACTTAGAACTGTTTTGACATATAACTGGGCATAAACAAAATCTGTACTTTTACTAAACTGAAATAGCTGAAGTAGAATTGCTTGACTAAACTGAATAGCTCGAAATAAAAATGTTTTTTTACAATTAAACTGTACTTACATTTAAACTGTGTTTTTGCTAAACTAAATTGTTTTAAATTGAACTATTTTTGACACTGAAACTGTACTTACCCTAAACTGAATTGTTATATATAACTGAATAGCTCGAAATAAAAATGTTTTTTTTACAATTAAACTTTATTTACATTTAAAACTTCGTGCTTTTGCTGAACTGAATTGTTTTAAATTGAACTATTTTTGACACTGAAACTGCACTTACCCTAAACTGAATTGTTTTAAATAGAACTGATTATTTACATAAAAATGGACTTGGCGTTAAATAACCTATAAAGGTTGATATGCCATAAAACTAAACCAAACCAAAACCAAATCATTTTACTGAGCAAATCCTGTTCTACCCATTATCATTTTACTGTTAATGACTTTTTCGCACCTGTTGTAACAGGTGGTTTTCACTGGAGTCTACTAAGCTCTCCAAAACTATTCTAGGTATTCTTAGCGATCTCAGCAATGCTGTGGTCTGAACAGTCTCAATTCTTATCTTGATCTTCAGTTCAACGAATCTCTACATTAGCTACTTCTTCACCCCCAGCAAGAAGTCGCAATTTTCATTAAAGTCTAAGCGACTGAGAATCTCTTCAGTTGTCAAGGACTCTGATCAGTATTTAGCCGATCTTAGCAGCTCTGTCTTGGATTGGTTTGGTTTTATGGCACATCAACCATTGTAGGTTATTTTATGCCAAATCCATTTTATACATATAAACAGTTCTGTTTCAAACAATTCAGTTTAGTATAAGAATAGTTTTTTTGTTTGCACACAGTTAAATATCAAAAAACCATTTCAATTTCAAACAATTCAGTTTTGCATAAGGAGACAGTTTCAATATCAAAAAACAGTCCTTTTTCAAACGATTCAGTTTAGCATAATACATAGTTTCAGTGTCATTAAACAGTTTAAAACAATTCAGTTTAGCATCAGTACACAGTTTAGTTCTATTTGATCCAAAGATTTGGCTCTCTTAGTTGCTACCACTCCGGGTCAGAGTATTCCTTGGAATGATGGCAATGAAAGAGTACTCTGCATTCCCCAAAGCACCTGATTTACTGGAACCTTAACATCAGATTGGTTTGTGTTATTCCAGGCCACTTGTTAGGGTGGACGTATAATCCCTCTTCAGAGAAGCAATCGGTGTATTCTGCAGTCCCAGCCGACTGGGTAATTAGTATTTCTGGGTAATGAACAGTCTTGGATTTCTCATTCTATCAGAGTCTTTTCCGGTCGGCAACTGAGTGAATATAAGTGGTACATTCAATAAGAGTTCATTGGCCAAAGGGTTAGGGCTAGGGTTAATATGTTGAGGTTTTAAGGGAGTTCAGGAAGAGATTCCTAGGGATGAGGCCAGCACTCTCCAAATCGGGTCAGTGGCATATCCACCGGGACAATGCACCAGTCCACAACTCTATCCTTGTCACAGACTATTTGACCAAGATGGGTATCAAGACAGTTCCTCACCCTCCTTATAGTCCAGACCTTGCTCCCAGTGACTTTTGGTTATTCCCTAAGCTCAGTGGCTGTCGTTATGAGACAATTGATGAAATGAAAGAGACTGTGACGAAAGTCATTGACATGCTCACACAAGAGGACTTCCATGGGGCTTTCCAGAAGTTATTGGAATGGTACAAGTGCATTGCAGCCGGAGGAGATTACTTCGAAGGAGACAAGACTTTCATGTGTGTACTATCAATAAAAGTGTCCGTACGAAAAAAGTCTGGAAACTTATTTAATGATTCTTGTATTACTCGTTTGAATTCCGCTGAGGAAAAGAAAGGTTGTCGCGAAAGAACAAGAGGCACTTGATGGGAAAATGTCAAAGAGTTTTTTTGTAGTCTGTGGCTTTATTCTTTTTTTTTAATGTGCTGTTCTATATATTATCGATAATCTATTCCTCTTGTCCTTTCGCGATAACCTTTCTTTTACTTCACCAGTATTCAAACGAGTAATGTATTTCTTGTCTAATCTGAGCGGTTAAAATCATCTATCTTCGGTTGGTTGCTTTTGGAAGAATCTTTCTGGATAAAGGTAGTGTTCCCCCTTCGTCTTCTGTTCGGATAATTTTCTCTCTCGTAGGCATTAACACAGCTGCTGAATTATTATAATTATTGTGGGATTTTTTTAATACAGCGTTAGCAGATGGTCTTTCACTGGAGGGACAGCACGCCTCTTCAAGTCTCCAGGACGCTTCTCAGTATTCTGGCCGATCTTAACAATGCGATCAGTTTGGATCGTGTCTGCTCGTCATCCGATTTCCAAATTTTCCAGCACCTTTACCAAGACTTAGGGGATCGTTCTGAGTGTACCATTTACAAATGGTATCACCGTCACTTTTATGTTCCATAGCTTTTCAATTCTCAGGCCAGGTTCAAGTATTTGTCTCTCTTTTCGCTTTCTTTGATTATTTCCCTGTGATCCACCAGGACGGCAAGAAAGTTTTTCCCACCAGCATTACACGGTGATCTTTCACAGGTGTCGGGATCACATTAAGACTCCTTAGGTCTCCAGGACTCTTCTCAGTAATCTATCCGAACTTTACAATGCCGTAGTCTGAATGGTCTCGATTTTTCTTCTGATTTCTTGTCTCACCATTCTCCTCTCCCAGTCTTTGGACCGTTCCAAATGTACCAGCTACTACTAGTATTACAGTCACACTGATGTCCTACAATTCATTTACTTCTCTAGCTAGGTCTAAGTATTTGTCTATCATCTCGCTTTCTTTCATTTTAAGTCTTTGATCCACCGAAAAAGCAAAATCCACTTGAAGATAAGTTTTTTTCTTGTTAATTAACACTTCTTGTGAGGTGCCCGTGGTGTAATGGTTATCGTCGTAGAAAATGGACACGGCGACACGAGTTCAAATCCTGGACGAGGCTAATTGCATTTCACATAGCACTAATACCCTTGGGAAAGGTATGAATCCAATTATTCTCCCTCCAGCTATGGGTAAATAGTAGGACAGACTGTTTTCTTCAGCCTTGGTGAGGCAGCTAGACTAGGAGAAGGAAAACTCTGAATTCAAACCTGTTAAACTCCGCTTAAAAACTGACCTTGTGTCATATACTACCTGAGCGGAGGGGTCGGTAAATATGATTAACACTTCTTGTTTTCTGTCCTCTACTAGGTAATCAGAGACATTCATGGGTCTCATTCTGGTTTGTACATATATCAATTGGTTGAACAAAAAAAAAAAAAAAATGAAACGCAGTTTCTTCCAAGCAGCGATCGTGTCGATACTGCTGTATGGGTGCACTACATGGACGTTAACTAAACGGATGAAGAAAAGGCCTGACGGCAACTAAACAAGAATGCTGCGAGCAATAATGAACAAGTCCTGGAGGCAACACCTCACAAAGCAGCAGCAGTACAGCCACCTACCACCCATCACGAAAAGTATCCAAGTTAGACGAACAAGACATGCAGGACACTGCTGGAGAAGTAGGGACGAACTCATAAGTGATGTACTCATGGACCCTTTTACATGGCCATGCAAAAGCAGGGCGGCCAGCTCGAACCTACTTACAGCAGCTCTGTGAGGATACGGGATGTAACCCTGGGGTCCAGCCGGAAGCAATGAACGATATGGAGGGGTGGTAAGAGAGGGTCAGGGATATCAGTGCTGATGACACGACAAGATGAGGATGAGATGATGAACCTTTCCCACCCAGTCGTGCCTAGTTTTGTTCTCCTTTAACCCGTTCATTTCAATCTCCACATCATCTGTATTTGCTATTCTCTTGAGTATTGTTTATTTTACTTTTTATATAATTAGTCCTGAAGATTATTTATTGCCAAATCAATTGTAGGTTGTAAAATGCCAAATACATTTTTATACATATCATCATCATCATGTCGTGCCGCTTGGACGGATATCCCTGACTCTCTCTCGCCACTTCTCCCAATCGTTCATCGCCTCCGGCAGGTCTTCAGGACTACATCCCGTATCCTCACATAGCTGCTGTGTGTATGTTCGAGCTGGTCGTCCTGCTTTTGCTCGGCCGTATGTGGGCGTCCATAGGAGTAGATCACTTATGAGCTCGTCTCTGCTTCTCCAGCAGTTTCCCACGTGTCTGGTTCGTCTAACTTGGATAGTTTTCGTGATGGGAGGCAGGTGGCCGTATAATTGGTGCTTGTGGGGTGTTGCCGCCAGGACTTGTTCAATATTGCACACAACATTCTTGTGTAATTGCCATCTAGCTCCTTCTCCAGCCGTTTTGTTAGCGTCCAAAGCCAGTTCTATTTCAAACATTTCACTTTAGCATAAGTATGCTTTTTAATGTAAAAAACAACCTCTATTTTAAGCAATTCAGTTTAGCATAAGCACACAGTTTAGTTCTATTTGTCCCATAGATAGGACTCTATCAGGTGGGTGTCCTCGTGGTGTAATGGTTAAAGCGATGAACTGCGGAATCGTAGTACGCGAGTTCGTACTCCAGTCGCGCTATTACGTTCACTTTCGGGCAAATACCCTTGGGAAAGGTATGAACCCCCTTATTCTCCCTCCAGCTATGGGTAAATAGTAGGACGGACTAGGTTCTTCAGCCTTGGTGAGGCAACTAGTCTAGGAGAAGGAAAACTCTGAATTAAAACCTGTTAAACTCCGCTTAAAAATTGACCTTGTGTCATATCCTGCCCGAGCGGAGGGGTTGGTAAATAGCACCATTCCAAGTCAGAGTAGACTTGGGGGCGTTGGAAAAAAAGGGATGCTCTATATTCCCCAAAGCTCCAGCATGACTGGAACCTCATCATCTGATTGTTTAGTGTCATATCTAGGACACTCGTTGGCAGGGAGTCTTACCCTCTACGATGAAACAGCTGGTGTATTCTACAGTCCCAGCCGACTGGGCAGTACTCTTTTGAGAGGTTTTCATACGAGCGTAAGTGGATGGTTTCTCACTAGAGTCTGAGTGACAGCAAGTCTTCTCAAGTCTTCAGGACTCTTCTCAGTATTCTGGCCGATCTCAACAATGCTGTAGTTTGGATGGTTCCAACTAGCCCTCTTTTTTCTAAGTCCTCTAGTCCCTCTATCAATTCATTGGTTACTTTATCTAGCGCTCAAAGTACAATTGGTATTATTGTCACCTTCATGTTTCATAGTTTTTTTTCAGTTCTCTAGCAAGGTCTAGTTACTTATCTCTCTTTTCGCATTCCTTCAGTTTTGCTATGTGATCAGGCGGAGCGGCAGAGTCCACTATTCGGTAGTTTCTCTTTTTTTTTCATTGTCTATCACTAGGTCTGGTTGTCTGGCTGTGATTCGATGATCCGTTTGTATCTCAAAATCCCACAAAAATTTTGTCTTTCTTTTTCTCTGGGATGGATTCCGGGTTGTGCATATACCATTTGTTTCTATGTTCAAATTTCAATTTGTTACACAATTCCCAGTGGATCACCTTACCCACCCGGCCATGTCTAGTCTTATCATTAATCAAATTGTTTCACAACAAAGAAAATATTGATATACATGAAAAAAGAAAATTTCAAATTCTAAATGGTAAACTATTTCATTAATTCTTCTTATCTATGGGAATAGTAAGTAAAGTAAGGTTGGCGATTGTAGTCGAGGGTGACCCGAAGTCTCCCTTTTTTAATAGCTACTACACCAAGGTGTAGGGGAGGCCGCTACTCCTTTCCCTGGATTGCTCCTTTTACCCTTGATCCTTACCTTATAATGCAGAGTGTTAAGCAAGGTAGCATCAAGTACCATTTTTTGAGTCTTTGGTATGACTCGACCTGGGATTGAACCCAGGTCTCCCGGGCCATTGACGAACACTGTAACCATTATGCCAATAACCAAATACGATGTTAGTCGAGTCGGTTTCTTGACCAGTCGGCTGGGGCTGTAGAATATACCCACTGCACCTCTGCAGAGGGGTAGGACCCCCACCCTCGCAAACCAGTGTCCTGGATATGACACTAAACAATCTGATGGTGAGGTTCCAGTGATGCTGGTGCTTTGGGGAATGCGGAGCACCCCTTTATTGCCATTTCTCCTAGGTCTATTCTGGCTCGGAATGGTAGCACCTGATAGGGCCCTATCTATGGGTTAAATAGAACTAAATGCGTACTTATGCTAAAGTGAATTGTTTGAAATGGAACTGTTTTGACCTTTAACTGTATGTAAACAAAATCTGTACTTATACTAAACTGAATTGACTAAATTAGAACTGTTTGAATAAGCTGAATATGTTGAAATAGAAATGTTTTTGACAATTAAACTGTGTACTCATGCTAAACTGAACTGTTTGAAATAGAACTGACTATTTGCATAAAAATGGGTTTGGCGTTAAATGACTTAAAAGGTTGATATGCCATAAAACCAAACCAACCAATCAACCAACCAGTCAGCTTCGGCTGTAGAATATACCGACTGCATCCCTACAGATGTTAAGGCCATGCTCAAGCCAACGTGTGTCCTGATAGTGGGGCTTCAGTCATAGGGCTTTGGGTAAAGTGTAATCATCATCATCATGTCGCGCTACCTGCACGGATCTCCCTGACCCACTCTCGCCACCCGTCTCTATCGTCCATCGCTCCCGGTAGGTCTCCAATGCTACATCCTGCAACGGCACAGAACTGTTGTATATAGGTTCTAGTTGGTCGTCCTACCTTTGCTCGTCCATGTGAAGGGGTCAACAGGAGTACATGGCTTACGTGTTCGTCTCTACTTTTCTAGCAGTATCCCGTATACCTGGTTCGTCTAACTTGGATAGTTTTTGTGATGGATGGTTGGTGGCCGTACAGCTGCTGCTTTGTCGGGTGCTGCCACCAGGATGGTTCAATATTGCTCACAGCATTCTTGTGTAGTTGCCATCAAGCTTTTTCTCCAAACGTTTAGTTAGCGTCCATGTAGGGCAACCATAGAGCAGTATTGACACGACCGCTGCTTGGAAGAAACTGCGTTTCATTTCATCGGTCAGGTCTGAGTTCCATATGACCGATAGACTATCGTTAGCTGTTCATGCCTTTGCTAGTCGCGTGTTGATGTCTGTCTTGGTTGATGAAACACTGTTTCCTAGGTAAAGCATGTTTAAGTAAAAAATATGTTTACAAATAGACTGAATGTGGGTTCGTTTCTACGAGCTAGGTTTGTAAAGATAATCCATGGAGTAAAGACATTCTGTTTCTCCGGTAAAGAAAAAGTTCCGGGCGTAATAGTTACTTAGGTAATGTTGAAAGTGCTCGAGGACATGAAAGAACCAATCACTATTGATTTTCATGAAAAAAAGGTTCAGCATGACGCCATATGGGAAGATGAATGGACGCATAATGTCACCAACGAAAGCGACCACCTTAAATACCGTGATATGAACTGGGTGATTGCTTTGCATCCATATGAATATGAAACTATCCTCAGATTGATACCCATACACTCTAAGATCTTCGTTTTGAAGCTTCAGTGCGAATGTCTTGCAGTACAGAGTGCTGTTTTCAAATTTCTGGGTGAGAGAATTGCGTCATGATGCAGTAGACAAAACCTGAAACAAGTAAAGCGCAAGCAAGTAATTAATAATTTTAAATAGCGACAATTCAACCATCGCACCATGTGTTCATATATATACATATATATATATGTATAAGGTTTTGGTTTAGGATTTTGATGATTAGAAAATGACGAATACAAGAGGAAGAAAATTGACATTTGAATCGGTGTCTGCGATATGAAGGGTTAATAGAATTCTCGGCAGAAAAGGCGACTTCGGAGGGTGACAGAGAGATATAACTCATTTGGGTGAACATTCCCACCCAAAAAAGTAAAATAAACCCTGAGAGAGAGAGAGAGAGAGAGAGAGAGAGAGAGAGAGAGAGAGAGATTGTATTTGTGTGTGATAGATAAACATAGAGTTAAAGACAGAGAGAGCTTATGTGCATGATAGAGAGTGAGAGAAAATGCTTGTTTGTGATAGATAGATAGATAGATAGATAGAGAGAGAGCTTACGTGTATGAAAGATAGATAGATAGAGAGGGAGAGACAGAGAGAGAGAAAGAGAAAGAGAGAGAGAGAGGGCGAGAAGGAGAGAGAGAGATTATGTTTGTATGCAATAGAAAGATAGATTGATAAAAAAGAGAGTGGTAGAGAGAGGGGGATTGTGACAGAGAAAGAGTTTTTATTTTGTGTGTGAGATATATATATATATATAGAGAGAGAGAGAGAAAGAAAGAGAGAAAGAGCTTGTGTTTATTTGTGAAAGGGAGAGAGAGAGAAAGAGAGAGAGATAAAGGTTGGTCTTGTTTGTGTAACAGAAACAGATGAACTGAGAGAGAGAGAGAGAGAGAGAGAGAGAAAGAAAGAAAGAAAGAAAGAAAGAAAGAAAGAAAGACAGAGATTGTATTTGTTTGACATAGATTATGATAGATGGATGGAGAGACAGACAGACAAACAGACAGGTAGAAAAAGAGCTAGTGTTTGTATATATATATATATATATATATAGAGAGAGAGAGAGAGAGAGAGAGAGAGAAAGAGAAAGAGAGAGAGAGAGAGAAAGAAAGAAAGAAAGAAAGAAAGAAAGAAAGAAAGAAAGAAAGACATCGTGTTTGCAAGTCAGAGAAAGATAGATAGCTTGATAAGTAGAGATAGATAGAGAGAACTTGTGTGTGTGATACATACAAAGAGATATAGATAGATCGATCGAATGAACCTGGGTTTGCGTTAGATAGATAGATAGATAGATAGATAGATAGATATGAGCAGCTTGAGATAGATAGATAGATAGATAGATAGATAGATAGATAGATAGATAGATAGATAGATATGAGCAGCTTGAGATAGATAGATAGATAGATAGATATGAGCAGCTTGAGATAGATAGATAGATAGATAGATAGATAGATATGAGCAGCTTGAGATAGATAGATAGATAGATATATAGATAGATATGAGCAGCTTGAGATAGATAGATAGATAGATAGATAGATATGAGCAGCTTGAGATAGATAGATAGATAGATAGATAGATATGAGCAGCTTGAGATAGATAGATAGATAGATAGATAGATAGATATGAGCAGCTTGAGATAGATAGATAGATAGATAGATATGAGCAGCTTGAGATAGATAGATAGATAGATAGATAGATATGAGCAGTTTGAGATAGATAGATAGATAGATAGATAGATATGAGCAGCTTGAGATAGATAGATAGATAGATAGATAGATAGATAGATAGATAGATAGATAGATAGATAGATAGATATGAGCAGCTTGAGATAGATAGATAGATAGATAGATATGAGCAGCTTGAGATAGATAGATAGATAGATAGATATGAGCAGCTTGAGATAGATAGATAGATAGATATATAGATAGATATGAGCAGCTTGAGATAGATAGATAGATAGATAGATAGATATGAGCAGCTTGAGATAGATAGATAGATAGATAGATAGATATGAGCAGCTTGAGATAGATAGATAGATAGATAGATAGATAGATAGATATGAGCAGCTTGAGATAGATAGATAGATAGATAGATATGAGCAGCTTGAGATAGATAGATAGATAGATAGATAGATATGAGCAGCTTGAGATAGATAGATAGATAGATAGATAGATATGAGCAGCTTGAGATAGATAGATAGATAGATAGATATGAGCAGTTTGAGATAGATAGATAGATAGATAGATAGATATGAGCAGCTTGAGATAGATAGATAGATAGATAGATAGATAGATAGATAGATAGATAGATAGATAGATAGATA
>OY757934.1:20974387-20999387 GCA_963585895.1 Sepioteuthis lessoniana
TATGTTCACATACCTATTTATCTATATCAGTATTCTCTCTCTCACTCTCTCTCTCTCTCTCTCTCTCTCTCAAAATATATATATATATATTACTTGAACATACAATACGATCACCTGGTGAGTTTTTTCTCTTTAGCTCTATTTCTCTCTATCTCTCTGTCTCTGTCTCTCTCTGCCTCTCTCTTCGTAACACGCTGTCTCTATCTCTGTCACTAGTAATCACTCCACCACCCCTTTAAATATATATATACACATATATATATATGTGTGTGTGTGTGTGTGGGTGTGTTTGCGTGTAAAAATTGTACTATCTTTCTATGTATTGTTCCCGAACGTATCTGACTTATGTGTCGGTTCATGTTTATATATATATATATATATATATATATAGTTGCATTTGTTCACTGTTTATATCCTTCAATGCGTCGTGCTAAGTCGTTTTGCCAAAAGAATGGCTGTCTTAGTGCCGTTAGTTCAGCGCCTTCTTTCTGGTTTTAAGAAGATAAACCGTAGCAGAAGAAAAGCGAATTAAGAAAACAGGAAATCCTCCCAGAAATGAGGGATGCCAAGTTTGGCATACAGAGAATTCCTAAAACGCAGAACATGAATGTTTCAGTCCTGAAGAGAAGACTTTTCTTTGAAAACTGTAAGGTTACCTTGTCTTACCCGGGCGAAATTGATGTACTAGATCCTTTCTGATTTTTTCTTTTGTTCTTTTTTTTTAGCATTTGCTGAAGACCCAGATTCGACAAAGACATGAAATAAATTGAACGTGACAGGATTGCTAAAGAATCGAAGAAAGAGATGTTTAGTTGATTTCATATAAATATTTGAAGGCACTCCTGCCGTAACGGTTATCCTCGTATGAAAATTGACACGGCGACCAGAGTTCAAAACCTGGACGAAGCTGTTTGAACTTCACTTATCGATCATGCAATCTGGAAAGGCGTGCTTTCTGCTAATCTTCCTCCAGCCATGGTTAAATAATAGGAAAGACTGGACCCATTAAGCTTAAGTTAAGGCAACTCACCTAGGAGAAAAAATAACTCGTAATTGAGACCTACTAAGCTCCAGCAGGATGCGTGGCGTAACGGTTATTGGCATTGGTTCCCAAAAGCTAAGAGACTATCATCGGGACATTGCAGGTTCAATCCTCACTGCAGGCGAGTAAATAATGCATAAATGCTTAACACTTGTACCCGGTTGTGGTTAACGAGCCCCGTGGATTAGATAAAGGTCATGGTTCGAGGTTCCGTGTAGGCTTCCGAGTTCGACAAGAAAAATCCTAACGAAGACCGGACAACATATCGACCGAAACGCTGTGAATATAACAATAAAGATGGAAGCAATAGTCCGAAAGCCCTGAATGATAAAAAAATATTAAACTTCATTTCAGAAATTCAGAAAACTACTAAGCTCCGATTTAAAAGACTGACCTTTTGTCACATCACGCTTGCTGTTGGCTGGGTTGGTAAATACCGTAAACCACTTTTTGGAAGATATTTACCGATACTAGATATCTGAAACAAGATATTAACTAACATATATCGTCGAATAGGTACAGTTTATTATCAAGAATTGAATAAAGGTTTTAGTTCGAATTTCCGATTACGATATCGAAGAAAATGGAGGATGCTGCGTCCGAAACGTTGGGACTATAGCAAACAATATGAGGACAACATTTTGAATCACTTTATAAGACAAAAAGATCTCTCGACAATGTTTTTCTCCAAAAAGAAAACCCATCTTTTTTATTTGTCCAAACAACAATACGTTAACGTTGTGAGTGAAATAGAACAATTAGTTGAATTTTGGTGGCTATAAGTTGATAATATTCCGTTCATCCCAAGCTTCAAAGACATAGAATAGTTTGATTTATCTATTTATCTATTTTTCCTAAATAGCAAAAAATAAAAAATGAATGAATCAAAGAACTAACAATTAAAGAGGAAGTGTAATGAATGTGTGATTACTCGATCTGATAAATACTAACATGAATAAAAAATTTGCCATATTTTAGTGACACGAGGCACAATTGTTTTTGTCAAGGTCTTGAAGGTGACCATCAAAACTGTAAAATGTTGAACTCACCTGATACTCTCCGAGAACTGCTCGCTAGATTTGTCTCTATGGATAGGAACACGGCCTCGGAATCCACGATTTTAAGCCCACCAGATCTTGCCTGATCATCTAGGTTCTTTCAAGCCGAGTGAAATTTCTGGAACCATCGGTTGACTGTATAGTTTGGTTTGGTTTGGTTTTGGCACATCAACCATTGCAGATTATTAAATGCCAAATCCTTTTAATATATATATACATTGAATATATGTTTTCTAAACAAATTTTGTAGTTAACATTTTTAAAACGAGTTAGAGCTCATTTTATTTTTACACTGTTAAATGGTTCACTTATTTCTCTCAAATACGAATAATTCTATTTACTATAAATCATTTGTTTAAACACAGTTTAATGTTTTCAAGATTTGCTATGTATAAATAACAATTCAATTGAGTATCATTCATTTGTTTACACACAGTTAAATGATCAAACAGTTCAATTTCAAGCGATTCAGTTTAGCATGTCAACGAAGCTAAATGGTTCCAAGTATTGCTCTGTATTACAAAGAAATAAATTAAACGCCAGTATTTTGTCTATCAACAGTTAAATCATCGAACAGTTCTATTTCAAACGATTCAGTTTAGCATGTCAACGAAGCTAAATGGTTCCAAGTATTGCTCTGTATTAAAAAGAAATAAATTAAACATCAGTATTTTGTCTACCAACAGTTAAATCATCAAACAGTTCTATTTCAAACGATTCAGTTTAGCATGTCAACGAAGCTAAATGGTTCCAAGTATTGCTCTGTATTACAAAGAAATAAATCAAACATCAGTATTTTGTCTACCAACAGTTAAATGATCAAACAGTTCTATTTCAAACGATTTAGTTTAACATGTCTACGAAGCTAAATGGTTCCAAGTATTGCTCTGTATTACAAAGAAATAAATTAAATATCTGTCATTTGTCTACCCACAGTCAAATGATCAAACAGTTCTATTTCAAACAATTCAGTTTAGCATGTCAACGAAGCTAAATGGTTCCAAGTATTGCCATGTATTACTAAGAATTCAATTAAGCATCAGACATTTGTTTGCACATAGATAGAAATTTTTAAAACCATAAAACTCTGTGCAAATAATTTTTTTTAAATAGGAATACTTGATACCATATATAGCTCAGTTGGTTTTTGCAGGAAAATACATCGATTGCATCTCTGCAAAGGGGTAAGACTCACCAACAAGTATTCTAATACGGCACTAAACTATCCAGGCTACCCCCCGGCCTTTTGGCTGGGCCGTCTGGCATTCGTGCCGGATGGGTGCTTGAAACCAAGAGCAGACTCGGGGCCGAATAGGCCCCCAACTTCGACTGGGCAACCTTCGGGTGGGCGAGCTGCTTTTTCAGATCCATTTTGCACGCCTTGTATAGCACTAGACCTCACGGTCTAGTTCCAGCTATATGCTGGCATACGTGCCCGGACCTAGATTTAGGTCCGTGAAACGGCTTGACTCATTAGATCCACATTGCACTTAGTGGGTCAATGACTAGCAGGGTTCGAGTCTCGGCTCGTTCCCGACCTTCCCCTCCCCTTTATCCCCACTTTAATCGGCCTTCGGGCTTTTGACCTTGTTTCAAGTCGTGTCTGGTGGGAGGCAGCGACAAATAATCGGCACTAAACTATCCAATTTTGAGACTCCTGTAATGCTGGAGCTTTGGGGAGTGCAGAGTACTCCTTTATTGACATCGCTCCTTGGTCCACTCTGATCGGCTCCTATGTATGGCTTACGTAGAACTAAACTGTGTTTTTACGCTAAAGTGTTTGTTATAGAATTGTTTATATGTATAAAAATGGATTTGGCATTAATTAACATACAATGGTTGGTATGCCATAAAACCAAACCAAACAAAACCTTGATACCAAATAATAGTGTGCGTATTAATTGTATTAAAAATGTTTACTTGAAGTTTTAATTACTCATTACGTTATTCGGTTCAGTCGCATATCAACCTTTGATGGTTATTTAATGCCAAATTCTGTTTATATATATATATATATATATCGAAGTCGAAGTTAGTCTTCCTGATGATCCGATAAAGTGAAACTTTAGTAGAAGATTTTCGACTCGCGATTTAAGTTAATTATATATATATATATATATATATATATATATGTAACGTTACCCCCTCACGCCCCCACATACGTTGCCTCATTCTTCTAATCATTCTCTTTCACGGCCGGTGATCAACTAGTGGTTCCGAGGGGGGTAACGCACATTTCTTGCCTCTACAAGAATACGATCGAGAGAGTGGGAGAAAAAGAGACCAAACGAACAAACACGAACAATGCTTGGGGTTAACTCAGAGCAGAAGGAGAGTATGCAACACTACAATTCCGATAGCATATATGGACTAACGCTAGCATGGATTACTAGCGAAAATTCCACAAAGCAACTGGAATGCCGACATCTTGACTCGATCTTCTTCGCTGGACCCTATCTTCTCTGCTACTATCTCACCGCTCCGGTGTCTGGTGTCGACTGCTCCTGTCCGTGGTTCCACGCCAACTGCTTGTCAGCTCCTTTCTCCAACCAACTCTCTTTCGCGTCTCCTTACCACTTCCGGATACGGCGAGATTTCAGGTCCAGAAACCCTTTGTCTTGTTTCGCGCCAAAACAGACAAAGGAATCGTCTGCTTGGCGGGCCGCCTATACAGCGTTACATATATTTATATATATATATATATATATATATATATATATATATATATATATATACATATATATATATATATATATATATATATATATATCTCGAAGGCGAAGTTAGGCTTCCTGATGATCCGATAAGGTGAAACTTTAGTAGAAGATTTTCGACTCGCGATTTAAGTTAATTTTATATATATATATATATATATATTATGAAATAAGTGGAAAAGTGGATCAATCAAAAACTTACCACGGGTTTCGTAGTAATATTTCGTTCTTTATTCAAGGAAGAACGACGAAATATTACTACTGAATACGTTGTGTTTGATTTATTCACTTTTCCACTTATTTTTATCATCTTGTCAGATTAAACAAAATCTACGTTTTCTACTTATCTATACATATATACTGGGGCTGTAGAATACACCAACTGCACCTCTGCAAAGGGGTAAGACAGCCTCCATGAGTGTCCTGGATATAACACTAAACAATCTTATTGGGAGGTGCCAGGAATGCTGCAGCTTTTGGGAATGCGGAGCACCCCTTCATTGCCATTGCTCCCAGGTCCACTCTGGCCCGGCGTGGTAGCACCTGATAGGGCCCTATCTATGGGTTAAATAGAACTAACGGCATACTTATACTAACTGAATTGTTTTAATTAGAACTGTTTAGCTAAACTGAATAGCTTGAAATAGAAATGTTTTTCACAATTAAACTGTACTTACATTTAAACTGCATGCTTATGCTAAACAAAATTATTTGAAATTGAACTATTTTTGACAGTGAAACTGTACTTACACTAAACTGAATTGTTATATATAAATCTGTTTTGGCATTTAACTGTGTAAACAAAATCTGTACTTACTAAACTGAATAAGCTAAATTAGAACAGTTTAAATAAACTGAATGGTTTGAAAAGGAAATGTTTTTGAGAATTAAACTGTGTACTCATGCTAAACCGAATTGTTTGAAATAGAACTATTTGCATAAAAATAGATTTGGTGTTAAATAACCTACACAGATTGATATGACATAGATTCCATCAACTATACATATATACACACACACACACACATATATACATATACATATTTACCAACCCCTCCAATCGGGCAGGATATGACACAAGGTCAATTTTTAAGCGGAGTTTAACAGGTTTGAATTCAGAATTTTCCTTCTCCTAGACTAGTTGCCTCACCAAGGCTTAAGAACTTAGTCTGTCCTACTACCCATAACTGGAGGGAGAATAATTGGATTCATACCTTTCTCAAGGGTATTAGTGCGATGTGAATTTCAATCAGTCTCGTCCAGGATTTGAACTCGTGTCGCCGTGTCCATTTCCTACGACGATAACAATCACACACACACACACACACACATATATATATATATATATATATATATATATATATATTTCCTAATCTAATATCTACCAGCATTCACGGTTACCAGAAAAAAAGAAGGTGCAGTTGGTGTATTCTACAGTTCCAGCCGTCTGAACAAGTAATGTGATGGATTGTGTATTAATACACACACACACACACACACACACACACACACATATATATATATATATATATATATTTACTAATCTAATATCTACCATCATTCACGGTTACCAGAAAAAAGAAAAAAAAACTGCCAGGAACAAGAGATAAAAATACCTCGAATCACCGCCCGGGGAAAAAAGAAAAAATATTATTGGTCAAAAAGAAAGAAAAGGCGAACCCCGTCACACCGCTTGAAAAAAATCAAGAGATATGCAGTCAGTTGGTCAAAAGAAAACTAAAACCCTCCGTAAACACTGCAATGCTACAAATTACAAGAGTGTTCAACAGGAGAGAAGCCAATTATAAAATTAACTTAAATCGCGAGTCGGAAATCTCCTACTAAAGTTTCACCTTAACAGATCATCAGGAAGTCTAAAACCGGTCGGTTTAGACTTCCTGATTTTAAGTATTAGTACACTCTATATAATAGAATAGAATTTCTTTTGTTTGATCAGGTTTCTTTGTTTAATGGCATATCAACCTACATAGGTTATTTAATATCAAAGCCATCCTTGAGGAAGAACAGAAATGATATTAACCCTTAGCTAGGGTTATAAGGGACTACATATACTTCTCAAATTTAATAGCCCAAAAGTGAACTTAATTGCGAAATTGGAGTTGAAACTAGCTTACGTAAATTATTCATCCCAGAACGTTTACCACTTCGCCACTGAAACTGCTGTAATCGTTAATTAAGGATTTTCATTATTCACTAAAAACCATGGACATCTATGCTTATAAAGGATTATTTTAGATGGAAACAATTAGTTGCAACCATATAATTAAGTTTAATTTATTAGTATTAGATGGAAATACTTGAAGCATACAACTAGGAGCAAATTGTTTGTATTAGATAGGAATATTTAAAACCATACAACCGTGTATGAATTATTTGTATTTGATAGGAATATTTGAAACCATACAACTGTGTGCAAATTATTTGTATTAGATAGGAATACTTGAACTATGCATTTGGGTGCAAATTATTTGTATTAGATAAGAATAGTTGAAACCATACAAATATGTGCAAATTATTTGTATTAGATCGGAATACTTGAAACCATACAAATGTTTGTATTTTTTTGTATTAGAGAGAAATTCTTGAAACCATTCAACTGTTTGAAAATTATTTGTATTAGATTGGAATAGTTGAAACCATACAACTATGTGCAAATTATTTGTATTTGATAGGAATCCTTGACACCATACAATTGGGTGCAAATTGTTTGTATTAGATCGGAATACTTGAAACCAAGCAATTGTGTGGAAATTATTTGCCTTCGATGGAAATACTTGAAACCACACTACTGTCTGAAAATTATTTGTATTAAATTGGAATACTTGAAACCATACAGCTGTGTGCAAATTATTTGTAATTGAAAGGAATACCTAAAACCATTCCACTGTGCGCGAATTATTTGTTTTAGATAAGAATACTTGAAACCATAAAATTGTGTGCAAATTGTTTGCATAAGATAGGAATATTTGAGTCAATGTGAATGTGTGCAAATTATTTGTATCAGATTGGAATACAAGAAACCATACAAATATGTGCAAATTATTTGTGTTTGATCGAAATACTTGCAACCATGCAATTGTGTGCAAATTGTTTGTATTAGATAGGAATACTTGAAACCATACAACTGTGTGGAAATTATTTGCATTAAACCAAGCGACTGTGTGCAAATTGTTTGTATTTGATAGGAATACTTGAAACCATGCTATTGGGTGCAAATTTTTGTATTAGATATGAATACTCGAAACCATACAACTGTGGGGAAATTATTTGTATTAGATAGGAATACTTGAAACCATACTACTGTGTGGAAATTATTTGCATTAAACCAAGCAACTGTGTGCAAATTGTTTGTATTTGATAGGAATACTTGAAACCATACAACTATGTACAAATTATTTGTATTAGATAGCCATATTCGGTATCATGTAACAGTGTAAAACCTTTTAAGAAAAAGACTACATAAAAACCATGAACATAAACGTACAGTGAATATGATTCCCTATCCTCTAGGCATGAAATACCCCCTTGACATGTTGATATGGGGTAAAAATCAATAAATCATTAAAAAAAACTCTCCCATAGTTTTTTTTCCGTTATTTATTGAATACGTATAATATAATTGTTATTAGTGTAGAATTGTTACTTAAAACCCTGTAACTGTGTTCAGACTTTTGTATTTCGAGTATCCAACTACAGCTGTAATAATTTACATTTTATTATCATTACTATTAGATAAGAATATTTTTTTTTTGAACTGCATAAACATTTGAAAAAAATACTTACTTCGGCATTGAATAACTCAGTATGGGTTGATATTGTTGTATTTTGACCTTTTGACCCGGCCCAAAATGGGGGTGTCCTCGTGGTGTAATGGTTAAAGCGATGGACTGCGGAATCGTAGTACGCGAGTTCGTACTCCAGTTGCGCTATTACGTTTACTTTCGGGCAAATACCCTTGGGAAAGTTATGAACCCCCTTATCCTCCCAGCTATGGGTTAAATAGTAGCACTACTGTTCTTCTAGGAGAATGGCTTTGGCATTAAATAACCTACAAAGAGTTATGCCATTAAAACAAAGAAACCAAACCAAACCGGGCCCAAAATGCCATTCAAGGTGATGCACCGGAAAGAAGTGACACATTCCAATGGCAGTTAGGAGAGGAAATCGCGTGGGCGGAAATTGGCTGATGAAATGGGACGAGATAAAAAAAATTCCCATGGAACACTCATAGACTGATGCACCGGAAAAGAGTGACCTCTGAACTGCATGACAGTTATTTCCGCTTGATGACGACTAAACATTAGATTTCAAAGATCGAGTGGGCGTCGAACGATTATATAATTCAGTTGAATTCGACGAGCCAGTGGAGTTGCCAGTAGAGTTCCAAACAGTTGGAGTGAGATGTGGTAGGGAAAGCCACACCCGACCCAGGGGGCCCTCGGGAACCCCGAGGGAGTTTGGGGTCCAGAGAAGATGCTGATAAGATGAAGTAAAGGAAGCCAGCATCCAGCAGAGTGGGCCCTAGGCCTCCGTTTGAGCAGCCCTAGAGAACAAGAAAGACACAACGTGACGGTCATAACAGTGGGATCAAAATATTGCAGTTATGTTCGATCTCCAGCTTCCTCTCACACACAAACCCTGAGCAACCCTTTTGTACCCTTACAAATAAAGTGAGAGGTAATATTTTGTTAAAGAAGTCTTCTTGCGTCGTTTATTACTGCGTCTGATTAATTTATTGCGTCAGAATGTATCCTGCATGAACATGTATATGTGTATATAAGTATATTTATTATGTGAGTATATAACAATATGTCGTAGAAAAAAACAACCAACCAATATGAGTACTGATCAGGTTCGTTGTCGTTTGATAAGATTTTCAAAACAATAGTTTGAAGCCGACGATAATGTGTGATCTTAAAATGAAAACGATTTTCCCCTCAAGATATGAGGCCAGTAATGGATTTATTTAGCGTTTAGTCAAAGACAAAAGTGGCGGGATTTGTGTCCTGAAGGTGACGGGGCGAAGTGAGATCATAATTAACCTTCTGTTATCCTTTGACATTTTATTCTCTCTCTCTCTCTTTCATACTCTTCCTTAACTCTGTCTCTCTCTGTCCCTCATGTCTCTCTCTCTCTCACCCGCCTCTTGTGAACATTTTTTTCTCCGTCTCTTAAGACCACCATTAGGATTTACACACCTTTTAGATAAATTGTTTGTTTGCTTTCAGACATCTAGTGTTTTTTTTTGTTTTTTTTTTCTTTTTTTGGGGTGTGTGTGTGTTTTTTTGTTTTTTTGTATTTTTCTCCCGTCTGTAAGATTTTTAGCTGTTTTTTTTTTTTGTTTTGTTTTGTTTTAAATCTAAACATTTCTTTCTCTTGTTCAGTCTTTCCTGGAGTGTCTCCCTGGCGTAGAGGCACGGCTGCGACATCGTGGTTTGTGAGTTCGAACTCTAGCCGCAACATACTTTCACTTGTGCAGTTCTATAAGAAATGGGTTTGGCATTAAATAACCCACCAATATTGATATGCCATTAAACAAACAACAAAAAAAAAGCTCCCCCAAAACACCAAAACCGACAATCCTTTCTTTTTTTATTTTATTCATTCTAAATTTCTTTCTTAATCCGTTTATTTTTCTTTCTATCTTTTTTTTCCTTCACTTTCCGACCCCGATAACTAAATTTAGAATTCGCTGACTGTATCCCCTGCAGAGAGGCAAAATCCCCACCCACACAAATAAGGAAGAGTCATGGGTAAAAAGCTAAATTGCATTTCATGGTTGCAATTTTGGAGTTTTGAGGAGAATAGTGCAATTCCTTCATTGCCATTACTCCCAGGTCCACTCTGACCTGGGACGTTGTAACTATTTAGGGACCTATCTATGGGTCAAGTAGATTTTTCTAACCGCGTGAAAAAAATCGATCAATTGGCACCCACAATTTCTTAGTGGAAGTAAATTTAAGTGCTCAGCAAGTGCTTGAATAATTTTTATCATTAAGGGTTTTCGGACTATTGTCTTCATCTTTATTGTTATTTCCACAAGGTTTCGGCCGATATGTCCTCTGGCCTTCTTCAGGAGTTTGTCGAACTCGGGAACCTTCACGGAACTTAGAACTACGTCCTTTATTGAATCCACGGGGTTCGTCTTTTCTGATTCCGGGTACAAGTGTTAAGTATTCCTGTAGTGTTACACGTCTGCAGTCAGGTTTGAACCTGCAACCTCGAGATTATTCTCTCCTTAGAAGCTTAGGGAACCAACGCTTATAACCATTACACTATGTGTCCATAGCGTAACGGTTATAGGCGTTGCAGGGTCACTTTCTTTCTATTCCTTTTTATAATTTTATTCTTTGCTTTTTATTCCTTTCCTTTCTCTTCTCTTGTTCATTCTTTTGTCTCGTGTCCATTCCTTTTTCCACTTTTTCTTCTTTTTTTTCACCTTCTTTTTTTCTTTATGATGTTTCAATTTTTGCATTCATTATCTTTCCAGCAGTTCTTTTTTTCTTCTCTTTTCTTAATCTTTCCTTTTGTTCCTTTCTTTCTTTGGCTTCTTTTTTTTTTTTTCCGTTTCGTTCTCTTTTCCATTCAGTCTCTCTTTTTTCATTCTTTTTTTATTTTTATTTTCTATTTTTTTATTTCTTTGTCGGATGTATTCTTTCTTTCTTTCTTTCTTTCTTTCTTTCACACTGTATGCAATGTTAAACTTGTTTGTTCAGTTTTTTCTTCTTTGATTTATTATTTTCGATTTTATTCATATTTTTATTCATTTGTTTTTTTATGCCAATTTTTCTTTCTTTTGTTTCAACTTCATATATCTCTTTTTATTCTCATTCAATCATTCACTCTCTCTCTCCCTCCCTCTCTCTCTCTCTCTCTCTCTCTCTCTCAATATATATATATATATATATATATATATAATTCCTTTGAGCTTTCTTATGACACGTCTTTTTCTTCTTTCTTTCTTTCTTTCTTTCTTTCTTCAGTCATCGATCCATTTACTTTCTCTCTCTCTCTCTCTCTCTCTCTCTCTCTCTCTCTCTCAGACTTATTCAGAATAAACATCAGTTTTACTCCAAGTCACTGTCTTTGTCCGAGTTTCTTCATGCCACCCGCATATATATGTATGTGGGAATAAATGTCCCTCCTTCTATAGCTCTCTCTCTCTCTCTCTCTCTCTATATATATATATATTCATGTAGAGAGAGGCAGGAAAACAAACATACGCACGTACTTGTGCACACACACACACACAAGTATATATATATATATATATATATATATATATATATATATATATATATATATATATGTATATGTATATATATATATATATATATACAATTTCTTAGAGCTTTTACCTCTCATCTTTTCTTTTTTTCTTTTTTCTTTCTTTCTAAGCACGCTTGTAAGCTCCATTCAATTTCTCTGCCACTTTTCTGAAAAGATGTTTGTTCCCTTCGCAAACACATCAATTCAATTCTAAAAATCACAAGATAAGCCTTTTCATTATTATTATTATTATTATTATTATTATTATTATCGCATCTCTTTCCCCTTGCCAAACCTTTTTTTTTTTTTTTTTCATATTTTGTCATTCGCCAACAATCTAACAAACTAGAAAGTATACAAAAGTTGAGACCCGTGTGGGACATGACAGAGAATCTCTCCACACTCTGCCGCAGCATCCCAAACCGACTTTCACCCGCTTCGATACGGGCGAATATACCCGCTTAACTTTACACTTACAGCAGACCTCGCTCACTGACAGAAAAAAAAAAAAAAAAAAAACAAACAAAGAAATCAAATAATGAAAAAAAATCAAAAGATCTTAAATAAATAAATAAATAAATAAATAAGATTGTAGGAGGCGCCTCTGTCGGGTTGTCAGTTTGTATCGACAGCTTAAACTTAGTAAGTGTTGCCCTCTTCCCTTCAAAATCTCACACGCCGTCTGTTAAAAAGAAAACCAGGCGAGAAGAATTTTAGATTAAAAGATAAAAACAAACTTTTTATTGTTCCCCGAGGAAAATAAAACAATAGTTGAAAAAGATCTGTGGTCTTTCACAATTGCATATATATATATATATATATATATATATATATATATATATATATATATATATATATAAATTGGGAATAAACACACTGAAAAAGCATTTTTTTAAAAATATTGGCCCGAATTTCGATGAAACTTCAGTAGCTTACATAGACATAGGAAGTGATTATCTTCCTTGATTATTGTTGTCAAACATCCCGTAGTTTTGGTGAAAAATCATAATTTTCTAAAAAAAGAATTTCAAGAAATTCAATATTTTTTTGGTATTTCTAATTTATTTGATATCCTAATTTGTGATTAGTCTTTTGCTCGTGTCAAATAAGCAGTTGCCTTAGTTTGAAAAGGATCAAAATAATCAAATTTTACGTTTGTCTAAATCATTAAAGTTTCAGAAAAATTTTTGGCAAATTTGTTTATTGCTATATACATAAAGTCATCAACAGACAGATCTGTTACGTTCTATCAGAACTCATCAGTGTGGCTAGACATATTAGCTTCCCGTAACTGGGATCGAAACCCGCTAGACTCAAACGCCAATCCAAGCTTCTGCCCGTCAGCCACGAGGAAACAGTAGCAAAAAAGTAAATTTTAAATGGTTATGAATCACAATTACTATTGTTTACATTCATCCGCTTAACGGCTACCGAGACCTCAATTCATATATGAAGAGCTTTGCAACAAACGCTAATGGCAACGCGATTACGTCATTCGCTTAGAGAACTCAACCCTACGGTTGATATATATATATATATATATATATATATATATATATATATATATATATATAGTATTTAATAAAAAACAAATATATATATATATAATTTATAGTAATTAACAAAAAAAACAAATATATATATATATATATATATATATATAATTTATAGTAATAAACAAAAAACAAATATATATATATATTTATATAGTAATTAACAAATAACAAATATATATATATATAATTTATAGTAATAAACAAAAATATATATATATATATATATATATATATATATATATAATTTATAGTAATAAACAAAAAACATATATATATATATATATAGTAATTAACAAATATATATATATATATATATATTTATATATAATTTATAGTAATAAACAAAAAACAAATATATATATATATAGTAATTAACAAAAAACAAATATATATATATATATAATTTATAGTAATAAACAAAAAACAAATATATATATATATATAGTAATTAACAAATAACAAATATATATATATATATATATATATAATTTATAGTAATAAACAAAAAACAAATATATATATATATATATATATATATATATATAGTAATTAACAAATAACAAATATATATATATAATTTATAGTAATAAACAAAAAACAAATATATATATATAGTAATTAACAAAAAAACAAATATATATATATATATATAATTTATAGTTATAAACAAAAAACAAATATATATATATATATATATATATATATATATATATATATATATATATATATATATCATATTTTCTGGCTTATAAAACGCATATGGTTATAAGACGTACCTCGATTTGAGCAGGCCTTTAAAATTAGAAATAAATAAATAAATAGCTTTAAACTACAAATGTTAGGTGATAGCTTTCGCAGAACATTTATAGCCATCAGATCATTTTTAATTGATTTTCAGATCCTATTTAAAACTTATTATTTCACTTTGAAAAAACTTAACATTTAGTGGGACCAACCAGAAATGCTCCTTCTCAGAAACACAAGAGTGTCGATTTAAGATGTAAACAAAACCGAAAGTCGGCTTTATATAAATATGTATATATATATATATATATATGATGGCTGTCTTCTAGGTTTCGAGCGTGACCACCTCCTTTCCTTCATGTCCTCTACGCCCTTAAATTGTATATGTTCGTAGGTGACTCTTCAGGGCAGCCAAACTGCGACGGATTTTGTCACAGATTTGGCACAACCGATCAGTTTTTGTTTGCAGTGATATTATTTGGGTCCAAGATAGATATTGCATATTTAGGCAGATGGATTTTGAGACCACCAAGAGATAGGCACAATTTTCCACATATGTCACAGTTAGCGTGAGGAATATATATATATATATATATATATATTCTTTAAGAAAAAAGCAAAACCGGTCACATTAGGATTATAAATTTATTTCCATACTGTTATGTGTTTTTGATAAAATTAAAAAAACACGAAAAAAAATTAACAGGACTTCTTCAGATCTTATGGATAAAAAAAATTCAGAATACACACAGGAAAGAAGGGTGGGAGGGGATAGAAGAGGGGTGAAGAGTTTTATCCTCATTTAGCCCACATGAGATCTGAAGAAGTCCTGTTAATTTTTTTTCATGTTTTTTGATTTTATCAGAAACACATAACAGGATGGAAATAAATTTATAATCCTAATGTGACCGGTTTTGCTTTTTTCTTAAAGAAATTATTGCTCTGTAATGTCAGTTACAGTGAACTCTCTACCAGGAAAATTTAAATGTTCACTGTTGAATGTTTTTTTTGTCCTGATGGAATTACTCTCAACTCCGGTTTAACTCGACCGAATAATACTATATATATATATATATATATATATATATATATATGTGTGTGTGTGTGTGTGTGTGTGTGTGTGTGTGTGTGTGTAATAAAAGGGATGTTTGCAAACGGGAAAGGCGCAATCGGTATTGTAATGTCTGGTAAGATAGACTAGCAAACCTACTCTAGTGAGTTTGATTCTCATTGGGTTCCCCATTCATTCGGCCTTGTGCCACATCTAATCATAACACAGTAAATTACTACATCCAAACCAGAAAAAGATTGCAAGAAAATGTGCTCGACGCTACTGCAGATTTGAAATCCGATCCGTTTCCAACGTTGATATGCATTACACCACAAGCAAAAGTGCATGTATAACATAGCCAAATACGAATACGTGAAATACACGAACATGTATAATATGCATATGCATAGGAATCCCGAAATACTAACGACTTTCTTTAGTTCAGTTACGAAACTTTTATTACCTTCCTGACTTTTAGGTTTTTCGACACGAGGAGAGAGAGACACAATTTTTACTATGCTGACTGTTCCATCTGACCCAACAACGCGCGGCGCATCTCGTAGACCCCACTGGACTGGCCTCGCCCAGGTCCAAAAATCAATTCGCTTCGTCCAGCGGCAGATCTCAACTCACTGACCCAACAAACGCGCACCCCGTAGTCCCAACTAGACTCGCCTAGCTTCGCCCCGTCTAGGTTCAAATCTCAACTAACTCTTTTTTTTTCAAAAATCACCCAAAATCCTCTGCCCATCACTTCCGTGCATGACGTCCATCACCTCCCCAGTTTTCATCTTCTCTCCGTGGTTTTCATTATGACATCTGTAATTGTCACACGAGCGTGAACACCTGCGCTCAATGTGTGCCCCAACCCGTGCACTAAGCCGAATAGTTCTAAGCCTAACTAAAACAATAACCAACAAAAAATGATGATATAAAAAAAAATCATTCTGCAATTATATAACACATGCACCGGAGTCATGACTCCGGAGTGCTCGTGTGTATCTTTTCGTTGAATACATTTTATTTGTTCCTATCATCTTGAAAAGCATCCATCGTTGTTTGAAAAATTCCCCCGATATAAAATTCCTGATGAAGGTAATTGAAACCGAAACGTTTAACGATGACATGACATCAAAATAAATTCACCTTTTTGGATTATTCTGTTTTTCTACTATCTTTATATACATATATATATATATATATATATATGATTGTTGGTATATTCTATAAAAGATATATATATATATATATATATATATATATATTGTGGAGGTGTCCGTGGTGTAATGGTTATCGTCGCAGGAAATGGACACGAGTTCAAATCCAGGGCGAGAAAGATTGCATTTCACATTGCACTAATACCCTTGGGAAAGGTATGAATCCAATTATTCTTCCTCCAGCTATGGGTAAATACTCGGGCAGACTAGGTTCTTCAGACTTGGTGAAGCAACTAGAAGGAATACTGTGAATTCAAACCTGTTAAACTCCTCTTAAAAATTGACCTTGTGCCATATCCTGCCCGAGCGGAGAGATTGGTAAATATGAGAAAAGATATATATTTTATAAAAAATTTTATGTCGTTTCTTGTTTGCGAGGGAAGTTTCTCAAATCAAGATAAAGACTGTTAAATAATTGTTCGAAAACTCAGGAATCATGACTCGATTACGTATACTTTTGCTCGTAGAATAATGGATATAGACGTAGGAAACAGACTCTGGCTCAAATCCTGGACAAGGTTTATTTGAAGTTCATATATCGCTTATATCCTTGGGAAAGGTATTCATTCAACTATTCTGCTTCCAGCTATGACTGGGGCAGACTGAGTTTTTTAGTCATGTTGTTATATTCTCATGTGTCGTATCATAACGACAAAATAATAAAGACGCACGCAGGAAGACTTCTTTAACAAAATATTTACCTCTCACTTTATTTGTAACGTTTGCGTGTGAGAGGGTTCGAAAGGGTTGTGTGGGGTTTCACTGTGAGAGGGAGTTGGAGACCGAACAGAAACTGCAATATTTTGATCCAAACTCTTATGGACGTCAACGTTGTGTCTTTTTTCGTTCTCCAGATACTCAACCGGAGGCCCAGAGGCCCACTCTGCTGGGTGATGGCTTTCTTTACTGCATCTTATCAGCATCTTCTCTGGACCCCAACTCATCAGGGCCCCAATGGCCCCTTCGGCCTGATGTGGCTTTCCCTACCACATTTTCCGTCCGATCTCTAACTGCAACTCTCTGACTTCTGTCTTGACTGAGTTATATAATAGTTCAACGCCCACTCAATCACCTACTCGATTTTTGGAATCGCATGTTGGATCGTCATCAAGCGGAAATAACTATCATGCAGTTCACAGGTCACTCTCTTCCGGTGCATCAGTCTATGAGTGTACCATGGGAATTTTTTTTACCTCGTCCCATTTCGTCAGCCAATTTCCGCCCACGCGATTTCCTCTCATAACTGCCAATAGAATGTTTCGCTTCCTTCCGGTGCATCACCTTGGAATGGCATTTTTGGCCGGGTCGAAGGCCAAAATACAACAATGTTATGGCAAACAATCAAAGAGAAGGAAAACTCTAAACCGTCAAAAATTGACCTGCTCGTGTGGAGAGGTTGGGTAAATGCTGTATATTGGAGGAAAAACTGACAACAACGCTTATGTATGAAAATATAAACTCTTTTTTTTTATCTACCAAAGGTCGAAATTGATTGTGTATGACAGGAAAAGAGAGAGTCGGACTGTTATGATTTACAACATATCTTCAGATTTATATCAGGTGGAGATAAATCCCCAAAGAGGCTTGCTTCTTCGAGCTTCTTTTACAGGAGACTGATTAAGGCCTGTATCTAAAACCCGAGAACCACCCCACCGGGTTAGCGCCCAAAATGGCGTACTTGCACTGTTTGAATAACTTCTCTTTCAGCTGACTGACCACCGACTCCTGCGGTTGAAAATATTCACTGTTATATATCTTCCGGATGCCCATGCATTCTTCCTATGTGACTTACATGGAATTTCTACTATCCCTAGTTTAGCTTAAGACACAGCTGCACATCCTGTTTTTAAAATCCACTCTAACATGCCAGTAAAAGGTCAATATTTAAAACAAATATATACATCTACTTTTAACTTTCGTTATTCTTTTCGAAGATATGGGAACGACCATGCCAAGGATAATAAGATATTTTTTGCGATTAATAGATATTTTGAATGGCAGACGTCATCGCATGCAGTTGGCATTCTATTTGAACACGCAGTCCGTTGGTTTGAACGTGTAGCATTCACAGTTTAGGAGCATATGAGTATAATTCACAGAAGCGATGGAATAAAGCACCTGTGTCAGATGCAGTTGAATTGAAATAAAAATCAAATTAAATCAAAATTAATTCGAGTATATCCTGTTCAGAGCAAGATCTTTTTTCAAGAATGGGTTCAAGTATTTGAAGTCTTTTTTACAACTAGAGCTAAAAAGGATTTTCATGTTATCTACAAAAATTTTGGTTGATGTTTTTTAATACCAAATCCTGTTTATATATATATATATATATATATATATATATATACGAGGATCATTAAATAAGTTTCCAGACTTTTTTTTTCGTATGGGGACCAGCATCAACAAAAAGGACAACGAAAATAGCAATTTGAAGAAGAAGAAGAAGAAGAAGAAGAAGAAGAAGAAGAAGACCACCGACACCACCGCCGCCACCAACACCAACACCACCAACGACAACATCAACTTTAGGAAAAACAAAAGCAAAAATGATAATAATAATTAGATGAAGACTAGCAATAACAATGACAACGAAAATAACAATTTGAAGAAGAAGAAGAAGAAGAAGAAGAAGAAGAAGAAGAAGAAGAAGAAGAACAACAACAACAACAACAACAACAACAACAACAACAACATTAGGAAAAATAAGAACAAAAATGACAATATTGATCAGATGAAGAACTGCAGTAACAACAACAACTGCAAAAGCAAGAAAAGTTAAAGACAGAAAAGGGATACCGTAAAAGGATACAAAAAGGATTCGATTCAAACCAGAAAAAGTATATATATATATATAAAGGCAAAAAATGTAAACAAATTCCTTAGATTTTGAGAAATTACAAAAAAGAGAGTCTCTATTCATGAAAAAAATAAACAAATAAAAATGAAAATGAGAAAAACAAAAAAAAAAGGACAATTAAGATCAAAGAAAAAAAAAAAACAGCCAGTAAAAAAATTTAAAAATTTGGATAAAAAAAAAAAAAGTGAAAGAAAGTCTTTAAAAGCGTAACCTTTCAGTATTTATTTAAATCGCTCACTGGGTGGTGAGTGGGTGGGTGGTGTGTTATGAAGCTTGTTGTGGGGGTTGGAGTGTCTGTGGTGATCCGTTTTCTCTTAAACTCACAATGCCAAAATGAGTTTAAGTTCGTTCATTTGAGCTGCCTTAAAAGTTTTGATCCGGCCAATCGAGTTATTTGAATCGTGTTTAATCCAATCGCGCGATTATGACTCCACTAGCCAGGAATTCTTAATGCCAATTTAGGTTCAAGAATAAGATTCGGAAGGGGGGAGGGAGGGAGGGAGGGAGAGAAAAAACTGGGGATCAACCTACGTGTTTAAATAAGACAGAAAAAAATATCAAATAATAATAATAATAATAATAATATTTTGTATAAATTGTCTATCTTAAAATTTTTAAAAATTTATTCGTTACCCTTTCCCTACCTTCCCACTCTCTTTCTCCCCCCTCTCTCTCTTATATCTATCTATCTATCTATCTATCTATCTATCTCAATCTGTTCAGTTCTATCTATCTATCTATCTATTTATCTGAGTCTTTTAAAAATCTGAATAATAATTTTGGTGGGTCCATCTTTGTAATTCAAGTTCTTAATATAAAATAGAAAACCCCGACATAGTAAATTAGAATCCTTCATTCATTCAACCCACTACCCTCATGGAATACTGTGACAATTCATATATATATATATATATATATATATATATATATAATGTGTGTGTGTGTGTGTGTGTGTGTGTTCATCGCTGCCCAGTTTGTAGGGTTTTTGGAATATGTCGACTTCATCTCTGAAGAGGGGTAAGACATCCAGGGAGTGTCTTGTATATGACACTGACCACCATATGCAGAGACTCCAATTTTGGAAATTGGGAGAATTGGAAGTATTCCCTCATTACCATTACACTCACGTGTGCAAAAACTCAGAGATAACAGTACCCGTTAGGGTAGCATCAGGGATTCAAATGGAACATTGTTCTCAGTTAATATACTTGAAAGCATTTCACTTCAGGAAAACATATGACTGATGGTCCGTTTAAGAAAATTGTTACCTCCAAACTATTTATATAAAAACCATACAGAATTTATGTATAAACAAGATTTCGCATTAAACAACCAACCAACATATATATCATTAATACATATATATAAAAAAAATGCGAATATATATATATATATATATATATATATATATATATATATATATATATATATATATAAAAGTGATATATACATATTGTTGTAGGCATGTAAATATTTATATGTGTATATAAACGATATACATAAACAATATATATAAACGATGTATATATATATATATATTATATAGATATATATTATATATATATATATATATATATGTATATATATATATATGTGTATGTGTGTGTGTGTTGTTCAGCGACAGTCTTTCATTTAAGCATGTTTGATTAAATAATAAAGACACATATTGTCTCCATGATTTTATTAAGATCATTTCAAGTTTCCTGAAAAGGGCCCGGGTTTGTGGTAGGATTCGGTGGTTGAATTTACAAAAGGCGCTCGGGACAATTTCGGTAAATTCATCGCCCAATTCTTACCTGAAACCAAGACACTTTACAGGAAACATGAAAGGATCTTAAAACTATATCGACAAAATGTGTCTATTTATTTATTTAATCAAACTGAGACAATTTAGTTTGGTTTAGTTTCTGTGTTAAATGACATATCAACCACCGTGGGTTATTTAATACCAAAGCTATCCTTCTAGAAGAACAGGGGTGGCGCTATTTAACCCATAGCTGAAAGGATAAAGGGGTTCATACATTTCCCAAGGGTATTTCTCCGAAAGTGAATGTAATAGCGCGACTGGAGTTCGAACTCGCGTGCTGCGATTTCGCAGACCATCGTTTTAACTTTTACATCACGGGATACCTCCCCACTGATGGGATGTAGCCCAGGGGACCTACCAGAAGCGATAAACAATAGGGAGGAGTGGCGAGAGAGGGCCAGGGATATCCGTGCTGGTGGCACGACAAGATGATATATATATATACGAGGATCATTAAATAAGTTTCCAGACTTTTTTCGTATGGGCACTTTTATTGATAGTACACACATGAAACTCTAGTCCCCTTCGAAGTAATCTCCTCCGACTATAATGCACTTGATGTACCGTTTCAACAATTTCTGGAAGGCCCATGTGGGAGCGTGTCAATGACCTTCATCACAGCCGCTTTCATCTCCTCAATTGTCTCATAACAACAGCCTCTGAGCATAGGGAATAACCAAAAGTCACAGGGAGCAAGATCTCGACTATAGGGAGGCTGAGGAACTGTGTTGATGCCCATCTTGCTCAAATAGTCTATGACCAGGATGCAGTTGCGGACTGGTGCAGTGTCCTGGTCGAAATGCTACTGACCCGATTTGAAGAGTGTTGGCCTCTTCCCTAGGAATCTCTTCCTGAACTCCCTTAGAACCTCAACATAGTAACCCTAACCCCACCCTAACCATTTGACCAATCAACTCTGGTGTATTGACTTCCTTACTCCTGAACTCCCTTAAAAACTCAACATAGTAACCCTAACCCTAACCCTTTATCCAATCAACTCTGGTGAATTTGTCAACATAGTAACCCTAAACCTAAACCTTTATCCAATCAACTCTGGTGAATTGACTTCCTTACTCCTTCCACACCACTCATCATCCCTCACAGACTCCCTGCCTTCCTTGAATCTCTTATGCCACTCAAAAACTCAAAAACTGATGCTCAATTAATGCAAGATGGTCTAAAAGCAGTCTGAAGCATTCCATACTTTTCTCTGGCATTTTTTCCAAGGTGTTTAAAACTGAATTTTATGGCATTTCGTTCTTTTAAAGTGTCCCCACGTCCAGATTGCATTTTTGAAACTCACCAGCTGTGACAATCAGGCTTTAGTAGGATGTATTCCAAATGCTGCTGTAGCTGTTGATTTAAACTTGAAATCATAAAAATTGGTCTGTCATCTTATAAGATGTATAGCAATAACATACTGAATTTTCAAGAGTCAACGACAATTTTAAATGCCCATACAAAAAAAGTTTGTAAACCTAATTAAATTAACCACGTATATATATATATATATATATATATATATATATATATATTAATCTTTATATCAGATATCTAATTTTGTTGGTGTGAAAAAAAATAATTGCTCAATTTGCAATTTCTACAAACTGATATCTGGCGAAAATTTCAGTAAAAAAAAACAAAACACATGTGCTACTTGAAAATAATCAAGAAGCTCGCATGTCAAGACAAATGAAAGACACAGACAGCTAAACCGTAATAAAGTTCTCAATATATGAGATAAAGCTGATATTATAAAAACAACTCCTACATACCCGAGAGCGACTCTACCTACGTTTCACCAAACGGCTCTTCAGGATCGCACTGGTAAAGTGGGTTAGGATAAAACACATTTTATTGATTAGTTGATAAAATGCAAGATAAAAATTCTTTGACGTACAAAAAGGGAATTTTTTGTTCAGTTTCTCAGATCAAGTGGTTGTTTTTTATGCTAATTTTTGTATAGGTCAGGAGTCATTTTAATCAATTAAATATATTTTATCCTAACCCATTTCGCCAGTGTGGTCCTTAAGAGGTGTTTGGTGAAACCTAGTTAAATTGCTCTCGGCCATGTTGGATTCATTTTCATTATATATATATATATATATATATATATATATATATATATATATATATATATAAGCTATTCTTCAATCCAGTAAATCCGGAGTAGGGAACAATTCCGTCAGGAGTATTCAATTATTCAAAATTCGCTTATTTAAATATTCCTGCTAAAAAGCTCATGATAAATGATATCACAGAGCAAATATTTTTTCAAGAAAAAAACAAATGTTTGGCCACATTAGGATTATAAATTTATTTCCATCCTGCTAAGAGCATTGATATGAATCAATAACTCCTCAAAGATTTAACAAGACCTCTTCAGATCCAACATGCCTGTTAAATTTTTTAGGGGTTGTTGATTCATATCAATGCTCTTAGCAGAATGGAAATAGATTTATTATCCAAATGTCGCCGAATATTGTTTTTTTTTTCTTGAAAGTATATATATATATATAAACGATATGTATATACAGACATTTTTTTATGTGAACTTATATATATATATAGTTTTTATATCTATAGCATATATACATACATATTCTTGTATATAAATGAAATACATATATATGTCGTTGTAGACAAATATATATATATATATATATATATATATATATATATATATATATATATATATCCTTGGAGAGACACACAAACACGCACCCTGTCACATTAAGATAATGAATTTATTTCCATCCTTTTAAAAGCTTTGATATAAATCAATTCTCTAAAAAATTAACATGATAACTTCATATTCAACAAGAACGTTTTTGATGTTCTTGTTGGATTTGAGAATATCCTGTTAATTTTTACTGGGTTAACAGGATTAAATAATATCTGATAGATAGATAGATAGATAGATAGATAGATTAGGAATTGAATTAGATAGATAGATAGATAGATAGATAGATAGATGGATAGATAGATAAATTATGAAGAGAATTAGATAGATAGATAGATAGATAGATAGATTATGAATACAATTAATTAGATAGATAGATAGATAGATAGATAGATTAGGAATTGAATTAGATTGATTGATATATAGATAGATAGATAGTCTACATTTTTAAAAGAAATCAGTTACTTTTACATTTTCAGAGATTTTATGTTAAATTGCCCAAATTCCAGTAAAATTAATTTAATCAAAAATTATCAATTTCATAAATATCTACAAAGAAAAGGAGAGTAAGATAAATATTCAAGACCGTATCAGTGATTTATAAAGCTAAAAAAATATTATCTTCAGATTAGCAAGAATAGCATTATTATACTTTTAGTAATGAAGGAAAATAAATATATAAAAAACACATTGTCATTAGAAAAATTTGGTCAATCCATTACAAAAACTGGTAAACTAAAAGTATTTGTTGATAGAATCATTTTATTAAAAGTGTAAAATATTTCCTAACGATTCATCACATTTAGATACAAGGACCATGTTTTCGGAATATATCCATATCTATATCTATATGTGTGTTGGGGGTGTATTTATATACGCAGGATTAAAGTGGGGTTAACACAACACCTCAAAGACTACAATCAATATCATTTGAGCTTTTAACAGGTGTGCGTCACTATCCTCGCTTTATATATATACATA
>OY757934.1:21004387-21019387 GCA_963585895.1 Sepioteuthis lessoniana
GGTCGGTAGAGCAGGCTGGGTGGTGAAGAAGTCTTATTTTTGTAAAAGCAAGTACTTCTTTGTTAGTGATAGCCGCATTATCTTGTTGAAAAACCCATTCTTCTCCACGTAGACGACGCCCTTCTAGTGCGAGAGATAAATCATTTAGCATCATCACATAATCTGCTGCATTTTGTCGACTCCTGACAAATTGTAGCCTAAGTTTTCCTGAAGATGAGAGGTCTCCCGTGCCAGATCATAATAAATTCTCTTCCACAATGCATTGTTGAGTAATTCTTTTCTGGAAATTCTTTTGCGTGCCTGTACTTTTGAAAGCCATCTGGACTATCGAAATTGAATTTCTTTTCGTCCGAGAAAACAACTTTGCGCCATTTTTTTACCACTCATGGTTTGATATTAATGAGAATATTCTAGCTGTTTGTCTTTGTGCTTCATAGTTAACCTAGGACAATGAATTCTTTTTTATTCTTAATTTTCTCGTTGTTTAAATGCCTTCTAATTGTTCTAGTATTGCAAGGAGCATCCTTTAGAGATTTCAATAATTTTTTGTTGAAGATTTTTTTACGTCGCGAACAATTCTTCTCTTGAATTGTGGTGATATTTTTTCTGGCCTGCCAGTCGGTTTTCTTGTTCCAAACTTATTTTGACTTTTCAAATAATTGCAGATAACGGTTTTACTGCGTCCTGAGGGCTACGAAATTTCTCTTAGAGATTTTCCGACTCTTTTCAGAGCTGTAATCTCACCTTTCTCAAATTCAGAAAATTTAGCTCCTTTAGGCATTTTTGTTTTTGATATTTTAATTAGAGTTTTTATTGCTTTTATATTACGTAGACTACATTAAATAATTTTTTCAATTAAATTAAGTGCTTTTTCTTTAGTTTTTATTGGTAATCTTATATTTATGTAAAAAATAAATTTTGAAATTTAGTGTATACACACACACACACACACACACACACACATATATATATATATATATAAATAAAGAAATTGAAATTTCTTAGTATTTCAAATTTAAATGTCTCTTGAACTAAACTTTCATATATCTGATTTTCATAATTTAAAAATTTTAAACAATATCTATTTCTTCACTTTTGAGGGTAGTCTTGTATTTTTGTCCTGGGATATATATATATATATATATATATATATATATATATATCCACTCAGCGTCTGAATATATAGGTTTTTATATAAGTTTTTCTTTCTTTTTTTTTTCATACACTTATTGACTGTAATCTATATTTGTTGTTTTTCAACCTCAAGTTAAACATGCACAGTCTTCTGATGAGACGGAGAGTATAATGATATTCTCCTGCGAAATAAATTTACAATGACAATTTAATCAGGTTTTAGTTTCCTTCTAATTGCACTTTATACATATATATATATGTATATATATATATATATATATATATATATATATGTAAATAAATGATCAATGGTTAAAAACTTATTGATTGCCAGGAAACATGTAGGCCTATGGAAGATGTGGGCATGTTTATTATTTAAAAAAAAATAAATTCATATATTTTTGAACGACCGGTTTCGTCTGGCTCTTGTCAAGATCTTAACGCCAGAAAAATATTTAAAAGGGGGAATGTAAATGGAAAAAAGTAGAGGAATGGAGAAAAGGGGAAGGAAAAAAACCACTAAGGGGTGGGTAGTAGCAATGAGCAGATGATTAGAGACTAATTACATTCAATCCCAACAAACAAATATATATATATATATATATATATATATATATATATATATATATATATATATATATATATACTGGTTGATGTAGGTTTACATTGGACATAATTCAGTTTGTAAAAAGATTACAGGTATCCAGGAAGGCCATTCACATTCATTTTACACCCAAGAAAAACTGTCGAATTCATTGATTGAAGCATTGTAGAAGCAGCAAGTAAACTTGTATTATGTAGTCATTACTCTTGACTGCATTTGGGTCAATTAATGTTTGTTCGAATGGTTCGAAATTGTAAATCATACCTAACTGGGAATCAATATGAAAAACTTAAGATTAAATAATGAAATATAAATTCAGTGAAATAAAATTAAATAAAAAACCTTAAAAACTTTTAACAGGAAATTTCAAAATAAAAAATGCATAAATTACAAAATACTGAGCACTTAAAACGAGTGAGTTTTTTGCGAGGTTAAAGCTTCAACAATTCTATAATTATGCAAATTTTAAAAAATAACAATGAAAATAAAAACCGATGAGAGAGAGAGAGAGAGAGAGAGAGAGAGAGAGAGAGAGAATGAGAGAGAGAGAGTGAGAGAGAGGGGGAAACAACAACACCTAAGATCAATTGTATAAAAGATTAATTTTTTAAATCTGAAAAAAAAAAAAAATCAAAAACGAAAAAAATTGAATTCAATAAAGCACTTTAAATTGGAGAGTCTGGACGAATTTTTTTTTTTTTTTTTTTTTTAAATTGAAGAAAATAAAAACAAAATTATAACATGAACACACTGAATTATAAAGACTAACGAAAAATTAAATTTAAAAAATAATAATAATAAAGAATAAAACAAGCTTAGAAGTTATTGAATCAATGTAACTAAAATCTAGATGACTGACGGGGAGGGTCTTTTTTGATAGTCTTGTCATTTCACTTGTAATCATTATTCTCGCTGTCGAAGTGTAACGTCCCAAAAAGGGTAATTACGCTTAAGGGACAACGGCAAATGGGCTTCTGCTTTAAAAAAATACATGATAAAAAAATAAAATAAAGTTTTAAAAATTTAAAAAATGGGTGGATGGGATGGAAATAAATCCTAATGAGGATTCTGTATTTTTGAATTTTTTTCAAAAAGTTTTCTTTTTCGATTTTAATTCAAAAAGAGTAGGAGTATTTAATTGGTTGTATTTTTTTTTTCTTTTTGTGCATTTTTGGTCTGTATCTTTTTTTTTTTTTTTTTTTGTTGTTGGGCAGTTTTATTTCGGGTTACCGCTAAATGAGCGAAAGGAAAAACCTTTCAAATCACAGAAAAATTTTAAAAGACATAAAAACAATGAATGACTGCGATTGAAATGAAGTTGCATCCCTCTCTAAATCCACCCATTCTCGATGTTTGGCTAGTTGACTCTCTCAGTCTTACTCACTCCTCACTCACTCTTTCTTTCTTTCTTTCTTTCTTTCTCTGTCCATCTGATCACTCACACACTACCTATCTATCTATGGGATTATCATATTTACCAACCCCTCCGCTCGGGTAGGATATGACACAAGGTCAATTTTTAAGCGGAGTTTAACAGGTTTGAATTCAGAGTTTTCCTTCTCCTAGACTAGTTGCCTCACCAAGGCTGAAGAACCTAGTCTGCCCTGCTATTTACCCATAGCTGGAGGGAGAATAATAGGATCCATACCTTTCCCAAGGGTATTAGTGCTATGTGAAATGCAGTTAGTCTCGTCCAGAATTTGAACTCGTGTCGCCGTGTCCATTTCCTAGGACGATAACCATCACACGGGCACCTCTATCTATGGGATTATATTGTATTGGTTACCTTCGTAGCGAATAGACACAGTAGAAATTTACTAAGCTTTTTGCTTAGATGTGGCACAAAGCCATGTGAAAGGGGCACCCAATGAGACTCGAACTCACTCGTGTAGGTTTGCTAGCCGAGCTTGCTAACCATTACACAACCAGATGCGCCTAGCGAATAGACACAGTGGAAATTTACTAAGCTTTTTGCTTAGATGTGGCACAAGGCCAAATGAAAGGGGCACCCAATGAGACTCGAACTCACTCGTGTAGGTTTGCTAGCCGAGCTTGCTAACCATTACACAGCCAGAGGCGCCTAGGGAATAGACACAGTGGAAATTTACTAAGCTTTTTGCTTAGATGTGGCACTAGGCTATATGAAAGGGGCACCCAATGAGGTCGAACTCACTCGTGTAGGTTTGCTAGCCGAGCTTGCTAACCATTACACAACCAGAGGCGCCTAGCGAATAGACACAGTGGAAATTTACTAAGCTTTTTGCTTAGATGTGGCACAAGGCCATGCGAAAGGGGCACCCAATGAGACTCGAACTCACTCGTGTAGGTTTGCTAGCCGAGCTTGCTAACCATTACACAACCAGAGGCGCCTAGCGAATAGACACAGTGACCCGTATTCAAATCCTGCTTACAGTTATGAGCAAATTATAATGCAGACTGAGCTCTTTCTCTTTGATATTGCAAACAGTCTATTTGAAGGAAAACTCTGAATCCAAACCTGTTAAATTCTAATTACATTTGACCGTGTCGCATTCCTCTTGTAAGGAGAGTTTAAGGAAATACATACCTATCTATTGGAATTAATTGCTCGGGGGTTGAGCACTCTGACGAAGGAATTTTCGACTGCTGCTCGTATAATGCAAAGCTCTTCGAACGATTTGGCACTCTGGTAACCGGTAAGGTATAAATAAATGTAAACAAACAAAACGCTGTTGCTGCTGCTGTTGTTGCTGCTGTTGCTGTTACTATATAATAAATTATAATTCCCTTGCCGATGTGGTACGCTTGTTGGCCGAGCGGTCTGATACCAAGTCTAACGGGAGGTTGGGCGCGTTTCAATCCCAGCTTCAAGCGTCCTACATATCTAAGCACACTGAAGAGTTGTGATACAACGATACAATCTGTCTGTGGATGACTATATATATATATATATACATTACAACAGTGTATGGTGGTCGCTAACTTACTTGCTACGTTTTAGGCAGACAAAATGCGGTATGATTTGGAAATGGTAAAATATCTGTAATAGAACTTCTCTGCATGATGATTGACGTTTAAAAACGGCATGAAACCACTAGTCACAGATAAGCATCTATGCTATTAAATATACATAAAAACTAATACATATTTATCTATTTATTATTATCATTATTTGTTCTCTTTGGAGAGTTCTTCACACCAGCGTTAGCTAATGGTTTCTGACTGGAGTTTGAGTGACAACGAGTCTTCTCAAGTCTCCAGGACTCTTCTCAGTATTCTGACCGATCTTAATAATGCAGTAGTAGTTGCACTAATCCTTTGGTGACAGTACCAAGAGGACCAATTAGAATTGGTATTATCGTCGCTTTCACGTCCCACAGTTTTTTCAATTCCCTAGCAAAGGTCGAGGTACTTATCCCTCTTTTCTCATTCTTCTAATTTCACTCTGTGGTCCGCCGGGACAGCAAAGCCCACAATTCTACAAGTTCTCTTTTTTTCTGTTGATTATGAAGCGTAGTTTCTTCCAGGCAGCGGTCGTATCGATACTGCTGTATGGATGCACTACATGGACGATAACTAAACGGCTGGAGAAGAAGCTAGACGGCAATTACGCCAGAATGCTGCGAGCAATACTGAACAAGTCCTGGAGGCAACACCCCAAAAAGCACCAACTATACGGCCACCTGCCTCCTATCACGAAAACTATCCAAGTTAGACGAACCAGACATGCAGGACACTGCTGGAGAAGTAAGGACGAGCTCATAAGTGATGTACTCCCATGGACCCCACATATGGCAGGACAAAAGCAGGACGACCAGCTCAAACATACATTCAGTAGCAATATTGTACTGAATTTTCGAGAGTCTACGACAATTTTAAATACCTGTAGAAAAAAATTCTGGAAACTTATTGAATGCGCCATGTATATATATATATATATATATATATATATATATATATATATATGCTAACTCATCATCACACCCCTACCACAGTAACGGAGACAATAAATACAGGAAATCCAAAAACTCTAAACCAAACACTACATGACAATGACTCATGTACCGCAAATACACAAACGCAAAGACTGACCAAGAAAAAAAAAACTAATGTAGATATTAAAACAATCATGTTTGAAAAGAAAACCACATTGCTTTCTCTCAGGAACCAACACTGGAAAACAGTCAAGTTCGAAACTGAGAAACTAAACGACTTGTTGACAAATATCCCGATAAGCGAAATCACGGAGTTTAACGATTTAATATACGCAGGAGCAAAATCAGTTTATAAAAAAAATCGGAGTCCTCTTGAAGACCACAGACAGAAAGTCAAAACCCAGGTTGGAACTCAGACTTGAATTGCAGATAAATAGACCTCGACAATAAGCAAGAACACTAAAACGGAACATTAAGAAATAATCGGACGAAACTAAAAAAACACGGCAACTAGAACTCAAAAAAAAAAGGGGGGGAGATTAATCAAAAACTACTTGCTAAAGAAGGAAGGCTAAATAGATACCTAGACAATGGTCCCAAATGAAAGACTGGAGGAATTGGAAATTAGATCATTCAGATTATACCATAGATGACATTGACCAAAATATCTAGAAGAGTTCTGGTGACATAAGGAGACATGATCTCACATAGACTCTCATGAAAGACCACCAGATTACGCTGGTGCGAACAATTTACGATAATAATAATAATAATAATAATACATTAAATATCGGTTAGACGATTAGACCTAGTGATAGTCAACAAAAAAAAGAGAACCTGCCGAATTGTGGAATTTGCTGTTCCGGCTAACCACAGAGTAAAACTGAAAGAAAGTGTTACGAGTAATAAATACCAAGACCTTGCTAGAGAACTGAAAAAAACTATAGAACATGAAAGTGACGGTGGTACAGTTACCAAAGGATTGACAGATGGACTGGAGAACGTGAAAATAAGAGAACGAGTTGAGACCATCCAAACGACAGCATTGTTGAGAGCGGCCAGAATACGGAGAAGAGTGGTGGAGACTTGAGGAGACTTGAGATCAATCGGACTCCCGAGAGAAAACATCGTCTGACGCTGGTATGAAAATCTTTCAAGGGGGAATAATAATAAGAGCATGAAACTGACTGTGATAGCAATTGTAATTGGCGCGCTCTGTACAGTCGCCAAAGGATTCGTACAAGGACAAGAGGACTTGAAAATAGAAAGCCCAGTGGAGACCATCCAAACTATAGCATTTTTTAGATCGACCAGAATATTCAGAAGAGTCCAGGAAATTTGCTGTCACTCAGACTCCAGGGGAAACCTATCAGCTAATGCTTGTGTGAAAAACTCTTAAATAAGGACTAACTGTACGGCCACCTGCCTCTTATCATGAAAACTATTCAAGTTAGACGAACCAGACATGCAGGACACTGCTGGAGAAGCAGGGACGAACTCATAAGTGATGTACCCTTATGGACCCCCACACATGGCCGAGCAAAAGCAGGACGACCAGCACGAACATACATTCAGCAACTATGTGAGGATACGGGATGTAGTACAGAAGACCTGCCAGAGGCGATGAACGATAGGGAAAAGTGGCGATAGAGGGTTAGGGATATCCGTGCTACCAGCACGACATGATGATGATGATGCGAAAGCAAAAATAGACAAGACCCAACAAAATAGATGTAGTAATAAAATTTCACTGAAGGAGCCTTTCAATTTAGCTGTGATTGAATGACCGGTTTATTTGATTATATATATATGTATATATATGCTAGGATAGCTTGGATATAGAACTTATTTGGCTTGGTAACTGCCTAAATTTTATATCAGACCTAACTGGTAATCGTTGGCGAGAAAATGTCATTTACCTAAGGTCGCGTTTCTATGTCTTCTCAATCCTAACTTATATATATATATATATCATCATCAAGTCACGCTTCTAGCTTGGTTTATCCCGACTCTGTCTCTCCATCCGTCCCTATCGTTCTTCACTTTCGGCTGTTCCTCAAAACAGCCTTCTATGATTGCGCAGAGCTGTTGTAGGTGAGTTCTTACTGGTCGACCAGCATTGGCACGTCCATGGAAGAACGTCACTTACTTCTCCGACAGTGTGTCGCATATCTTGTTCGTCTTAGTTGTATCGTTTTAGTGATAAGAGGTACGTGGCCGTACAGCTGTTGTTTAGTCAGGTGCTGCTTCTAATATTTCTTCGATATAACTTGTAGCATTCTTGTGCAATTCTGATCTACTTTTTTCTCAAGACGTTTTGCCAGTGTCCATGTGTTACTTAGAAAACGGCATTTCTTTCAGGCACACACACACACACACACACACACACACACACACACACACATATATATATATATATATATATATGGTGTCACAATATACAAGGGACCCATGTGACTACTAAGAACTCTACTACTAATAATGTTCCGTTCTTTTTCTTTCAAATTTGAAAATAGTATACTATAACAACTATTAATCTTCAATCACAAGACGTTGGACAAGAGAGGAAAAAATATTTTGCCTTATTACTTATTTGAAGAGAAAATTATTCAAAACCCACTCGAAATAGATGCAAACTATTAATATGATAATCATTTATTACTGAGACAAGAAACTAAAATAAAATTGCATGTCCTGGAAGGCGATTTAATAACAATTAAAAAAAAACATTGATTCGATGTCTCTAGCTCAAAGAATGCATTTTTTCCAGAACGTGTTCCAATTGACAACCATCGCACTTGTTTCATTAATAAATACTTATAATATTAATGGGTTTCATCTATTTTTAGACACTCTGTATAACCATGACTTTAGTTTTAACATGAATATATATAGTCATCCACAGACAGATCTGTTTCGTTCTATCAGAACTCATCAGTGTGGCTAGACAGTATCTCCCCGCAGCTGGAATCGAAACCCGGTTGACTCAAACACTAAGCCAAAGATTCTAACCATTTAGCTACGAGGACATATTAGCTATGAAGTACATTTTTAAACGCTTATGAATCACAATTACTATTGTTTACATACATCCGTTCAAACGGCCGCCGAGATCTCAATTCAAATACGAAGAGACTTGCAAAGGCGCTAATGGCAACACGATTACTTCTTCGCTAGAGAACTCGACCCTACGGGGGTAGGGGAGAACATATATATATATATATATATATATATATATATATATATATATATATATATATATTCAATAAGAAAAAACACAAACCGGTCACATTAGGATTATAAATTTATTTCCATCGTGACCGGTTTGTGTTTTTCTTAATGAAATTATTGCTCTGTAATGTCTGTTACATTGAGCTCTTTACCAGGAAAATTAAAATGTTCACTTTTGAATAGTTTTCTTGTCCTGATGGAATTACTCCCAACTCCAGTTTAACTGGACCAAATAATACTTATATATATATATATATACATATGAAATGTTTAATCGCTGATGCGAATTTCTATTTGCAGTACCTAGAGAGAATCCAACTCACTACCTGGGTAGGATATGTTAATTAAATCTAGAGAATATCTAGAACTTATTTCCAGTTACGAGCTTGTTCAAAAAATTCTAAGCTCCACCCGGACTTTAGAATACACTAACTGCATCACTGCAGAGGTGTAATACTCCCCCAACGAGTGTCCTGGATATGATACTAAACAATCTGATGCTGAGGGTCCAGTAATGCTGGAACTTTGGCGAATGCGGAGTACCTCTTTTTTGCCATCGCTCCCAGGTCCACTCTGGCCCATAGATGGGTCAAATAGAACTAAACTGTGTACTTATGCCACACTGAATTATTTGCAATAGAATTGTTTTGACTTTTAACTGTGTATAAACAAAAAGTTATAATAATAATGAATTATTTATTCCCAGGGACTTTTGGTCATTCCCTAAGCTCACAGGCTGTCGTTATGAGAGAATTGAGGAGATGAAAGAGGCTGTGACGAAGATCATTGACACGCTCACACAAGAGGACTTCCATGGTGTCTTCCAGAAGTTGTTGGAACGGTACAAGTGCATTGTAGCCAGAGGAGATTACTTCACAAGGGACTAGAGTTTCATGTATGTACTATCAAAAAAGTGCCCATACGAAAAAAGTCTGGAAACTTATCGTATGCACCTCGTAAGTTGGCGACCGTAGTCGAGGGGGATCCAAAGGCTCCCTTTTCGATTGCTACGACACCAAGGTGTAGAGGAGGGCGCTACTCCTTTCCCTGGATTGCTCCACTTTACTCTTGATCCTTACGTTATAATGCTGAGCGTTAAGCTCGGTAGCATGAAGTAACATTTTTGAGTATTTGGTATGACTCAACCAGGGATTGAACCCAGGTCACCCGGGCCATTGTCGGACACTCTAAACATTATGCCAATGTCCGGTAAGTAAAGATGTCGACCTTAGTAGAGGGTGATCCGAAGTCTCCCTTTTCAATAGCTACTACACTGAGGTGTAGGGGAGGGCGCTATCAATTCCCTTGATTGCTCCACTTTACCCTTGATCCTTACCTTTTCATGCAGAGTGTCAAGCAAAGCGACATCAAGTACTACTTATTGAGTCTTTGGTAAACTGACTTAATTTGGCGTTAAAGGGTTGATACGCCGTAAAACAAAACAAAAGAACCAACAAATCAATCTTGATTTTAGATTTGTCATATATTTTTGTATAGTTTCGGTTTGGTTTGGTTAGATTGAATTCATATAGAGACCATTGTAAGTTATTTTATGCCAAATCTCTTTATATATATATATATATATATATATATATATGAACTAGTCACCTTCTACGATGAGTTATCCTCATTAGTGCGTAGCATCCCGAAACACAACATGTTAGTCATTGGCGGAGACATGAATGCCCAAATCGGGAAAAACGGAAACAACAAATACAGCCTCCACAACACGTCAAATAGGAATGGCCAACATCTAACAGATTTCATGATAGAAAATAGATTTGTATGCCTCAATACAAACTACCAAAAAGAGAGGGCAAACTATGGACATACACGTACGCAAACAATACTAAAGCACAGATAGACTACGTCCTTATGAACAAGAAATGGAAGAATAGTGCATTGAATTGCGAGGCATACTCCTCTTTTGAGGGTGTGTCCACCGACCACCGAATAGTCACGGCGAAAATACGGTTAAGCCTACGAAAAAACGCAAAACGAACAGCGACCACCAAACACTATGACTGGGCCCTATTAAACAACAAAGATGTAAGAGATAAATACGTATTAGAATTAAGAAACAGATTCGAAACACTACAAGAAAAGACGGAAAAAAGTACACCAAACGACGAATACGAAAATTTCGTCAATGCACACCTCGAGGCAGCAGTAAAATACATTCCAACAAAAATCAAAGCTAAATATAGAGTCCCATGGGAAACTTTAGCGGTGAGAGAAAAACGTGCACTAGTGAAAACAGCCTCCAAAAACTATCGAAAAAACCCAACAAACACAAATGCCTTAAAACTAAAAACGGCACAATATCAATTAGCAGGCATTTATATAAAGGAACAGACAGAATACATTCAAAATCAGATAGATAAGATTAGAGACTCGGTGGAAGATAGACAATCTAGAATAGCCAGGCAAACAATAAACGAAGTGAGCAGAAGAAAGAACACAGCCAAAGCAAAACTTAAAGCAGCAAACCAACAAGAAAAAATAAAACTGTGGAAACAGCACTTCGAAAACTTACTTGGAAACCCACCAAAAATAACACATGAACCAATCACCAGAATAATTAGCAAACAATTAGACATTAAACTAGGACCGTTCACACAAGAAGAACTCGACTCGGTTCTCAGAAAAATTAAAAATAGGAAAGCTGCAGGGCTGGACGAAATTCCCCCGGAAGTATGGAAGACCAGACAATTCGACGACATACTGCTCCGACACTGCAACGCAGTATACAATCAAAATCCGATAGATAGATGGATGAAGGGATGCATACTCCCCTTCCCTAAAAAGGGGGACCTCGGATTAGCCAAAAACTACCGAGGCATAACACTTACATCCATAGCTGCCAAAATCTACAATGCCCTACTACGAAACCGAATAGAACCCAAAATCGACATCATACTTAGAAAAAACCAAAATGGCTTCCGAAGAAATAGATCCACGACCTCACAAATATTAACCATCCGCAGAATCCTTGAAGGTGTACGGGCAAAGAACCTACAAGCGACATTAATATTTGTCGACTTTACCAAGGCTTTCGACTCCATTCACAGAGGAAAGATGGAACAAATCCTACTAGCGTACGGCATACCTAAAGAAACCGTAGCGGCAATAACGATTCTCTATAGAAACACTAAAGTAAAAGTACGATCACCGGATGGAGACACAGAATACTTTGACATTGTAGCAGGATTACTACAAGGGGACACGCTGGCCCCGTACCTCTTTATCATTTGTCTAGACTACGTACTTAGAACATCGATTGACAAAATCAAAGAGAATGGCTTCGAACTGACGAAGAGAAGAAGCAGAAGATACCCTGCAACAACAATTACCGACGCCGACTACGCCGATGACATAGCGATACTGGCAAATACACCTGACCAAGCCGAAACACTTCTGCATAGTTTCGAACGAGCAGCAGCAAGCATATGTTAATGCACACAAAACGGAATATATGTGCTATAACCAAACGAGGGACATCTCCACTCTAGAAGGAACCCCACTTAAACTAGTAGACAAATTCACGTACCTAGGAAGCAGCGTCGAATCAACCGAAAAGGACATCGAAACGAGGTTAATGAAAGCATGGACAGCTATCAATAGGCTATCGATTATATGGAAATCAGACCTAACCGATAAAATGAAACGCAGTTTCTTCCAGGCAGCGGTCACATCGATACTGCTATATGGATGCACTACATGGACGCTAACAAAACGGCTGGAGAAGAAACAAGATGGCAATTACACAAGAATGCTGCGTGTAATCCTGAACAAGTCCTGGCAGCAACACCCCACAAGACACCAACTGTACGGCCACCTGCCCCCTATCACGAAAACTATTCAAGTTAGACGAACCAGACATGCAGGACACTGCTGGAGAAGCAGAGATGAACTCATAAGAGATGTACTCTTATGGATCCCCACACATGGCCGCGCAAAAGCAGGACGACCAGCTCGAACGTACATTCAGCAGCTATGTGAGGATACAGGTTGTTGTCCTGAAGACCTACCTAGGGCGATGAACGATAGGGAGGAGTGGCGAGAGAGGGTCAGGGATGTCCGTGCTGCCAGCACGATATATATATATATATATATATATATATATATATATATATATATATAAAGTGATTTGGCATAAAATAACCCAACCAAACCAAACATACACTCACACACAGGGAAACACATACACACAGACACACACATGGATGGATTTATGGCATATCAATCTTTGAAGGTTATTTAATGCCAAATCCAGAGTATAGATATATATTTGATATTTATGATTTGTAAACATAAGCAAATGAAGTTAAATGGTTCCGAGTATTGCTATGTATCATAAACAATTCAATAAAATACCCATCATTTGTTTACACACAGTTAAATGCTCAATCAGTTCTTTTTCTAACAATTCAATTTAGCATAAGTCATTTGTTTGCACACTGTTTAAATAATCAAACAGTTTTATTTGACTCATGGATAGGACCCTATCAGGTACTACCACTCTAGGCCAGTGTGCACCTGGGAGCTATAACAATAAGGGAGTACTATACTTTCCCTAAATCTGCAAGACTAGAGTCTCACCATCAGATTGTTTAATATCATATCCGGGACACTCATTAGCGGGGTGGGGATCTTACCCCTCAGCAGGGACGCAGTCAGTGTGTTCTACAGCCCCAGCCGACTGGGTTATGATAGATTAGTGTAATATCCAGATCACTCGTTGGGCAGGTGACTTACCCCTCAGCAGAGACGCAGTCGCTGTATTCTGCAGCCCCAACCGACTGGGTTAAGTTAGATTAGAGTAATCTCCAGAACACTCGTTGAGCAGGAGTCTTACCCCTCAGTAGAGATGCAGTTGGTGTATTCGACAGCCTCCGCACCCCAGCCAACAGGGATTACACCTTTGTATAGGCCTCATATGCACAGAAATTAAGACAGAAATCTTTTATTCGTTTTCCATGTTTTAAGAGAATCGGTAGTGCGTTGCCACAACAAGAATGAGCTATGGCTCCTCTTTCTATATGAGGCTTAGAACTATTTGAACGACATTCAGATTTTCCTAAGCTTATGTTAAGCTTTGGGAATATCGAAGCGCCCGGTGAGAATCGAACTCACTATCTGTGAACTGCGACCCCTAGGTTGCTAACCGTTATCCTATGGTTAATTACGTAAGTTTAAAGATTAATCATATAAGTTTGTGGCTTGGAAAGAAAAGAATTGTCTTTTTATTTATCTTGAAAGATTCAAGACAGATCAGATAAAAGAAAGGGATAAAAAAATTGGATAGATATTTTTTTTATTGTTATAATAATAATAATAATAATAATAATAATAATAATAATAATAAACGGATTATGGAAGAAAGTTCAAACGCATTTTGTGAACCATGAACTACTAGCTATGTTATGAGAAGGACATCGGGAGGACATCGTAAGATGCAATAGCCAGCAGTATCATGACAGTCAAGCTTGAAATTATTTCAAAGTGATGCTAATCTCAATATGACTGACTAAGAAGATTATTACTGTTGTCATTTTGAGTCCTTAGTTCATGATTATGATTTCTTTCTTTCCTTTTTTTTTTTTTTTTTTTTTTGTAAAATCTTTTTTTTTTCTTTCCTCTTTATTCTTCCTTCTGTTTTCAATGTGTATTCAAAATCTTAAAAGCCAGGAATTTCCAGTTCACATTTTCTATCAAATAAATTCTATTTTCTTTCTTTCTTTCTTTCTTCCTTTCTTGGTTTCTTTCTTTCTTTTTGCTTGTACGTCCGTCTGTCTGTTTGTCCACTTTTTTTTTGCTGCATTTCTAATTTTTTTAATTCTTTTTTTTTTTAGTCTTGCGAAGGTTGGGTTGGGGATATGAGAAGGTTTTCTGATTTTCCAAAGTTTTATTATATTTAGGTAGAGTGGGGGGATTCTCAAAATAAATGAACGTATTAAAAAAAAAAGGATAAAGAAATCAAATCGTTGCCAGAACGGTTTTAGCTTTTAATCAGTTGTTTATAAGCTTTTCTTCTATATATATATATATATATATATATATATATATATATATATATATATATATATAATAATCTGTGTACGAACGTTTTTGTGT
>OY757934.1:21021887-21029387 GCA_963585895.1 Sepioteuthis lessoniana
ATATATTATTCATGTTATAAATATATTCAGCCGTCATGAATTATGTTGGGGGTGGGGTGATAAAGGAAAGGAAACAAAGAAAATAAACAAACCATTTATTTTCTGAAGACGATGGAAAACGTTAGGAACACGTGTTGAAAAAAAATAACTTAAAGCAAATCCTCTGGTGGATCTTTTTATTTTAAAGTATTTTTTCTCTCATTGGATCTAACAATATACAGTTCAATATTCTATAATATAATTTGATTTTGGCAAGGGGTTATTAATACCCATGTAAATTGTTTATAGTAGGTAATTTTCTTTCCCCAAATCAATTTATAGCTCTATTCTATATTTTTTTAAAACTGATTTCCTTCATTTGGGCTTAAAAGTTTGTTTGTCTGCCATTAGATAAAAAAGAGGTGAAAAGGAAAGAGAAGTCAAATATTGATCTATTTTGATACAGGAAGTGAATGTCATTTGTCAACCAGACAGGAAAAACAAATGGTCTTATCTTTACATAAAAAAGCTAATAAAATTTGGATTAGGGAGATAGGGTGGGCCATAATTTTTGTGGGTTTTTCTAAATCTTCATTAGAAATTTCTCATTATTTCTTTGTCTGAAGATGCAGATCTAACGTTTAAAAAATATCGGATAAATAAAAGATATAATTTTCTTTTAAATTAAGCGAATCGGAATTTTATTATTTACTGCAGAATATTATATTTCGAAACGGATATTATTAGGTACTGCAAATTAAGCGACATTCAATTTCTGGACCTCTACCTCCTCGGCAAAATATTAAGTTCCTCTAAAAACTAAAATGTATTATATGTATATATAAGGGGTGAAGTCCGTATCTTTAGTTTAAAAGAAAGTTCAATTCTTTATTTAAAAAAACTTTCAGAGGCCTACTTATTTAGCGATGATATAAATTCCGTATGTAAAGGTTTATATTAACGCTGGTCAAGTGGGAGAATATTCGCCAATGGCCCAGGAGACCGGGGTTCAATCCCATGTCGAGTCATACCAAGTGACTTTAAAAAATGGTACCTGATACCACCTTGCTTAATACTCAGCATTATAAAGTACGGATCAAGGTGTGAAGTGGAGCAATCGAGGGAAAGGAGTAGGGCCTTTTGCCTATACCTCGATATGTTGGTATGGCAGCTAATGAAAAAGGAACCGTTCGTATCACTCTCGATTACGGTCACCAACTTTACCATCTATAGATTAGTACATTAAAAAACACATACACACACACACACACACACATATATATATATATATTATATATATATTATATATATATATATATATATGTATGTATTATTCGGTCCAGTTGAACCAGAGTTGGGAGTAATTCCTTCAGGACAAGAAAATCATTCAGGAGCTGAACATTTAAATTTTCCTGGTGGAGAGCACAATGTAATTTTTTTACAGAGCATACACACTAGGAAAAAATAGGTAGCTAAATAAATGGTATCGAAATTAATATAAGCATTAATATTTCTCTTAAAAGTTAATTATCAAACTTAAAATGAAAAGAAAATAAATTAAACAAATATATAAAAAAGTTAAATTACCATAATTATAACTGATGGAAGAAATTTGAAAATAAAATAAATAGGTAAATAAAAAAACGGAAATTCCATAAAATGAGGAGGTAACTCCTTAATCTCTTCCCCCTCCACGTGTCTATTCGGTTTTATTTATCCATTGGATCAGAAGAAGTCCTGTTATATTTTTCTTCGTGTTTTTGGTTTACACCAGAAACTGAAAAACAGGATGGAAAGATATATATATATATATATATATATATATATATATATATATATTATATATAATATTCCCAAAAGATTACACCAGCGAAATGTAAATACACATATATATATATATATTATATATATATATATATATATATATATATATATATATATATGCATTTCCGTGGTGTAATCTTTTTGAAATATATATATATGAATATATGTTCGTGATGTAATCTTTTTGAAATATATATATACATATATATATATATATATATATATATATATATATATATATATGCATGTCCGTGGTGTAACCTTTGTGAAATATATATATATATATATATATATATATATATATATATATATGCATGTCCGTGGTGTAATCTTTGGAACTGAATACAATATGAGTTTTCAATCTTTGACAAGGTTCCATGCATTTCGCATATCACTGATACTCTCGGTAAAGGTATGTATACAACTCTTCTCCCTCCACCTATAGGTAAATAGTCGGGCGGACTGAGCTCCTTGGCATTGGTTATGGCAACAAGTACGAAGTAGATAATGTGTTTCAACGCATTAAAAATGACCGCATATTCATAAAAATATAAAGCACACACACACACACACACACACACACACACACACACACACACACACACACACACACACACACACACATATATAAATATGTATATATATATATATATATACAAGAAGATTATATGTAAAAAAAATGTGTTTCAACGCATAAAAAATGACAGCATATTCATAAAAATATAAACACTCACACACGCCTGAGCGCGCGCACATGCATATATATAATATATATATATATATATATAAATTATATATTATATATATATATATATATATACAAGATACATATGTTTATACATATATTCATCCCATCAGCAAAGAACATTGAATAATGCTAGATAGAGCCACTATTAGAAGAAGAAGAAATGAATAAGGGATTTATGGATGATAATTCTACATATATATATATTATATATATATATATATATATATATATATATATATACTATATATATATTCACACGAGTCCCTTCACCCAAGACACAACCTATAATACCATGAACCCTTATTACTGGTATATAATTTTTTAAACAATATATATACATATATATACGAAACAAATGTATTACATATGCGTTTGAAATCCCCGTGCTTGTGTTAGTTCCTCGTGGCTGTGCGATAGAATCTACGGCTGGTACAAAAGTCGGCTGGGTTTCGATCCCATCTACGAGAATCTCGCGTGTCAAGCCACACTGACGAGAATTGGTATACCGAAACAGTCTTTATGTGATATTGTTTATATTTAATAGTGAAATCTTTCGACTAATAAGAGCCGAAGAGTTCACTTAAAGATATGGACTACATATACAGAAGACTTTTTATATAGAGGTGAAAACTGTGTTGAACTAGGCACATTTTTTCATGAACTGACGTGCATTAATTTGCTACATATCTTCCTGAAAAGTTTTCAGATTATAAAATCTAGAGATTTTTCCTTCTCCTGCCTTAGGAAAAAAGTAGGTGTTTTGTCTTCCATACAATTCTACCAAGAGGGGAGAAATGATGGGTTCCTGTCTTTTCAAAGGGCAGTTGTACAAAGGGAAAGGCAAATATGATTTGAATACGGGTTCCTTCATATATTTCCATCTGATTATGTGTGTGCTTATATATATATATATATATATATATATATATTTAAAGATGGTTGTTGTAGGTCCAAAGAAAGAATAAGGATATATTTAAAATAAGATGGTCCACGGAGAGATTTGTATTTTTTGACTTTATTTTGTTCTTACAAACTTGTTATATACTTGTATTACATACGTGTTATATATATGTATGTTTCCAGCTTGTTGCTTTCGTCAGAGAACATGTGTGGCTCAAGGCCTTTTAAATGGGGTACTCAATGAGACTTGAACTCACTCCTGTTTCCAGCATAAATCATTTATAGTAGAAACAGTATGGAGAGGTGTAAGATTCTCCCAACGAGTATCCAGGATAAGACACTAACGATCTGATGGTGGTGTTTTAGAGTTGTGGGAGATTTGGAGGGATACGGACACACTTTCATTGCCATTGCTCCCTGGTCCACTCTGGCCTGGAATGATTGCAGCTAATAGGGCCTATCTTTGGATTAAATAGAGCTAAACTACATTCTTATGCTAAACTGAATTATTAAAATTAGAACTGTTTGACTAAACTGAATGACTTTAAAAAGAAATGTTTTTGACAATTAAACTGTGTACTTACATTTAAACAATGTACTTATGCTAAACTGAATTGTTTGATATGGAACAGTTTTTGACATTGAATTTGTACTTACGCTAAACTGAATTGTTTAATTTAGAACTTTTTTGAAATTTAACTCAGTGTAAACAAAATCTATACTGAATGGGTGGAATAAGAACTGTTTGAATAAACTGAATTGCTTGAAATAGAAGTGTTTTTGACGATTAAACTGTGTCCTCATGCTAAACTGAATAGTTTGAAATAGAACTGATTATTTGTATAAAAATGGATTTGACGTTAAATAACCTACAAAGGTTGAGATGCCATAAAACCCAAACAAACAAAAAAAGCCTCTCCGTCAAGGTCAATCTTTTTTAAGCGACGTAAAGTTGTTTTCAATTCAGGTTTCCAGCTCTTAGACTGGTTGCATAACCAACGCTAAAAAGAGGTTTGTCCTTGTGGTATAATTGCTAAAGCGCTGAACTGCGGAATCGTAGCAAGCAAGTTTGAAATCCAATCTCGCTATTACATTCACTTTCGAACAAATAACCTTGGGAAACGCATGAACCACTTTATATTCCCAGTTATGGGTTAAATAGTACCATTACTGTCCTTCTAGAAGGATGGATTTGGCATTAAATAACCTCCGAAGAGGTTAAACCAAGAACCCATACCAATGCTAAAAAATCCAGTCTTCTTTAGTATTTACTCGTTGATCTCTACAGACACCTGTTATCTTGGTTGATTGATTTATTTTAACATCATGTCACCCCGTCTAGGGTTATTTTATACCTGGAGGTTAGGGAATAACGTTCCTTGTACAAATATATTAAGATTTTTTGTAAGAATTTTTATAGGGCTCTCTTTTTTCTTTTTGTGCACTAATCAGATACGAATCATTTTTAAGCAGATTTTATTGACTCTAACATGGTACATTAACAGGTTTGATCGACCAGGTCATATGTTTTATAGCCACATAATACATATACATCTGCATGCAGAATCATAACAATGACACAATAAAGACGAGCGACACAGTTCTCTAGAAAAATATACCTCTCACTTTATTTGAAAGGGTTGTGTGTGAGATGGAGTTGGAGACCGAACAGAACTACAACATATTGACCCCCACTCTATTAGCCATAACCGCGTTTCTTTCCTGCTCTCCTGGGCTGCTCAACCGGGGGCTTGGGGGCCCAGCCTCTCTGGGTGCTGGTTTTCTCTACCGCATCTTATCTCCAACTCGTCTGATCCCCAACTGATTGAATTTCCACGGTCAAGGTTAATAATATCCTGATATTCCTCGACCGGATGCTCCTGTTATTTACACAGGGCACCATGGGCACCACGGGAATCTCTTTAACTGTATGCTTAAGTTGAATTATTGGTATAGCATTCCACTACTTGGAACTATTTAACTTTGTGCTAATGAATGAGAAGTGTTGAATAGAATAATTAGTTTTGAATAGCAATACTTGTAACCATTTCAAAGCAAACAAATGATTGGTAGAAACAATAGCAATACTTACGAACTATACACTAACGAATCTTATTGTTATATAACATGACATGGATTTTCGGTTCCTTCGGTGACCCAGTGTGCTTTGGCTAGCAGTCATATTTTGATTAGTAAACAGGAAGTGCCTGTGGTGTAATGGTTATCGTCGTAGGAAATGGACACGGCAACACAAGTTCAAACCCTGGACGAGACTGTTTGCATTTCACATAGCACTAATACCCTTGGGAAAAGTATGAATCCAATTATTCTTCCTCCGGCTATGAGTAAATAGTAGGGCAGACTAGGTTCTTCAGCCTTGGTGAGGCAACTAGTCTAGGAGAAGGAAAACTCTGAATTCAAACCTGTTAAACTTCGCTTAAAAACTGACCTTGTGTCATATCCTGCTCGAGCGGAGGTGTTGGTAAATATGGGTAAACAGGAAGATGACAGTGCGTCAGGGCACTCTGGTCGAACAGGTGTGTAACAAGAAGGGGACCATGAAAAAACGATAGAGAGATTTTTATAAAGAAGTGTGTTTCGCTCATCATTATCTTTGCTTATGTTTCCACCTGTATATGTATGAGAGTATACAACATTATATGTATACCCATTTAAATGTGTACAAACCAAATGTAAAATTGTTGCTGTTACATAGCAATACTTGAAACCCTTAAATTTTGGACAAAAAATGATTAATGATAAATAAAATAAGTTGTGTTAGATGGAAATACTTGAAACCATTTAACTGTGTGCCAAAAAAAGATGGAGACAGGCTCGTTTATGAATGTTATCAACAAACATTTTTTGCTAATCTTATAGATCTAAAACATATTTTTAAACAGTATTTGGCATTAAATAACCCGCAATTTTTGAGATGCCATAAAACCCGACTAAACAAAACCAAGCCAATACTACATGTTTCATAGTTGGGTCATCTGTGAGTAAACCGGTACAAACACCAAGTTTAGTCAGAAGGGGGATTAGTCATCAAGATGAGTGAAAAACACGATTAAGGGTGGAAGAAGGTTTTTGCTATCTTGCACGTTATTCATAGAAGTGTTAGACCATTCATTCTCTGCTAAGTTAATAATAGAACAACGCTAAGATAGCACCTGACCGATAAAATGAAACGCAGTTTCTTCCAGGCAGCTGTCGTATCGATACTGCTGAATGGATGCACTACTTGGACGCTAAATAAACGGCTGGAGAAGTTAGACGGCAATTACACAAGAATGCTGCGAGCAATATTGAACAAGTCCTAGCGGCAACGCCCCACAAGGCATCAACTATACGGCCACCTACCTCCCATCACGAAAAATATCCAAGCTAGACGAACCAGACATGCAGGACACTGTTGGAGAAGCAGGGACAAGCTCATAAGTGATGTAATCCATATAGCCGGGCAAAAGCAGGACGGCCAGCTCGAACATACATTCAGCAGCTATGTGAGGATACGGGATGTGGCTCTGAAGACCTACCAGAGGCGATGAACGATAGGGAGAGGTGGCGAGAGAATGTCAAGAATATCCGTGCTTGCGGCACGACATGATAATGATGATGAAGATAGCACCTGCAATTTACGTGTATACTGATTATTTTTACCGGGCAATGGTTAGAGTGTTCGCCAATGGTCCGGTAGATCGGCGTTCAATACCAGTTCGCGTCATACCAAAGACTCTAAAATGGTACTTGATGCCGCCTTGCTTAACACTCAGCTTTATAAGGTAAGGATCAAAGGTAAAGTGGAGCAATCCAGGGAAAGGAGTAGCCCCTTTCCCTACACATGGTTGTAGTAGCTATTGAAAGGGAAACCTTCGGGTCGCCCTCGACAAAAGGGAGACAACTTAACTTTTTATTTTGCTTCGGTTTGTCGCCAGATAATAATCGTGATGATTTAGAGAGTGGTATTTATGTTACACAAACGTTGGCCACGATAATAGCATGATGCAAAAATGTTACCATACGATCTTTTAAACAACCAATCTCTC
>OY757934.1:21034387-21121887 GCA_963585895.1 Sepioteuthis lessoniana
CATTCTGACCCGGAATGGTAGCACCTGATAGGACCTAATCTATGGGTTAAATAGAACTAAACCACACTTGCTTACGCTAGACTGAATTGTTTAATATAGAACTGTTTTGTCATTTAATTGTGTGTAAACAAAATCTATACTTATACTAAATAGAATTGTTTGAATTAGAACTGTTTGAATTAACTGAATAGCTTCAAATAGAAATATTTTGGCAATTAAACTGTGTACTCATGTTAAACTGAATTGTTTGCAATAGAATTAATTATTTGTATTAAAATGGATTTGGCATTAAATAACATACAAAGGTTGATATGCTATAAAAACCAACCAACCAACCAACCATCTCTCTCTCTCTACACCCATTTCTTTCTCTATTTCTCTCTCGCAAACTATCCCTCTTGGCATGTCCTCTTGACGGCATCCATTGTCAGCGCACCGCTAATAAATATAAGACTTCGTTGGTCGGACAACTTGGATGTGCCTGTAGACCCCACCAACGAGTGTCTTTGATATGATACTTAACAACCTGATAATGAGGCTCAAGAAATGCTAGAGTTTGGGGGAATGTTGAGTACCCCTTGATTGCCTTTGCTTCCTCGTCCACTCTGACCCGGTGTGGTAGTACCTGATAGGGTCCTATATGTGGGTCAAATAGAATTGTTCGACATTTAAACTGAGTACAAATAAATCGCTTATATTACATATCCCTACATGAATATGTGAAATAGACACAGAATGTTCATTAGGCACATATAGATAACATAGGAACCCCAAAACACGAAAAACACTTACTACTTCTTAGTTCAGGTACGAAACTTTTTATTACCTTTGAGTTAAAAGGTTTTTCAAGATGAGGAGAGAACTACACAATCTTTCTATGCTGACTTTTCCATCTGCCCCCACCACGCGCGGCACTCCGCTGCAAACTACTAGTCTGATCTTGGCGAACCCCGAAAGTTAACCGTCTTCTTCGGACGCTAAAACTCAACTAACTGACTTTTCTCAAATCCCCAAAATCCTCCGCGCACGCTTCCGGTACATGACGTCATTCACGGCTCCTGGTCCTATTTCCTATCTGGGGTTTTAGTGTGACATCTGTGAATGACGCATCATCCCCGCGCACGCGTGAATACCTGCGCTCATGTTTGCACCTAACTAACCCATGCACTAAGCGAAAGGTTCTCAGCCTAACTAAACCGAAAGGCAAGATATATAAAACGAAATCCCTCGGCCATTATATTACACTTATGCTGAACTGAATTGCTTGAAATAGAACTGTTTAATCATTGAACAGTGTGCATTCAAATGAATGAAGTTTGATTGAATTGTTAGTGATACCTTGCAATACTTGGAATCATTTAACTTTGTTGACTTATGCTAAATAGAATTGTTTGATATAGAACAGCATAATCATTTAACTGTGTGTAAACAAGTGGCTGATGTTTAATTGAATTGTTAGTGTTAAATAGCAATACTTGAAAACATTTTACTGTGATTAAGGGTAAACATGATCATTCGTATTAGATAGATATATGTTGAAACATTTAACTGTCTGGAAAAAAATGAACTCAGGCTCATTCAAAAATGTTATCTAGAAAATGAGTTTAGAAATCATATATTCAATATATATGTATAAAAAAGATTTGGCATTAAATAACCTTCAATTTTTGATATGCCATAAAACCAAACAAAACCAAATCATGTGTGGGAATCTTCAGAATACCTTTGATTATGAGTTCGCCCTTACTTCTTTGACACTGTCCAACACGTCTTGCTCGTCTTATTTAGATTGTTTGTGAGATGAGGTGCAAGTAGCCGTACAGTTGCTGCTTTTAAGGGTTCTGCTGTTAGGAATTTTAAAAATAACTCGTAACTTTATTTTATTTAGTTCCTATCAGGCTTTTCCCCCAGATGTTTCGTTAAGGTTCAAGTGGAGCAACCATGTTCATATGCACACGGCCCAAATCGAATACCATTCACTTTTCGACAGATATATTTGTCTCCAAGATGGGACCCTAAATTGTACTACCACTCAAGGACACCCCTTATCTAGTGACGGGGAGTTTTAGCCTTCTGACGGGATTATAGTCAATGTATTCTAAGCCTCGTCGACACCAGGTTTAATTCTTTTGGATGAAAAACATCGAGACTGAAGATTTGACTTTTTTTTAAAATGTTAGAATTTGAAATTTAAAATTTAAATCAGTCATCAGTAAATTTTTGCCGACAGGCCGCATATGGCCCACAAAGCTTTCTGAATTGCCCTTAGTATTGTTTGTTTCCCAACCTCTCTCTCTCTCTCTCTCTCTCTCTCTCTATTTGCTACCAGTACCTGAATTTGAAAAATTTGACTAAACCACATAAATAAAAATGATTTCTTGAATTTTGTTGAAAGTAACCTTTTCGACATTTAAAAACATTGGTGGATTTTTACATACTTTGTTTAAGAAACAAGAAACGTTCAAAATCATTTTTTTTCTTTTTTTTGACTCTGGGAAAACTTTTTTCTTTTCCTTTAAAAACTTTTTCATGTAACCAATTGAATATTTGGAAAACATTTTGATCTTGCATTTTAAAATCAACTTGACCAGAAAACACGGAAAACTCTTGCGTGAGACATATGGAACTACTGGACAACTATTTCGACCAAATTAGGTCTCATCAGCAGTGTATACTATAATTTCCCCCACTGGAGATCGAAACAGTGACCACCGATGAGAGAGCCAGATGAGAGAGCCAGAATTCTACCACAGAGCCATCGGTCCACATCACATGCAAGCGATGCCAAATTAACTAGTCGTGGCAATTGCACGGCTAAATAACCTTCATGTGTTTTGTTAGTTACATCCATGCTCTTTACAGAGGAAACGGTCACCTCCAGGGCCAGGTCTTCCCAAGAGGATTGGAAATACTCATCCGTGTAATTATTATAATCTCAAGGCAAGGAAATAGATGTATGTTTTTTTTTAATTAGACGAATTATATTGTAAATTGAATTACTATGACCAGTAGGGGATTTCTAACCACAGCTGATGAGCCCAAACAAGGTCGAAACAGCTATTCAGTTGCTCCGTACGTCACGCGCAAGTATTTGCCGGATTTTCTGGTCGTGGTAATTCAATATAATTCCTCTTCTTAAAAAAGAAAAATGTACATCTTTAACATTTTCAGTTGTCTGAATTTCTGAGACGAAGCTTGATTTTTATCATTCAGGGTTAGAGACACTTAGAAGCTTAGGGAACCAACGTCTATAATAACTACACAATGTGCCCCACATAACGATTATAGACGTTGGTTCGCTAAGCTTTTAAGTGACAATCATCAGGTGGTTGCAGGTTCAATCCTGACTACAGGCGAGTAACAATACAGGAATACGTAATTCTTGTACCAGGTTATGGTTAACGGAATCAGAACAAGCGGCCCCCACCATGTATTAAATTACGGACGTGGTTCGAAGTTCCATGTAGACTCCCGTGTTCGACAATAAACACCTGAAGAAAGCAGGAGGACATATCGGCCGAAACTTTGTGAATATAACAATAAAGATGAAGACAATGGTCCGAAAACCTTGAATGATAAAAAAAAATCCTTTCAATTTAAAAGGGAGAAATTAAATAATATTATATCAAGACTTCATTTTTTTTATAGAAAAGATCGTTTTTACCAAAGACAAAAATTGAAAAAAGAAACAACAAAAAACTTATTCAAATTTCTCATAAAGTGCGGAAGTCCCCATGTCATTGTTGCTAAAGTGCTAGACTGTGACGTCTTGGTAAATGAGTTCGAACTCCAGTCACACCATTGTGTTTACTTTTGGATTAATATGTTTGGGAAAGCTACGAACCCCTGTGTGAGAGTTGAATAGTACAACTATTGTTATTCTTCATAGATGACTCAGCTAATGAATGATCACAAAGGTTGGTATCCCATTTTAGAAGAAAACCAACCATATTTCTAAGGCAGATGCATATGCGTAGCGCTTTGCGTTGTTGTGAAAATTGATGTGGCACCTTCAACAAAAAACATTACCTTCCATTTGTAGTACTGTGGCCCGCTAGATCAGGAGCCATGTATCAGGTGGCCCCGCTTTGAAGAAGTGTTTGTCCATCCCTGATTTGACGAGAGTAAAATTAAACAATTTTTATAGAAATTATATTTCTAACAAGGAATCTATCTATCTCGTTATGTTTATATCTATCTATCTATCTATCTCACAATGTTCATATCTATCTATCTCACAATGTGCATATCTATCTATCTATCTATCTATCTCACAATGTGCATATCTATCTATCTATCTCACAAGGTGCATATCTTTCTATCTATCTATCTCACAATGTACATATCTATCTATCTATCTCACAATGTGCATATCTATCTATCTATCTATCTATCTATCTATCTATCTCACAATGTTCATATCTATCTATCTATCTATCTCACAATGTGCATATCTATCTATCTCACAATGTGCATATCTATCTATCTATCTATCTATCTATCTATCTCACAATGTGCATACCTATCTATCTATCTATCTCACAATGTGCATATCTATCTATCTATCTATCTATCTCACAATGTGCATATCTATCTATCTGTCTATCTCACAATGTGCATATCTATCTATCTATCTATTTATCTCACAATGTGCATATCTATCTATCTATCTATCTATCTATCTATCTATCTCACAATGTTCATATCTATCTATCTATCTATCTATCTCACAATGTGCATATCTATCTATCTATCTATCTCATTCTGTTCACATCTATCGATCTATCACAGCCTGTCTATTTAAAATATATAATTGTTCTTCAGCACAGGCGAAAGATAAACAAACTCTTCCCCGTGATTGATATATGAATGTCGTTCAAAAAGTTCTAAGCTTCTCCCGGATTTTAGATTTTTCGTGCATATTTTACATTTGTATGGGCCGCTTTTGTGCGTGAATAAAGACAGAAATCTTAATTTTTCTTGTTTCACTAAGTAAAGTTGCTGTAATGTTGGCAACTGTAGTCGAGGGTGACCTGAAGGCTCCCTTTTCGATAGCTGCTACACCAAAGTGTAGGGGAAGGCGCTACCCTATTCCCTGGATTGCTCCACTTTACTCTTGATCCTTACCTTATAATGCTGAGTGTTAAGCGAGGTAGCATCAAGTAATATTTTTGAGTCTTTGGTATGACTCGACCTGGGATTGAACTCCTAGGCCATTGGCGAACACTTTAGCCATTATGCCAATGTCCGGTACACTAAAAGAGGTAATAAATATTGCCAAAAACAAAAATGATAAACTATAGCTCTTCTTTCTACGTGAGACTCAGAAGTTTATGAACGACCATTGTATATATATATATATATATATATATATATATATATATATATATATATAAATTAACTTTGCCTCCTGTGATAATCTCTGATACGGTGGCTCGATTTAATGCGAAGAGAAGTCACAAGTTTACTGGCCAAAAAGGCAATACCGCTTGTGAAAGAATGACCTTATGTTATCGTCAGATTGGGCCGTTTTGATCCGCCATCAACCTTTACTCTGGAGAGTAAAGTCAGCTTTGATTCTTGACATGTGATCTATTTGCACGCTTCACATGACTTTTCCTAAGTTGTAAGTTCACTCGCCTTTAATTCGGCTTCACTCTCACAAATCTACGGGCAAAATGTCACTGGACCCCATTTCTTGAATATTACTTGGGTGGACAAGTGTATGTCATCCAAATGCTATCAGTCTGTTCATGTCGCCATCAATCGATAAATCGACATTTTCATCTGTCTCTATCTATCTACCAGATCTCTCTCTCTCTCTCTCTCTCTCTCTGTCTTTCTTCTTCTCTCTCCCCAACTATATGCTACCTCTCTTTCCAATCTATCTATCTATTTATCTATCTATCTATTTTTTTCTGTTGATCTATCTTTCTTATTCTATTCATATCTTTATTGCTTAGCCAAGCCTACTCTTATCTATCTATCTATCTATCTATCTATTTTTCAGTTGATTTATCAATCCTATTCAATTCATATCTTTATTGCTTAGCCAGGCCTACTCTTATCTCTCTATCTATCTATCTATTTTTTTCTGTTGATCTATCTTTCTTATTCTATTCATATCTATTGCTTAGCCAAGCCTACTCATATCTATCTATCTATCTATCTATCTATCTGTGTCTCTACCTATGATAAATAAATGAATAGATAAATTAGAATATTACAATGTGGTGGCCCGTTGCGTAGTGGCTAACAAAATACACTGCAACATCTAAGAATGCGAATTCGAGTCGCCCTTTTACTTTCACTTTTGGATTAATACCCTTTGGAAAGGCATGAACCTCCTTATCATCCCTCCGTAGATATTGGTTAAATAGTATCACAGCTGTTTTTCAAAAGGGATAGATTCGTCATTGAATAACATACGAAGATTTATATGCCATTAAAGAAATAATAAAGCAATAATAACAATGATAAATATACCATATTTGACGGCATATAAGACGCACAGGTGTATAAGACGCAGCCCAATTTCAACGGGGCAAATCAAGAAAAAAATTTTAGTGAAAATAAGTACTAATATTAAACGTGATAAAATCAATATATTAAATATCATTCATGGTAACACTTTTAATCTGCAGGATAGCCTTTTAATTGAAAAAACTATGGAACATGCAGGTGACAATTATACCAATTGTAATTGGTGTGTTTGGAACAGAAAGTAAAGGATTACTAAAGAGACTGGAGGACTTGGAAGTTGGCGGATGAGTGGAGACCTTCTAAACTACTACATTATTAAGAACGGCCAGAAGACCGAGAAGAGTCACGGAGACTTGAAGAGACTTGCTGTCACTCAAACTCCAGTAAAGGACCATCAGCTCACGCTGATGTGAAAAACTCTAATGAGTAAATACTACTAATAATAAATGGATCTCCATATCTCGGCTAGATGACGACACCTAATAATAATCAACAAATAGAGAACTTACGTATTGTGGACTTTGCTGCCCCGGCTGACCACGGAGTAAAATTGAAAAAATGCGAAAAGAAGGATAAGTACCTGGATCTTTATTGGGAATTGAAAAAACAGCGGAACATGAAAATGACTGTGATACCAATTGTAATTGGGGCTTTAAGTACGTTCACTAAAGCAGACGAGTGGAGACCATCCAAACTACAATATTAATGATATCAACCAGAATACTGAGGAGAGTCCAGAAGATTTGAGGAGCCTTATTGTCACTCAAACTCCTATGAGAAACCATCGACTAACGCTGGTCTGAAAAACTCTCAAAGGATAATAAGAAGTATAGGAACATGAAAATGACGGTGATACCTATAGTAATTGGTGCGCTCAGTACAGACACCAAAGGATTCGTATAGGGAATGGAAGACTTGGAAATAAGAGAACGAGTGAAGACTATCCAAACTACTGCATCGATACTAAGAAGAGTCCTGGAGACTTGAGGAGACTTGCAGTCATTCAAACTCCATTGAAAAACTATCTGTTAATGCTTGTATGAAAAACTCTCAAATGAGTAAAATGATGATAATTATAATAAATGCTATATGCCCAACCCAGAATCTGTCCTGGAAAATGAAACTCACAAACTCCTCTGGGATTTTGACATACAAACGGAACACCTAATCTCGGCTAGACAACCATACCTACAAATTAACAATTAACTAAAAAAAAGAGAACTTGAAAAATTGTGGACTTTACTGTCCCTGCAGACTACAAAGTATAATAGAAAGAAAGTGAAAAGAAGGATAACTACCTGGACCTTGCTCGGGATTTGAAAAAACTGTGGAACATGAAAGTGATGATTTCACCAATTGTAATTGGTGCTCTTGGTACAGTCACTGAAGGATTAATAAAGAGAATGGAGGACTTAAAAATAAAAGGACGAGTGCGGACCATCCAAACTACTGCATTATTAAGATCGGTAAGAATATTGAGAAGGGTCCTGGTAAAAGAACTAGATGACTTAGAAATAAGCGGACGAGTGGAGACCATCCAAACTGCTGCATTAATAAGATCAGTCAGAATACAGAGAAAAGTCCTGGTAAAAGGACTAGATGACTTAGAAATCAGAAGACAAGTGGAGATAACCAAAAATACAGCATTATTGAGATAGGCCAGAATACTGAGAAGAGTGGTGGGGACTTGTTGTTACTCAGGCTCCAATGAAAGATCATCAGTTAAAACTGATGTGAAAAACTCTCAAGGAGTAACATTATAATAAATGAATGAATAAATAAATAAAAACAGTAGAAAATAAGAAATAAATATGACAGAGTAAATGAATTAATATATCAAAGCCTCGTCCATAACCAAACAGTAAAAAACCAGACAGGTATTCCCATAATTTTCCTTAAACTAGATCACCCTTCAAATCATACATACCCCACAAAACTGTTCATTGAGATATACCCATCTCGTGGGAACCTCTTGATTTCATGATCACACAGGCGAGAAAAGGATTTTCCTCAAGTGCTGTTGACTCTGAGTGCCTTATCATAACATTAATAAGCATAGGCTCTACCTCTGATATTGAGCACTCTTTCATGATAAATATAGCAAAATGCATAATATATATATATATATATTGGGTAACATTCTGAAAGTTGTGCTTCCTATTTATTTACACGGTATTTACAACTTTTAAAGGTCCTGGCCATTGACCTAATGATTAGAGTTTTCGCCAATGGTCCGGAAGACCGAGGTTCAATCCCAGGTCGAGTCATACCAAAGACTTTAAAATGGTACTTGATGCCACCTTGCTTGACACTCGGCTTTATAAGGTACGGATCAAGGGTAAAATGGAGCAATCCAGGAAATGGAGTAACGCCCTCTCCTTGGTGTTGTAGCTATTGAAAAGGGAGCCTTCAGGTCAGTCTTGACTAAGGTCGCCAACTTTACTTACAGGTAACGCAATAACGCCTTCGGATTGAATAAGTTTCCAGCTACGAAAAACTATTTTCACACATAATTGCTACTTGTTTCTTTGCTTTTTTTTTTGCAAGCATTTTTTTTTTTTGGCATGTCAAATTTCTACCTCAAGCTACGGCATCAAAGTAAGCACTACATTTTTTAAAATTCACCGGTTATATAACTTGACAAAGGTAGATATTTTCTCGAGTTTATTTAGCCGATTTGCCTACTTTGCCGAGAAATATTTTTCTTAAATACAAAAAGTGCTCAAATACTCATCTCTAGTGCACGATAAACCAAAAAAATGAATTGTTATCCCACCTCTTCATGCTAGCTTTATTGATTCGCTCTTTTCAGTGAGGTTTCAAGTGGTTTAGTTCGATTTTATGGCATATCAACCATTGTTGTTTATTCAATGCCAAATCCTATTTTAAATACATACTGAATAAATGAGTGGGGTGTCCTCGTGGTGTAATGGTTAAAGCGATGAACTGCGGAATCGTAGTACGCGAGTTCGAATTCCAGTCGCTCTATTACGTTCACTTTCGGGCAAATACCCTTGGGAAAGGTATGAACCCCCTTATCCTCCCAGCTATGGGTTAAATTGTACCATTACTGTTCTTCTAGGAGAATGGCTTTGGCATTAAATAACCTACAAAGGTTGATATGCCATTAAACAAAGAAACCTGAATAAAGGATTGGTAAACATATTTTGTCAATACATTCGGTTAAATGATCAAACAGCTCTATTTTTAAGAATTTAGTATAGCGTAAGTCAACAAAGCCTCGTCCGTAACCATGACTTGTCCGTAACCATGACTTGTCCATAACCATGACTTGTCCGTAACCATATCTTGTGCATGGGAGCCACAGATAAAGACAATAGTCCGAATATTCTTAGCTATGTTAAATTATCAAGCTTCATTTCACAGGCAGATGAGATTTGATGTTTTAGATTTGGTAAAATACGAAAGAAAATCAAAAATCCATTACCTTCCTATCTAAGACCTTATTTTCACTGAAAAATTTGTCCTGATAGCCAACAAGCAAGGTAAACATGATAGTAAGTCTGAAAGAAAAGGGACATTTCTTCAGGTTCCAAGTATTGCTATGTATCACTAAGAATTCAATTAAACATCATTCAAATTTTTACAAACAGTTTAATGACCAAACAGTTCTATTTCAAACAATTCTATTTAGCATTTGTGATTTCTTGCACCCAGTTTAAATGTCAAACAGTTCTATTTGACTCATAGAGAGAGGACCTAGGAGTGATGTACTGCGCATTCCCCAAAGCTCCCTCATTACTGAAGCCTTAATATCAGACTGTTTAGTCTCATAATCAGGACATTCATGAGTGGGAGTCTTGTCCTTCTGCAGAGATACAGTCTGCGTATTCTACAGCTCCAGCCGACTGAGCAAAGAAAGCTCCAGGATTCGACATAAAACATCAGTAGAAACCCGAAAGACACATCGGTTGAAACATTGGGAGTATGACAAAGAAGATCAAGACAATAGTCCGAATATTTGACCCATAGAGAAGAACCTGGAAACGATGTCAATGAAAGGGTACTTCGCAATCCCCAAAACTCTAGCATTACTGGAACCTCAACATCAGATTGTTTAGTGACATATCCAGGACACTTGTGCATAGGAGTCACAGATAAAGACAATAGTCCGAATATTCTAAGCAATGAAAATTATCAAGCTTCATTTCATAGGCAGATGAGATTTGATGTTTTAGATTTGATAAAATACGAAAGAAAATCAAAATACTTTAACTTCGTATCTAAGACCTGGGGATCTTATTTTGACTGAAAAAATTGTCCTGATAGCCAACAAGCAAGGTTAACATGATAGTAAGTCTGAAAGAAAAGGGACATTTCTTCAGGCCAACAAGAGATAACCTCAAATAAATATTTAGCGTGTTGGCGCCTCATATAAATATTTAAACACACAACTTCAAGGCAAGACAACTACAAAAAGAAAAATAATCTCATAAAAGAAAAACAAAAACAAAAACAAAAATAAAACTTTGCAACGAAATATGAACGGTCAAAAGCACCTTCGACCAACAAACCCCTACCCACCGACCCTCCAACAACGCCCTGCGTCTCCCTCGCACTACAATACGATCTGAGGTGCTAATTAGCACCAAAGCCGTTTATTTATTTATTTATTTATTTATTTATTTATTCATGGAATCACTAATGTTCATTTTTCACCTTGCGAACTCGTCTTAATTTAATCAATGAATTTATTTACAGCGATGCAAATGCCTAGTCACGTGCCCTGTGTCTATTTCCGCTTGACACCAAGATATCCGGTGTCTGGACGATCAGAACATGATGACACTCTATTCATAGAACTCTGGTTTTATTTGGCCGCTGACATCTACTTTCGACACACACACACACACACACACACACACATATATATATATATATATATATATATATATATATAAATCTTTCTCTTATTCTCTCTCTCTCTCTCTCTCTCTATATATATATATATATATATACTATACAGATCATAAAAGGAACAATCTTTAAAATCATTATGAATTTACCTTTCGACACACACACACACGCACACATATGCATATATATATATAGTAAAGTAAATTTGGCGACCGAAGTTGAGGGTGACCATAAGGCTCCCTTTTCAATAGCTACTACATCGAGGTGTAGGGGAGGGCGCTACTCCTTTCCCTGGATTGCTCCACTTTACCCTCGATACGTCCCTTATATTGCTGAGTGTTAAGCAAGGAGGTATCAAGTACCATTTTTAAAGTATTTAGTATGAAGCCACCTGGGATTGAACCCAGGTCTCCCGGATCATTGACGAACACTCTACCCCCTAGACCACTCTCTCTATATCTATCTCTCTCTCTATATATATATATAGTACTGATCATATGAATTTACCTTTCAGCACAATCAAGATACATAAGGTTTGGGTTTTTGTTTAATGGCATATCAACCTTTGCAGGTTATTTAATGCCTAAGCTATTCTCCTAGAAGAACAGTAGTGGTACTATTTAACCCATAGCTGGGAGGATAAGGGGGTTCATACCTTTCCCAGGGGTATTTGCCCAAAAGTGAACGTAATAGCGCGACTGGAATACGAACTCGCATACTACGATTCCACAGTCCATCGCTTTAACCATTACACCACGAGGACACCCCCTCAAGATACGTAAAGGGTTAGAAAAAGAAAATAATAATGCAATGTCTGTATCAAAACATTCTACACGTTCCGATTCAATGAGAACACCCGAATTATTTATTTATAAAGTTAGAAATTAATAATGACAGACCCTCTGCTAACAAATGAAATGAAAAGATATGCTGTAATTGTGTCATTAAAGGTTGATCATGGAAATTTAGAAATTACACGTTTTCTCTGAGTTGCAAGATCTTTTGCCCACAAGATACGTAAAGAGTTAGAAAAAGAAAATAATAACGCAATATCTGTATCAAAACATTCAACACGTTCCCATTCAATGAGAACACCCGGATTTATGCATAAAGTTTAGCAGATAATTTATGAAAACTGAGGTCAATCAATGAGGTCAATTGCAAAAAAGTTGCATGAGTCTAAAAAGACAATCAGAAGGAGTGTTCATAAAGACATTCGATACAAATCCTCTGTGATGAAGCGAGGTCAATTCATTTAAAAAAACTCAAAAGAAAATCGCTTAAACAGACCCACAAGACTTTAAAACAACCTCAAAAATCCTGCAGAAACAAGAATAGGTAGCTGATAATCTATAAGACCACATCACAAACAATATTTGGCCTCCTACCTCTCCAGATCTCAAATCACTAGACTCTTATTTGTGAAGCGTTGTTAATGAATATCCCCATAATACCAAAGACTCTTTAAAAACTGCCATAGTTCGAGTAATGTCAGATATGAATAAGGAGCAGTTGATCAGAACTTGCAACCGATTTCGACCTCGAATAGAGGCAGTTATTTGTACAAGTTGTATAGTTGTATTGAATAAAATTAATCAGTCGTTTGCAAACCTCTACGTTTGCTATTTGTAGTCAAATATACTTATTTTCTTTTGTTCAATAAGAGTTTATCTAATCCATAAAATCTGTCCTCAAATACCAGCCGCACCCTGTATAAATAAAACACATACAATGTACACCCCAAATAATTTTGATGAATTTAAATTTATTCTAAACTAAATGCAAAGATTTACAAACTCGCAAAAACTTACACACACACACACACACACACACACGGACACACAAATATATTTATATAAGTTGGTGACCTTTGTCGAGAGTGACACGAGGGCTCCCTTTTCTATAGCTACTACACCAAGGTGTAGAGGAGGGCGCTACTCCTTTCTCTGGATGGCTCCACTTTATCCTTTATCCTTACCTTATAATGCTGAGTGTTAAGCAAGGAAGCATCAAGTACCATGTTTTGAGTCTTTGGTATGACTCGAGCTGGGACTGAACCCTGGTCTCCCGGACCACTGGCGAACACTCTAACTATTATGCCAAAAAAAAAAAAAAAATATATATATATATATATATATATATATATATATCATCGAGTCGTTCTGATAGCATTTAGTTCCTTGACTCTCTCTCTCTCTCTCTCTCTCTCTCTCTCTCTCTCTCTCTCACTTATTCATCCCTATCATCTATTCCTCCGGGAAGATCCTCTAGACCGTATCCGGTGTCCGCACACCGGTGATATAAATAAATCTTTGGTGGGGTGCTAGCACTGGTGTATCCATGTGTAAGAGTTCATAGGAAAACTTCACTAATGTGTTTGTCCTCACTCCACCAGCCCGGCGCAGAACGCTGCATATATATATATATATATATATATATATATATATAGATAGATAGATAATAAAACGTATTTTCCTAACAAATTTATTCGTAGATAACCTTCTTTCTGAAACGAAGGTAAAAAGATTTTATCGCACACACGCACACGCACGCATATACATATATATATATATATATATTGTTTTATGCCATCGAAGAACTTAATTGGTTATTTGAGATCGAACTCTGCTTTTACTTTGCACACAAGTAGTAAAGGATAATATCAAGTTACAATGTTCTGAACATGACATTAAAACTTTGGATTGGTGAGTCTCCAGCCCAGGAACTTTGGGGGAATATGGAGTATCCCTTCATTGCTATTGCTACAAAGTTCACTCTGACTGGGAGTGATAGCATCTGATAGTGTTCCATCTTTGAGTCAAATAGAACTTTTTGACATTTAAACAATTGACTGATATTTAATTGAATTGTTAGTGATACATAGCAATACTTGGAACATTTTAATATGTTGTTACTGTCATGTAGAAATAATAAAATTTTCAACCTTGAAATAGAAGTAAATAACAAAATATCTTTTTGTCGGGCTTCCGCTAATGAAGAAAGATTTCTTCATTTTCTTGAAACGGCAGGAATCAGAAAACATTAAATCTAAAATTTGACCATTTATTATTTCGCATATCTCTATGCTATAATTTCAAGTCCCAACAATCAGTTTATTGCAATTTTACAAACATTGTCGTAACTTCTGAAGGGATATAACAAATGTTTGGTTTGAGAATGGGTATGTGTTGTGACTGAGTTTATCAATGAAAACACTGAATCGGACAAAAGGTTAACAAATAGGTTTATTACCTTTTTGTACAAGGAATATAACGAATAGAATCAAACGCGCAGTTCTTCAACAATAGTAATGAATTCTCAGCCGTGGCGCTAACCTCGTCATTTTATGTCTTTTGTTGGACGAGTCCAACTTTCTTGTAGGGAAAATATGCTCCCTTACAATAGTGTGTCCGTTTACTGGTCAGTGGACTGTTACATGACAGTCTCAGAAATCTATTCTTGTCCTTTTCTGCCCATTTCTAGAACATTGGCGACATTGATTCCCTCACAGCCATTGAATGGTAAAGCCAACATGGCTACGACCTCAATTTCAAGCAAGCCTTTTCCTGTTTTTATTTACCCCTTTCCACATACTGCTTGTTCATTGTACAATATTTGCATATCTTATCTGTTGTCTCACGTTTCTCTATTCATTCGGATATTATTTGTAAGTACATAATGCAAGTATCAAATGATTCTCTATATGTAAATGAACTTATCTCTCCTTCCGTTTTTTAACTGTAGTGGAAATTTTTGAAGAAAACTTTTCCCGAAGAAAGTGCAGCAGCCTATTCCATACGCAACTGAAATTTCAAGAGGTTTAAATTTAAGGACGCGTGAGATATTAGGGCGGATACGATTGTACGGACTCACACAATATAAAAAAAGTCGTTTTATAGATGTTTGGACCAATAGAAATTTTACTGGAGAGAGTGAGTTTTGTGCCTAAAACACTGACTTATAATTTGTTGTACATTTCCGCATATTCAGACTTGTTTCTTTTTTATCACACACACATAAATACACATACATACATACGTATATATATATATATATATATGTGTGTGTGTGTGTGTGTGTGTGTGTGCGTGTATTGTTATTTACTAAGTCAAATTTGACTCAAGGACCGGACCTAGGAAATGTTTAAGCTTGTTTTCTTGGTGTTTATTTAATAGCTATATATATATATATATATGTGTGTGTGTGTGTGTGTGTGTATTGTTATTTACTAAGTCAAATTGGACCGGACCTAGGAAATGTTTAAGCTTGTTTTCTTGGTGTTTATTTAATAGCTATATATATATATATATATGTGTGTGTGTGTGTGTGTGTGTGTGTGTATTGTTATTTACTAAGTCAAATTTGACTCAAGGACCGGACCTAGGAAATGTTTAAGCTTGTTTTCTTGGTGTTTATTTAATAGCTATATATATATATATATATATGTGTGTGTGTGTGTGTGTGTGTGTGTATTGTTATTTACTAAGTCAAATTTGACTCAAGGACCGGACCTAGGAAATGTTTAAGCTTGTTTTCTTGGTGTTTATTTAATAGCTATATATATATATATATATGTGTGTGTGTGTGTGTGTGTGTGTGTGTGTGTGTGTATTGTTATTTACTAAGTCAAATTTGACTCAAGGACCGGACCTAGGAAATGTTTAAGCTTGTTTTCTTGGTGTTTATTTAATAGCTATATATATATATATATATATATATATATATAATACTTAATGCTTCCTGATTTATATCTCATCAATATAAAGTACGATCAAGGGTAAGTGATGCAATCCAAGAAAGGCGTAACGCCCTCTACACCTTAGTGAAGTAGCTATTGAAAAGGTTGCCTTTGGGTTCCCTCGACTACTCGATATATATATATATATATATATATATATATATATATATATATATATATATTGGCAGCATTTCTTCGTTAATACAGATTTCATTAAACATAATAGACATCTTCTGTCTACATATTTTCTTCTGGATCCTTTCGTATTCCCGTATTGCTTTTATCGTATTCGGCGGGAATTGACTTATGTATTTTCCATAGTTGTATGTATCCCTAGTACTTTCTTCCCGATTTTGGGTCATCATCAGGAGAGGATCTATTACAAAAGTGATGTAACTTTTTATTTTTGCATATTACTATTATGTAAGAGCGTCTTTACCTTTGAGAATTATAGCGTTTGCTTTTAAATGGGTTTAAATGTATTCCCTTTTTTAAAAGCTGTTTATTTGTGCTTAGAAAAGAAATTACATATTTTAACACATAAATAGCCTGATAAATTATTAAATAAAAGAAGTGAATTAATAGCTAGATGTAGACATAAGACTAAATTTAAACTATAGACTAAAAATTTTTTAAAAAACATAGAAATAAATAGTGAAACCAGACAAAAAACGTATCCAGTATACACTCTAGGAAAAAATAGGTAGCTAAATAAATGGTATCGAAATTAATATAAGCATTAATATTTCTCTTAAAAGTTAATTATCGAACCTACCATGAAAAGAAAATAAATTAAACAAATAAATAAAAAAAAGTTCAATCACCGTAATTAAACTGACGGAAGAATTTTGAAAATAAAATAAATAGGTAAATAAAAAAACGGAAATTCAATAAAACGAGGAGGTACCTCCTTAATCTCTTCTCCCTTCCCCTCCCCCACCCCCACGTGTCTATTCTGTTTTATTTATCCATTGGATCTGAAGAGGTCCTGTTATATTTTTCTTCGTGTTTTTGGTTTACACCAGAAACTGAAAAACAGGATGGAAATAAATTTATAATCCTAAATTAACCGGTCTTTGTTTTTTTCTTTAAAGATATATATATATATATATATATATATATAGGTATGTATACCCTTTTTTAAAGGCTGTTTATATATATATATATATAAATAGCTTTTAAAAAAGGGTATACATTTCAAAATATTTAAAAATTCTAAAAGAAGGGAATCTTTCTTTTCAATCACGTTTCATCAGAGAAAATTGCCATAATATATGTGTTTTATATACAAAAAGGAGGTGCCGGTGGTGTAATGGTTATCGTCGTAGGAATTGGACACGGCGACACGAGTTCAAATCCTGGTGGAGACTGATTGCATTTCACATAGCACTAATACCCTTGGGAAAGGTATGAATCCGATTATTCTTCCTCCAGCTATGGGTAAATAGTAGGGCAGACTAGGTTCTTTAGCCTTGGTGAGGCAACTAGTCTAGGAGAAGGAAAACTCTGAATTCAAACCTGTTAAACTCCGCTTAAAAAATTGACCTTGTGTCATATCCTGCCCGAGCGGAGGGGTTGGGTAAATATAATATACAAAAAATATTCGCACATTACTTTTATCTGCCACAACAGTAATAAAATCTGCCAATCGTAATTTATTAGGTGAAAAAGAAAACAATATTAGCCATGCCTATCCCTCTGGTTGTCAGTGAATTTTTTTTCGACGTGGTTTTCTTCCTCCCAACTCTTTTCCACACTGACTATTTCCTATGACGTAATCGAAAGGAACGATCCACTTTTTAGAATTTAAAATATTTTCCAATATTCTAAAATGTACATGACGTTTTTATATTTTGCACGTACCACAGACTCACTCTCTCACTCTTACTCTCTCTCTGTCTCTCAACACACATATATATATATATATATATAATATTACCCAACCCCTCCGCTCGGGCAGGATATGACACAAGGTCAATTTTTTTAAGCGGAGTTTGACAGGTTTGAATTCAGAGTTTTCCTTCTCGTAGACTAGTTGCCTCACCAAGGCTATTTACCCATAGCTGGAGGGAGAATAATTGGATCCATACCTTTCCTAAGGGTACCAAGTGAAATGCCATCGGTCTCGTCCAGGATTTTGAACTCGTGTCGCCGTGTCCAATTCCTACGACGGTAACCATTACACCACGGGCACCTCCAAATATATATATATATATATATATATATATATATATGTGTGTGTGTGTGTGTGTGTGTGTGTGTGTGTGTGTGTGTGTGTGTGTGGAGTTGGGTGGCAGTCTTTCATTTAAACAGGTTTGATTAAATAATACAGACACGTTTTGTCTATATAATTTTATTGAGATCCTTTCAAGTTTCCTGATAAGTGTCGTGGTTTCAGGTTGGAATTGGTAGATGAATTTACCAAAATTGTCCCGAGTACTTTCGGACCTTTCTTTGCTCATCATCTTTATTATTTAATCAAACATGCATGTATGTTTAGGAACTGAAGAAATAAGACGTTACACACATTGGGAAATAAATATTTTAAAAATATCAACAGTCGTTTATCAATGTTGATATCGAGGACCTTTTGCTTGTGTCTTACCATATATTCAGATATATCTCTCCAAATATGGACTTTCTATCTTTCTATCATAATTTCTACAAACTCCCATACACACACACACACTCATATATATATATATATATATATATATATATATTATATATATATATATATATATAAGTGTGTGTGTGTGACTCTTCAATCTACTCTACTGTTCTATCTTATGAACATAGGGACACGTGAAATTTCGAGTAGAGTGAAGAGTAATGTAGGAGTATAATTTCAAAATTTTCAGCTTTAACTTTGCTCTAAAACACTACCGCACCTTATAAATCACACACACTCATATACAAAAATTGTCATGGACAGGCGGATGTGTTTCGTTCTATCAGAACTCTTCAGTGTGGCTAGACAGGCTAGATTCCAGAAGTTGGGATCGAAACCCGGTGGACTAAAACGCCAATCCAAGATTCAGCCACGAGGAAACTAGCGCGAGCGAAGGAAATTTAAACGGTTATGAATCACAATTGTTATCGTTTATATATATATATATATATATATATATATATATATATAAACTATGCAGTAGTGTTTCGGCTTGGTTCACAAAACGGAATATATGTGCTATAATCAAACTGGTGATAATCTCCACACTAGACGGAACCCCTCTTAAACTAGTAGACAAATTCACGTACATAGGAAGCAGCGTCTCATCAACCGAAAAGGACCATCGACATGCGGTTAACAAAGGCATGGACAGCCATCCGAAAATGAACGTAATTGTGCGACTAGATTTCGAACTCGCTTACTACGATTCTGTAGTCCAGCGCTTTAACCCAGCTGGACCGTTCACTACGCATATCTGTGATTATATATAATTACCAGCCCTTCCTCAAAGAGCAGGATGTGACACATGGTCAATTATAAAGTAGAGTTTAACAGGTATGAATTCAAAGTTTTCCTTTTTGCAGTATAGTTACCATACCAATTTTAAAGAGCTCAGTCAAGCCTACTAAGTAGCCAAAGCTGGAGGGAGAATAATGGGATTCACAAATCTCCCAAGAGCTATTTAAAAAGACCACAGCTTCATCCCGGATAAGAAATCTGTTTACTGTTTCAATTTCCTTCAATAGTGACCATTACTCAACGACCGTCACCTGCGTCATTGATTACATATGATTTTTATATGACCTTCTTAGTTCATTCACTTCTAAATTAAAAACCGATGTCGTTGATTATATATGATTTCTATATGTCCAAGTTGTTATTAGTTTATTTACTGCTAAATCAAAGAACTATGTTATTGATTATATACAATTTCTATATGCCTTATCTATTATTAGTTTATCCATGGCTAAATTAAAAACCGATGTCATGATTATATATGATTTCTATATGTCTAAGTTGTTATTAGTTTATTTACTGCTATATTAAAGAACACTATTATTGATTATACATAATTTTTATATGCCTTATCAATGATCAGTTTATCCACGGCTAAATTAAAAACCGATGTCGCTGATTATATATGATTTCTATATGTCTAAGTTGTTATTAGTTTATTTACTGCTATATTAAAGAACACTATTATTGATTATACATAATTTTTATATGCCTTATCAATGATCAGTTTATCCACAGCTAAATTAAAAACCGATGTCGCATATTATATATGATTTCTATATGTCTAAGTTGTTATTAGTTTATTTACTGCTAAATTAAAGAACACTATTATTGAGTATACATAATTTTCATATGCCTTATCTATTATTAGTTTATCCACGGCTAAACTAAAACTCGATTTCGTTGATTATATATGATTCTATATATGTAACTTGATATTGGTTCATTTAAAGATAAATTAAAAAGCTATATTATTGATTATATATATTCTTATATGGTTTATCAATTATTAGTAAATTCACGGATAAATCGAAGACCTATGTCATTGATTATTGATACTTTTTATACGCCTTACTAATTATTAGTTCATTCACAGCTAAATTTGAAGCCAGTGTCGTTGCTTGACGGCAACTACACAAGAATGCTGCGAGCAATTTTGAACAAGTCCTGGAGACAACACCCCACAAAGCCCCAACTGTACGGCCACCTACCGCCCATCACGAAAACTATCAAGGTTAGACGAACCAAACAAGCAGGACATTACTGGAGAATGCAGGGGACGAGCAGTGATGTTATCCTATAGACCCCCTCATATAGCCGACCAAAGCAGGACGACCAGGTCGAACCTACATACAGCAACTCTGTGAGGATACAGGATGTAGCCCTGAGGACCGACAGAAGCGATGAAAGATTGGAGGAGTGGCGAGAGAGGGTCAGGGATATCCGTGCTAGCAGCTCGACATGATGATGATGATGATATGTATAAGTTATTATCAATTTATTTACAACTAAATTAAAGATCTATATCATTCATTAAATGCAATTTTATACGCCTTTTCAACTAATAGTTTATTCGCTGGTAAATCAAAGGCCTGCTTCATTGATTATATATACGTATTTGTCCGTTGGTATAATGGTTAGAGTGTTCGCCAATGGTCGGGGAGACCAGCGTTCAATCCTACGTCGAGTCATGCCAAAGACTCAAAAATAGAACTTGATCCCTCCTTGCTTAGCATTATAAGGGGTAAAGCGGAGCAATCCATGGAAAGTCAGTTGCGCCCACCCCTACACCACGGTGTAGTAGCTATTGAAAAAGGAGCCTTCGGGTCAAACTCGTCTACGGTCACCTACATTACTTACTTATATGCCTTATCAATTGTTAGTTTATTCACTGATTAACCAAAAACCTATATCGTTGACTATACATGATCCTCTTTTATCTAATTTGTAATAAACGGTAGTATAGAAGAAAAACTAAAAAGCCTAGGACAATGTCCCAATACTGCCCCCCACCAAAAAAAAAAAAAATTCAGTACCATTGAAAGTCTGACTAAAGTACCTTAATCCTGGACTTTAACTAAGTTAAAACTTAAGAAAACTTAAATTAAAATTACCCCCCCCACTTTTTTTTATGTACACATGGGAAGCAGCATGATGTACGTAAAGGTATTTGAATAAACCCATTGACGACCAAACTCAATACCTAAACAGGTCCTGGACGTGAGTTTGACGACTTAACGCTCAGGATCTTTAGTTCGATCGGGGAACTACTGCTGCTCCTCTATAAGAGTGGCTTCTATAGAAGAGAATAAAACAGCCATCGAAAGATAACCATGACCCACACTCAAACCACACACACAAACCGCATCGCTCTTTGCGCGGGTAAAAAAGGGGCGCGTCCTGCTGAGGTTGGAGCCCTGGCCTCAGTGTTCGAAAAATCAGCTACAAAGCTCAAACGACAAAAACTACTAAAATGCAAGCAAACACTACAAATAGCGACATTTAACGTAAGAAAAGTTAGACGAACCAAACATGCAGGACACTGCTGGAGAAGCAGGGACGAACTCAAAAGAGATGTACTCTTATGGACCCCCACACATGGCCGCAGGACGACCAGCACGAACATACATTCAGCATCTATGTGAGGATACGGGATGTTGTCCTGAAGACCTGCCAGGGGCGATGAACGATAGGGAGGAGTGGCGAGAGAGGGTCAGGGATATCCGTGCCACCAGCACGACATGATGATAATGATGAATAATACGTTTATTTACTGCTAAATCAAGGACCTATCTCATTGATTAAGTAAAGTTAGCGACCGTAGTCAAGGGTGACCAGAAGGCTCCCTTTTCAAGAGCTACTACACCGAGGTGTAGGGGATGGCGCTACTCCTTTCCCTGGATTGCTCCTCTTTACCCTGGATACGTACTTTATATCGCTGGGTGTAAAGCAAGGAGGTATGAAGTACCATTATTTGTTTGTAAAGTCTATTACGGTTGGAATCGAAAATGAAAATTTAAAAAAAAATGGAGAAATATGTACACGAGTTAGATAATAAGTCCTAAGACTGACCAAGATGCTTTCACGAAATTCGACCAAAATGAGATTTACTTTTTCATAAAGTCTTCCTTGCAGTTGAAAAAGTTATGACGTCAACATGTTGACTATTCAGACGACCCCGGTATATTTAAGATTACTTAGGAAACATTACTCTTGGCAAAAAGTCATAGCAAACACTCAGTGAGGATCAAAATCACTTCTATATAGTAATTAGTTGCTAGACTTGCGAATATATACTCCAATTCTAAATATATCTATACATATTTTCGTCTGTAATTCTAATTTTATATATATATATATATATATATATATATATATAACAACAGAGAGAGAGAGAAAGAGAGAGACGTACAATGAGAAGGGACGTTTAAAAATGTACATGAAGTATTTGGTATGACACGACCTGGGATTGAACCCAGGTGTCACGGACCATTATCGAACACTTATCAATTATTAGTTTATTCAGGGCTAAATTAAAAACTTATGTCGTTGATCATATATGATTTCTATATGTCTAAGTTGTTATTGACTTATTTACTGCTAAATCAAAGACCTATATCATTGATTTCATATGCTTTTTATAAGTCCAATTTTGTATTTGTTTATTTACTGCTAAATCATAGACCTATGTCCTTGATTATAAATGTTTTTTTATGTCTAATTTGTTGTTAGCCTATTTACTGCTACATCAAAAAATGTGTCTTTGACTGTACATTCTTCATCATCATCATCATCATGTCGTGCTGGTAGCACGGATATCCCTGGCCCTCTCTCGCCACTTTTCCCTATCGTTCATCGCCTCAGGCAGGTCTTCAGACCAACATCCTGTATCCTCACATAGCTGCTGAATGTATGTTCGTGCTGGTCGTCCTGCTTTTGCACGGCCATGTGTGGGGGTCCATAAGAGTACATCACTTATGAGCTCGTCCCTGCTTCTCCAGCAGTGTCCTGCATGTCTGGTTCGTCTAACTTGAATAGTTTTCGCTATAGGAGGCAGGTGGCCGTACAGTTGGTGTCTTGTGGGGTGTTGCTACCAGGACTTGTTCAGGATTGCACGCAGCATTCTTGTGTAATTGCCATCTAGCTTCTTCTCCAGCCGTTTTGTTAGAGTCCATGTAGTGCATCCATATAGCAGCTATACCTAATTTGTTATTAGTGCATTTACTGCTAAATCCAATATCTATGTCATTGATTATATATGCTTTTTATGTCTTATTAGTAATTATTTTATTTTCCGCTAAATCAGAAACCTATTCCTTTGATTATAAATGATTATTATATCTAATTTGTTGCTAGTTTATTGACTGCTAATTCTAAGTATCGTTTTTACGTCTTATCTCATTAGTTTATTTGCTACCGAATCAAAAAAACCTCAACGAACATCTTTTACGTTTTTTAATTTTTGATGGCAGGAGTAGAAATATTTTAAATTTTACCAAATATCAGAAAACAGGTATCACCAGTCTGTTCCAGATTTCCTCGACTTAAGCTCCTTCTCAAATAACAACGTATCAAAAACCGCACACGGTGTACGGTTTCAACAATGGAATACATTGTGCTCTAAATGAACAGAGGTCAGTAAAAGGATCGTGTCAGGCAAGCCTGAATCTTGGAGTACTTGTCTGCTTGTAAGAAGATCCTTTACGCGTCAATGTTTTGTGTTTTTTTTTCTTGAATGATCTGTTTTGATTACTGTACATTTTTTTTTTTTTTTGCGTTTTTCTTTTTTAACTTGAAAGGAACTCAATCATTGAGTAGTGTTCGCTGAAAGAAAAGTTAAAAAATGGGATCGATAAAGTGTAAACAAGACGGTATTTGTTGATTATGTTCGCAATAGGAAAGGAATGCTCAGCCGAGCGAAAGAACGACTCCTCATATTATACAATTACACCGTAGACACTCCAGCACTTTTCCTGTGATATTATCTAGCAAAAAAGTGAAAAAAAAGTGAAAAAAAAAAAAAAAAAAATTTAGAAATTAAAAGAAAAAAAATTTTCAGAGTGGACATTCAGTTTTTTTTTTTTGTTTTTTAATCTTCTTATTTTTACATACTGACAAAAAATACGTGCACAAATATACACACAGAAAAAAATCTAAAAGAGCAAATATATCCATCACAGTTGTCAATTTCACAGTTGTTTCACGATCTTCAGGCGATGAAACTTGATCGTTGTGATTTATACGATAGCATTTTGAAGATTTACTCAACAATTTCCTCTGTGTTGGATATTGAGCACTTTTACAAGATTACCAGATAGATATGAGGTTGTTTAAAATTTTTTCAATAGATGCACTCTCTCTATCTCTGACTCTGTCTGTCTGTCTCTGTCTCTCTCTTACACACACACACACACACCTCACACACACACACATATATATATATATATATATATGTGTGTGTGTGTGTGTGTGTGTGTGCGTGTTTTGCTTTTAGGTAAACGAATTTACCGAAAATGTACCGAGCGCTTTCGGACCTTTCATGTTTTAAATTCGTTCGATATCATCAGGGCACACACACACACACACACACACACATATATATATATATATATATGTGTGTGTGTGTGTGTGTGTGTGTGTGTGTGTGTGTGTGTGTCCCGTATACATATTTACCAAACCGCTCCTTACAAGGTGAATGTGCAACAGGTTTAAATTCAGAGTTGTACTTCTCTTAAACGGGTTGCCATACCAAGGTAAAAGATCCTAGTCTTGCTGGAGGGTGTACAGTTGGGTGCATTCCTTCCCCAAGGGCATAAACGATATGTGAAATGGAAACGTTCCCGTCTAGGATTTGAACACAAGTCATTATTGTATGTTTATAAGAGAAAAATCGTCAAAAAAGAAAAAATGAAAAACAATCTATGCGACAGTTATAAAATTAAAGTATCTTAAAGAAAAAAAAATGTAAATAAGGATGTTTGATTAAATAATTATGACATATTTTATCTAAATAATTTTATTAGGATCCTTTCAAGTTTCCTAACAAGTATTTTGGTTTTAGGTTGGAGTTGGTAAATGAATTTACCAAAATTTTCCCGAAAAATTTCGGACCATTCATTGGCCATCGTCAGGGGTGTTTTCAAGGCTAAGGGTTGTTTTTTTTTTTTTTTGTTTTGTTTTTTTTTTTAAAAAAGCTTTTAGGATTTTTATAACATTGAGAAAATTACGTAAACGCATAAATGGATTCAATTGAGATGCTGACGACATCAAACGAATTTAAAAGGTCCGAAAGCGTTCGGGACATTTTCGGCAAATTCTTTTACCTAAAACCAAAACACTTGCAATGAAACTTGAAAGGATCCTAATAAAATTAAATAGACAGAACGTGCCTTTATTATTTATCAAAATATGCTTAAATGAAGGACAGCTGTCAAACCACACACACACACACACATATATATATATATATATATATATATATATATTCTTAGATTGCTTTTGAAAGACATGAGTTCAAATTAGTATAAACATAGATAAAAATGCTAATCAGGATGAACAGACATAAAGAAAAAAATACGGCTTAAAAAATTAGACATATCTCGCTATCATTTCAATAACATTATTTCTGCAGCGATCATGCTGGTCTGATTTTCAATATCATATTCCTTTTTTCTCATTGATATATATATATATATATATATATATATATTCTCTCTCTCTCTCTCTCTCTCTCTCTTTACATATATGTATGTATGTATATTGCCGGTTTAATGATAACCTGATCTACAATTTTGCAATTATTCCAGCATGATTTTCCATACTATCTTCCTTTTATCTCATTCACATATATATAGCAAACTAATTTCTCTCCCTCTCTCTCTATTTATATATATACATATATGTGTGTGTGTGTATATATATATATATTTATAGTGCTTGCTGCCATACAATTTTACAATTATTCCGGTCTAATTTTCCATACCGTCTTCATTTTTTCTCATTCATATATTCTCATTCTTTCTCTCTCTCTATCTCTTTCTCTCTCTACATACATATATATATATGCGTGTGTGTGTGTGTGTGTGTGTGTGTGTGCACCCCACGCGCTTTTGTGTGTGTGTGTGTGTGTGTTTGTGTGTGCGATCATATATATATATAGTACTTGTTTGATGATAACCTAACATACAATTTTACAGGTCGGATTTTCCATACCAACTTCCTTTTTTCTTTTATATACATTATATATATATATATATGTATGTATATATATATATAATGTCATCCATAGACAGACTGTTTCGTTCTATCAGAACTCTTCAGTGTGGCTTAACACGCAGGACGCTCGAAGCAGGGATCGAAACCCGTCCAACTTTACGTTAGACTACGTTTCAGACCTCTCGGCCACCAAGCAGACCACGTTGGCTTAGGGAATTTTTTTAAAGGTATTTAGCAACAGCAGCAGCATGCTTGCTTAACGATAATTTGACCTTCAATTTTACGTTTCATGTGCTATTATATAGAGGAGTATTCATTAGTAATCAAAGTTTAAATACAAAATTTTTTTTTTCGTGAAATGTGTCTTGCGAGCCATGGAAAGCTGTCCGATATTTCTATCAATAAACAGATACTCATACATATTCATACGTGGGGCTTTTAATAAGTTTCCAGACTTTTTTGGTACAGGCATTTAAAATTGTCGTAGACTCTTGAAATTTCAGTATGTTATTGCTATACATCTTATGAGATGACTGATAAATTTTTATAATTTCAGGTTCAAATGAACAGATACAGCAGCAATTGGAATACACCCTACTAAAACCTGATTGTCACAGCCGGCGAATTTCAAAAACGCAATCTGGACGTGAGGACACTTTAGAAGAACGATATGCAATAAAATTCTGTTTTAAACACATTGGAAAAAATGCCACAGAAACGTATGGAATGCTTCAGACTGCTTTAGGAGCATCTTGCATGAATCAAGCATCAGTTTTTGAGTGGCATAAGAGATTCAAGGAAGGCAGGGAGTTTGTAAGGCATGATGTGAGGCGTGGGAGGAGTAAGGAAGTCAATAGACCAGAGTTGATTGGCCAAAGGGTTAGGGTTAGGGTTAATATGTTGAGGTTTTAAGGGAGTTCAGGAAAAGATTTCATCGGAAGAGGACACCGGAATAGTAGCACCTGATAGGGCCCAATCTATGGGTTAGATAGAACTAATGGCATACTTATGCTAAAATGAATTGTTTGACTAAACTGAATAGCTGGGAATAGAAATTTCTTTGACAATTACACCGTACTTACATTTAAACTGCATGCTGATGCTAAACTGAATTATTTGAAAAAGAAATGATTTTTGACATTTAAACTGTATTTACACTAAACTGTATTGTTTAGTGTGTGAAAAGAAAATCTGCACTAAACGATAGCTTAAAATAGAAATGTTTTTCACAATTAAACTGTACTTACATTTAAACTGCGTACTTATGCTAAACTGAATTTTTTTGAATAGAACTATTTTCATAAAAAATTGATTTGGCGTTAGATAACCTACAAAGGTTGATATGCCATAAAACAAAACCAACCAAGCAACCAACATTACTGGTCCTCACTTACTGAATAGGGAAATATGGATGCACTACATGGACTCAAACAAAACGACTGGAGAAGAAGCTAGACGGCAATTACACAAGAACGCTGCGAGCAATCTTGAACAAGTCCTGGCGGTAACACCCCACAAGACACCAACTGTACGGCCACCTGCCTCCTATAGCGAAAACTATTCAAGTTAGACGAACCAGACATGCAGGACACTGCTGGAGAAGCAGGGACGAGCTCATAAGTGATGTACTCTTATGGACCCCCACACATGGCCGTGCAAAAGCAGGACGACCAGCACAAACATACATTCAGCAACTATGTAAGGATACAGGATTTTGTCCAGAAGACCTGCCTGAGGCAATGAACGATAGTGAAAATTGGCGAGAGAGGGTCAGGGATACCCGTGCTACCAGCACGACTTGGTGATGATGATGATAAATAATTTGCCAACAGCTAGAGGGTTTAAGATGACTAATAATAATTCTGAATAAATGATTGGACTCTTCTATTTGAACCCATGTGGTTGGACCCTTACGGATACTATTTGACTCCATTTGGTAGGATCCTTACGAATACTATTTGACTCCATTTGGTAGGATCCTTATGGATACTATTTGACTCCATTTGATAGGACTCTAACTGGTACTATCTGACCAATAGATTGAGCTCTAATCGGTACTAAGAAAAATTATAAAGAAAATAAAGTAAATTTAGATATCATGTTAATATTTCCTTTTTTTTCCATTCAAGTGATTGTTGCCTTCACCCGGTCATGAGACTCTTTTTTACATACCCTAATAAAAGGTGATTTAACAAACTCCCCACTAAGTCGATAAATGACACAAGGCCGTTTTATAATGAGTAGCCACGCACAAATTGAGACTCATTAGCGGCTAGACCAAAAAATACTTGGTCACGTCAGCATAACTTCATTGTAGCGCCCCAGCGAGTAATAAACACAACCCTGCAAAGCAGATATAGAAAGCCCTCTTAGGCCAGGTAATACACTTTCAATTATCTACCCCGTACAAATACCAAATGGTCTTGCCTTGGGGCAGGTGGAAATTAAATAGTCAAATAACCATGACTAACTCAACGGATTTTCTATAATTACTTTTTCTGGAATCTCGGTATAAGACGATGATTTTGTCCTGTTCAGCTCAGTCACGAACCAGGTGTCGGCTGAGAACCCTTTCCCCTGCCCCCATTGAGGGTCGGTAAATTAAGTTTCTGACCACACCTAGCAAAACTTATAAGTTTTTCAAGACCAGTAATTACTCATCTTATAAATTAATTGCAATTCATTGCAGTGTCAAAATTCACTCGAGAGTTCACTACCCCAGTGCTTATCAAATTGTTCGATGGGGCATTACTTTCGGTCAACCGCTGTTAAAATACCGAATATACACGACAAATGAACAACTTCGTGAAATAAACGACCCATAGTTTTTAGCCACAAAAGGTATTCTTATTTTATATTGCATGAAATGAACAATCCCAATATTTTGGCTATGCAAGCCTAAAAAAATACTTTTTATGAAATGGGCTCGTGGTGTTATGGTTAACGTCGTATTGAATAGACACGACGAACCAAGTTCAAATCCAGGAGGAAGTTTTTGCATTACACATAGCGCTAGTACTCTTGGGAAAGCTATACATCTAACAATTCTTCCTCCAGATACTGATGAATTGTAGGACGGAATGTGATTTTTTTTACTTGAGCATGGCAGCCGGTCGAAGAGAAGTGAAAGTCTGAATTTAAACCTGTTAAAAACCTTCTAAAAAGTTGATCTTGTGCCACATCCTGTTTGGTTGGGTTTTATGGCATGTCGAACTATAAAGGTTATTTAATGCCAAACCCACTTTATACATATATATTAAATATAAATGATTTTGTTCGGTTGGGTCTTATGGCGTGTCAAACATTGTACATTATTTAATGCCACATACTCTCTATACATACACACACACACACACACACACACATATATATATATATAATTTGGCTTGGTTGGTTTTTTTGGCATAAAAACTATTGTAGATTATTAAATGCCAAATCATCTTTCTATATATACGTTAAATATATATAATTTGCTTTGGTTTGGTTCTATGGCGTATTAATCACTGTTGGTTATTTAATGTCAGATCGTCCTTATACATATATATTAAATATACGAGGATCATTTAATAAGTTTCCGAACTTTTTTCGTATGGGCACTTTTATTGATAGTACACACATGAAACTCTAGTCCCCTTCGAAGTAATCTCCTCCATCAGCAATGCACCTGTTGTACCGTTCCAACAACTTTTTCAAGGCCCCATGGAAGTCCTCTTGTGTGAGCGTGTCAATGACCTTCGTCACAGCCTCTTTCATCTCCTTATCATATCATATTTACCAACCCCTCCGCTCGGGCAGGATAGGACACAAGGTCAATTTTTAAGCAGAGTTTAACAGGTTTGAATTCAGAGTTTTCCTTCTCATAGACTAGTTGCTTCACCAAGGCTGAAGAACCTAGTCTGCCCTACTATTTACCGATAGCTGGAGGGAGAATAATTGGATTCATACCTTTCCCAGGGGTATTAGTGCTACGTGAAATGCAATCAGTCTCGTCCAGGATTTGAACTCGTATCGCCGTGTCCATTTCCTGTGACGATAACTATTACACCACGGGCATTTCACATAGCACTAATACCCTTAGGAAAGGTATGAATCCGATTATTCTCCCTCCAGCTATGGGTAAATAGTAGGACAGATTAGGTTCTTCAGCCTTGGTGAGGCAACTAGTCTAGGAGAAGGAAAACTCTGAATTCAAACCTGTTAAACTCCGCTTAAAAATTGACCTTGTGTCATATCGTGCCCGAGCGGAGGGGTTAGTAAATATGATTACACCACGGGCACTATCTTTCATCTACTTATAACGACAGCCTGTGAGCTTAGGGAATAAGCAAAAGTCACTGGGTGCAAGGTCTGGACTATAGGGAGGGGGAAAAACTATCTTGATGCCAATCTTGGTCAAATAGTCTTGACAAAGATGCAATGTGGACTGGTGCATTGTCCTGGTGGAAATGCCTCAGACCCGATTGAAGAGAGCTGGCTTCTTCCGACGGAATCTCTTCCTGAACTCCCTTAAAACCTCAACATAGTAACCCTAACCCTAAGCCTTTGGCCAATCAACTTTGGTGTATTGACTTCCTTACTCCTCCGCAACTCTCATCATCCCCCATAGACGTCAAGCCTTCCTTGAATCTTGAAAATTCAGTATGTTATTGCTATATATCTTATGAGATGACGGACCAATTTTTATGATTTCAGGTTCAAATGAACTGCTTCAGCAGGAATTCGAATACACCCTACTAAAACCTGATTGTCACAGCTGGTGAATTTCAAAACTGCAATCTGAAACTTTAGAAGAACGATATACAATAAAATGGTGTTTTAAACTTGGAAAAAATGCCACAGAAACGTATGGAATACTTCAGACTACGTTTCAATTATCTTGCGAGAATTAAGCATCAGTTTTTGAGTGGCATAAGAGATTCAAGGAAGACAGGGAGTCTGTGAGGAATGATGAGAGTTGTGGGAGGAGTAAGGAAGTCAATACACCCGAATTGATTTATCTGGAGACAAAATCATTCAAAACTGTCACAAAATAGATGCAACTCATTAATAAGATAATGATTTATTACTGAGAGAAGAAACTCAAAAAAGATTGCATAAACGGGAAGCTGATATGATAACAATTGAATAACATTGTTTTGTTATATCTAGCTCAAAAAATTCATTTTTGCCGGACGAGTACCAGATGACTGCCATTGCTCTGGTTTCAATAATAAATCCTCACACATTAAAGAGTTCCATCTGTTTTTTGGCACTCTGTATCTGAACAAAACCCTACTATTAGAAATCAGTCATCATCATCCTCATGTCGTGCTGCAAGCACGGATCTGCCTGACCCTTTCTTGCCTCTAGTCACTATCGTTCATCGCTCCAGCGTGGTCTTCCAGGTTACATCCGATATCGACACAGAGCTGTTGTATATTGATTCTAGCTGGTCATCCAACCTTTGCTCGTCCATGTGAAGGGGTCTGCAGGAGTACATCGCTGATTATTTCGTCTTTACTTCTCCAGAAGTGTCCAGCATGTCTGGTTCGTCTTCTAACTTGGATAGTTTTCATGATGGTTGGTAGGTGGCCGTACAGCTGCTGTTTTGTTGGTTGTTGCCTCCAGGACTTGTTCAAAACAGCTCGTAGCATTTTTGTGTCATTGCTGTCAAGCTTTTTCTCCATACGCCTTAATTAGCGTCCACGTGGTGCATCCAAATAGCAGTATTAATACGACTGCTGCTTGGAAAAAAAACTGCATTATATCTTATCGGTCACGTCTGACTTCCATCTGTTTGATAGTCTAACAAGTTTCCATATGATTGATAGTCGTCTCTTGTAAGCTGTCCATGCCTTCGCTCGTCTTTCTCGGTTGATGAGACGCTACTTTCGAGGTTGGTAAAGTTATCCTCTGATTTCAGAGAACCAACATTTACTGTGGAGATGTCACCTCTTTTGCAGACAAAACAGAATGCAAAGAAATCAATTATACAAAGGAAATAATAATCAATTTTTAAAGATCAATATTGAAATTAACGTTCCCGTTCACAATGAAAACCATTTTTTGCCAGGATATATATATATATATATATATATATATATATAATTGCATGTATGGTCCGACTAACGTTATTAAAATTTAGTTATTTGCTAAGCTTAAATGTTGTAATATAATGGCCGAGAGATTTCGTTTTATATATCTTGCCTTTGGGTTTAGTTAGGCTGAGAACCTTTCGTCTCAGTGCATGGGTTAGTTAGGTGCAAACATGAGCGCAGATGTTCACGCGCACGCGGAGCGGACGTGTCATTCAGAGATGTCACAATAAAAATTCCAGATAGAGGCGAGGACCAGGGATGTGAGTGACGTCACGCACCGGAAGCGTGGGCTGAGATTTGAGAAAAGTCACTTAGTTGGGTTTCTGCTTCGGAAGAAGAAGGTTGACTTTCGGGGCTCACCGAGGCCTTACGGCGGCTGCCGCACGTGGTTTGGGGTAGATGGAAAAGTCAGCGTAGAAAGATGGTATCTCTCTCCTTATGCTAAAAAACCATTAAACTCAAAGGTAATAAAAAATTTCGTACCTGAACTAAGAAGTCGTCAAGTGTTTTTCGTGTTTCGGGATTCCTATGTTATCTATATATGAGTTATTAACATTCTATGTACATTTCGCATATTCATGTATGGCTATGTAACAATGTGGCTCAAGGCCAGACGTATAGAGCACCCGTATTAATAATATACAACAATGTTATTCATTATCGACATTTAGACAAAAATAAAATTTTGGAAAATGTAACAACTGAAGGAATTGTGACGTTAGTGGTGACGTTGTTTCAGTTACATACAGGCACATAATCTCCATTATAATAATAATAATGATAATAATAATAATAATGAGGAGGAGGAGAAGGAGGAGGAACAGAGGGAAGAAAAGGAGGAAGAATCTTTTTGGTAAAACCAGGAAAGAAACTATCCTTTCTCGTGACTTTGCCGTTTGATTCGCTCAAAGATTTCATTTTTTTTTAATTTATTATTATTTTTGACTTTTCAAAAAAACGAAAAACTCAAAGGAAAATGAAATAAGGACACCCTCCACCCTTAACTTCATTCCCCCACTTTACATCTGAAGAAATTCTCCTCCCCACATTTTCTGATCGTCCCACACCTCACCCAGTTTTCGATATCTGTCCTGTCAGAAGACACATCTTTCATGTGCCGCCCTAGTAAACAACTGAGCCACGTCCTTTTCCACTATGACATTACACGTCATCTATGACGTATGAAGTGGAGAAACAAACAAATAAACAAACAAAAACAATTGAAATTTAAAAAAAGGAACTCCAAAGAAAGAAAGAAAGAAAGTTGGGAGGAACAAAAGCAGGAATGAAAATGAATGAAAGTTAGGAAAAAAGAAAGAAATGCATTTTGAAATTTTGGAAGAAATGAAAGGCTTGGTTTGGTTTCTTTGTTTAATGGCATATCAACATTTGTAGGTTATTTAATGCCAAAGCTATTCTCCTAGAAGAACAGTAGTGCTACTATTTAACCCATAGCTGGGAGGATAAGGGGGTTCATAATTTCCTAAGAGTATTTGCCCGAAAGTGAACGTAATAGCGCGACTGGAGTACGAACACGCGTACTACGATTCCGCAGTCCATCACTTTAACCATTACACCACGATGACACCCACTGAAAGAAGGAAAGAAGATACAATGAAAGGTGGGATGGAAAAAAAATGAAGAAAAGTACAATAACTGAAAGAAGGGAAAAAAGAAGAGGGAAAGAGAGAGTGAGAGATAGGAAATAAAGAAGGAAGAAAAATACAATGAAAGATAGAAAAGAATGAAAGAAAATAGGGGGGATGATTCAATGAAAGGTAGATATGAAAAAAAAAAACGATACAATGAAATATAGAAAGAAAATGAAAAGTAAAGAAGACACAATGAAAGATTGGAAGGAAAAAAGAAATAAAGAAAGAATAATGAAGGTTAAAAAGAAAGAAAGAAAGAACGAAAAAACGGAAGAAAGAAAGAAAGAAAGAAAGAAAGAAGATAGATACAATGAAAGATAAAAAGAAACAAGAAAGCAAGAAAAAGAAAGAAAGCAAGAAAGAAAGAAAGAAAGAAGAATGGAAAGAAGGAAAATACCGCAGAAAGGGAGAAAATTTTAAAAAAGGAAGAGGAAAAAAAAGAAAGCGCGAAAGAAAGAAATTAAAAGAAACAAACAAAAAAGAAAAGTAAGGGAGAAAAAAGGAAAACATACATACATACGGAAAGAAAGAAAGAAAGAAAGATACAGAAAAAAGGTAGAAAAATAAAAACGAAGAAGGAAAAGGGGAAACAAAGGAAAGCGCGAAAGAAATCAGAGAAAAAGGAAGAAAATAAGAAAGATAGGGAAATGAAAAGAAAGAAAGAAAGAAAGAAAGAAAGACTAGAAGGAAGAAAGAAGAAAGGAAAGCGTAAATAAACAAAGAAAGAAAGAAAGGTAAAAGGAACAAAGTATTGAAGATGGAAGAGGGGGAGAAAGAAAAGAAAATAGAAAAGAAAAAAGAAAGAAAAGAAGTAAATAACGGAAGTAAATAAAGGAAACGATGTCGGAAAGAAAGGAACGAAAAGAAATAGAAGGCAGACAAGATGAAAGGAAGGACAACAGGAAAAAAAAGAGAAAAACAAGGAAAAAGATGTTAGAATGGCAGTAAAAAAGAAAGAAAGAAAGAAAGAAAGAAAGAAAGAAAGAAAAGCAAATGACAAAAAAAAAGGATGATGAAAATTATTATAACGAAGAAAATTATTATTATAACGAGTGCGAATACATTCGCTGAAAACTATTAAAATATTATCAAACGGGAGGCGAGTTATTTTCTTTCTTTCTTTCTTTCGGTCTTTCTTTATTTCTTTTTCACAGTCCTTCCTTTCTTCTCTGTCTTCTTTTTTCTCTTCTTTCCTTTCCTTTCTTTCTTACATCGTTTGCTTTTTTTAATTCCATTATTTTCTTCGTTTCTTTCTTATAATCTTTTTTCTTTTCCACTTTCCTTTCTTTTTCCTCCTCTTCCGTCTTCAATACTTTGTTTCTTAATTTGCCTCTTTCTTTCTTTCTTTGTCTCTTTCTTTCTTTCTTACTTACTTACTTTCTTTCTTTCTTTGTTTCTTTATCAATGTGCTTATTTACGCTTTCCTGTTTTCTTTCCTCCTTCTCGTCTTTCTTTGTTTCTTTCTTTTTATTTCCCTATCTTTTCTATTTTCTTCCTTTTTCTCTTATTTCTTTCGCGCTTTCTTTCTTTTTTTTTCTCTTCATTTTTATTTTTTCCCTTTTTCTTTCTTTCTTTCTTTCTTTCTTTCTTTCTTTCTTTCTTTCTTCATGTATATGTTTATTTACACCGCCCTCTCTTTCTTTCTTTATTTTCTTTCTTTCTTTCTTTCTTTCTTTCTTTCTTTCTTTCTTTCAGCACAAAGGAACAGAAAGAAAACGAAAAAAAAAAAAAATCCCCGAATTGAAGCATTAGTCTTCATCATCATCATCGCCATCATCATCATCATCATCATCATCATCATCATTCTCTTCAGAGAATTTTTCACACCGGCGTTAGCTAATGGTAACTCACTGAATTTTGAAGTCTCCTCAAGTCGCCAGGACTCTTCGCAGTATTCTATCCGATCAAAATAATGCTGTTGGTTGGAAGGTCTCCACTCGCCCTCTAATTTCCAAATCCTCCAGTCCTTTTACAAATCCTATGGTAACTGTATCAAGAGCATCAAATGCAGTTGGTATCATCTCATGTTCCACAGTTTTTCTTCAATTCTTTTGCAAGATCGAGGGACTTATCCCGCTTTTTGCTTTCACTTTTACCCTGTGATATGTTGGGACAGCAAAGTCTACAATTCAGCAAGTTCTCTTTTAATCTTGTAGATTATTTTTAGGTCTGGTTGTCTGGCCTACATTTCGTGATCTGTTTATGTGTCAAAATTCCAGAGAGGTTTTTGTGTCTTCTGGGTTGTGCATATACAATTTGTTCATATGGTCTATTTTCTGTTTCTTGCACAATTCCCAGTGAATCACCTTTCCCACCCAGTCATGTCTAGTCTTATACATTTTCTGAGCTAGTTTGCTGCATTATTATTATTATTATTATTCCCTTAGAGTTTTTCACATCAGCGTTAGCTGATGATTTTTCTCTGGAGTTTGAATGACAACAACTCCTCTCATGTTCCACAACTTTTGCAATTCTCTAGCAAGGTTAAGGTACTTATCCTTCTTTTCACATTTGTTCCGTTTTATTCTGTGGTCAGCCTGGACAGTAGAGACAACAATTTTGCGATTTTTCATTATTTTTTATTGGTTATTATAAGGTCTGGTTTCTGGCCGAGATTAGGTGATTCGTGGGTATGTCAAAGACCCATGGGAGTTTATGTGTGTCATTTTCTAGGAGAGGTGCTGAGTTGAGCATATACTATTTGTTCGTATGGTCAAAATTTTTTGCACATTTCCCAGTGGATCACCTTGCCGACCCAATCGTGTCTAGCCTTGCTCTCTTTCTGTGATAATTTGCTGCATTCCCTTATTATGTGACTGATCGTTTCGTCTCTGTCACCACATAGCCAACATCTGCTATTTTGTTGTGTCTTATCTATTCTCGCTTTTATGTGATTGGTTCTAATGTCGTTGTCTTGTGCTGCTATTAGGAGAGATTCTGTTTCTCTCTTAAAGTTTCCTTTTCTTAGCCAGGTCCAGGTTTTGTCGTGTGAGATGTTGTTTATTAGTCGTTTAAAACGCCCATTGAGTTGTTTTTCTTCCCATTGCTGTTTCCAAGTTATTGTCATTCTGTTATCTATCGTGTTGTCAGTATTGTTTCTGATGGCTGTAATCAGTCCTCGTTCGTGTTTTCCTTTGCCGTCTTCGAGTCGTTGTATCGATGCGTCAATGCTGATTCGATGCAGGCAAATCCTCTTCCTCCCACTTTTCTTGATACATATAATCTGTCAACGTCGTATCTGGGATGTAGTAACTTGCGCATAGTCATTAGTTTTCTTGTTCTTTTGTACATTTGTTTAATTTCATCTCTGGTCCAATTCAGAAAGGGTCCCGAGTATCTAACAAGGGGTACGGCCCAAGTATTTATTCTTTTGATAAGGTTTCTGCTTGAGAGTTTTGTCTCAAGTAGTTTCCTAGTTCTCCTGAGATATTCTTTTTGAATTTTGTCTTTCATTTCCACTTGTTTAATGGTGTCAGCCTCCATCATTCCCAAATATTTGTAGGTTTCGTTTTCACCGAGCGCTCTAATATGTCTTGCTTTGGTAGTTCAATTCCGTCAGTCATATGTCGTTTGCCACTTTTCATTACAAGTAAGGCACATTTTTCTATGTCAAATTCCATTCCTATGTCCCAACTGTATATTCTAACTGTGTGTATTAGAGTTTCCAGTTTTTTCTTTTTTTTTTTTTTTGGCAAATAGTTTGATGTCATCCATGTACATTAGGTGATTGATCTGTTCTTTTCTTGTGATATTATCATTATTATTATTATTATTAATATTATCATTATTTACTCTTTGAGATTTTTTCACATCAGTCTTAGCAGATGGTTTTTCATCGGAGTTTGACTGACAGCAAGTCTCCTCAAATCTCCAGGACTCTTTTCAGTATTCTGGCCGTTCTCAATAATGTAGTAGTTTGGGTGATCTCCACTCGTCTGCCAACTTCTAAGTCCTCGCCTTTTAATAATCCTTTAGCCATTGTGCCAAAAGCACCAATCACATTTGGTACAATCGTCATTTTCATGTTCCACAGCTTTTTCAACTCTCTAGCAAGGTCGAGGTACTTATCATTATTTTCACTTTCTTTCAGTTTTATTTTGTTGTCAGCCGGGACAGCAAAGTCGACAATTTTGCAAGTTCTCTTTCTTTTGTTAATTATTATTAAGTCTGGTCTTCTGGCCGAGATTAGGTGATCCGTGTGTATGTCGAATCCCATGGGAGTGTGTGTGTGTTATTTTCTAGAACAGGCGCTTAGCTGTTCATATACAATTTGTTCGTAAGGTCAAAATTATTTACTCCTTGAGAGTTTTTCACATCAGTTTTAGCTGATGGTTTTTCTCTGGAGTTTGAGTAACAGCAAATCTCCTCAAGTCTCCAGGACTCTTCTCGGTATTTTGGCCGTTCTCAATAATGTTGTAGTTTGGATGGTCTCCACTCATCCTTTAACTTTCAAGTCTTCTAGTCCCTTTAATAACCCTTTGGTGACTGTACCAAAAGCACCAATCACGATTCGTATAAGTATCCCTTTCTTGTTCCATTGTTTGTTTTTTTTTAATTACCCAGCAAGGTTGCACTAGTTATCCTTCTTTTCGACTTCTTTCAGTTATATTCTGTAGTCAGCCGAAACAGCAAAATCCACAGTTTTGCAAGCGCTCTCTTTTTTGTTGATTATTATTCACTCATAACGGTTTTTCACTGGAGTCTGAGTGACAGCATGTCTCCTCAAGTATCCAGGACTCGTCTCAGGATTCTGGCCATTCTCAACAATGCTGTCGTTTGGATGGTCTCCACTCGTCTACCAGCTTCCAAGACCTCTAGTCCCTTTAGCAATCCTATAGTTACTGTTCCAAACGCACCAATTACAATTGGTATAAGTGTCACCTGCACGTTCCACAGTTTTTTCAATTCCCTAGCAAGGTCGAGGTACTTATCCTTCTTTTCACATTCTTTCAGTTTTATTCTGTGGTCAGCCCGGACAGCAAAGTCGACTATTTTGCAAGTTCTTGTTTTTTTGTTGATTATTAAGTTTGGTCTTCTGGCTGGGATTAGGTGATCCGTTTTTATGTTAAAGTCCCATAGGAGTTTATGCGTGGCATTTTCTAGGACAGGTGCTGGGTTGTGCAAATACCATTTGTTAGTATGGTCGAATTTAAGTTTCTTACACATTTCCCAATGAATCACCTTGCCGACCCAGTCGTGTCTCGCCTTATACTCCCACTGTGCTAATTTGCTGCATTCTCTTATTATATGATTGATGGTTTCATCTTTGTCACCACATAGCCTGCATTTGCTATTTTGTTGAGTCTTATCTATTCTCGCTTTGATATGATTGGTTCTTATGGCGTTGTCTTGTGCTGCTATAAGGAGAGATTCTGTTTCTCTCTTAAAGTTTCCTTTTCTTATCCATGTCCAAGTTTTGTCGTGTGAGATATTGTTTATTAGTCGCTTAAACCGCCTATGGAGTTGTTTTCCTTCCAATTTTTGTTTCCTAGTTATTGTCATTGGGTAGTTTATCCTGTTCTCAGTATCGTTTCTGGTGGCTGTAATGAGTCCCCCTTCGTGTTTTTGTATGTAGTCTTTGAGTCGTTGTATCGATGCGTCAACGCTGTCTTCAATGCCGGCAAGTCCTCTTCTTCCCTCTTTTCTCGAAACATATAGTCTGTCAACGTCGTCTCTGGGATGCAATGCCTTATGCATTGTCATTAGTTTTCTTGTTCTTTGGTCCATTTGTTTAAGCTCGTCTCTGGTCCACTTGAGAAAGGGCCCGGAATATCTAACGCGAGGTACAGCCCAAGTATTGATTCCTTTGATAAGATTTCTGCTATTGAGTTTTGTCTCGAGTAGTTTTCTAGTTCTCCTGAGATATTCTTTTTGTATTTTTTCTTTCATTTCCGCTCTATTATTATTATTATTATTATTATTATTATTATTATTATTATTATTATTATTAACTCCTTTAGAGTTTTTCACATCAGTGTTAGCTGATGGTTTTTCATTGGAATTCATGTGACAGCCAGTCTCCTCAAGTCTCCAGGACTCTTCTCAGTATTCTGGCCGTTCTCAGTAATGCTGTCATTTGGATAGTCTCAACACGTCGGCGAACTTCCAATTCCTCTAGACCCTTTAATAATCCTTTTGTTATTGTGCCAGATAATTATTATTATTATTATTATTATTATTATAATTATTATAATTATTATTATTATTATTTATCCATTTATTTATTTCTTTTATTTATCAGTTTATTTATTTATTTATTACTTGAGTCTACGATAAAGGTATTAAAGAACTACAATGGTTTTCTTAAAAAGCGAAAGAAAATTTATAGCAAAAATGAATAAATAAATGATTGAAAATGAATGAATAAACAATATAATAATAAAATAAAAGAATAATAGAATTTAAAAAAAAACGGAAAGAAGAAGAAGAAGAAGAAGAAGAAGAAGAAGAAGAAGAAGAAGAAGAAGAAGAAGAAGAAGAAGAATTACCAAAGTTGAAAAACAGAAAATGATAATAAGTAATTCTTAAAGATCTGATCCTATGCAAAATTATTTGAGTCGTGAATAATCCCTTATATTAATTCAGTGACATTAAGACGATCAGAGAGTTTGCGTAAAAAGTGGAAGAGATGAAATCAAGGAGAATGGTAGAAGACGTTTTACTGGAAATGTGATTTCCGCATTTCTTCTTATTTATTAGAGCCCGGATGTTGGCGGCGGCGGCGGCGGCGGCGGCGGTGGTGAGGGAGGGTGGATGAGAAGGGAGGAAGACATTAATGGAGGAGAAGAGATTTAATATGCGCCGAGACACATAGAAAAAAACACCCCGGACAAATGACGCACACATACAAATACGCGCTCACATATGCATATATACCTGTATATATACACACATGTATATATATATATATATATACATATATAAACATACAAATATATACATATATACATGTATACATAAATATATATATATATAAAAACACAAAAACACCCACACAAAAATACACACACGCACATACAGACACACACACACACATATATATATATATATGCACATATATATATATAAACATACATACATATACATATATATATATATATATATATATATATATATATATATATATAAGGGTAGGACAAAATAACGGTAACTCCAGGAAATTTTAAACAAATTTATTTTGATATGGTTTCCTAATTGCAGTCCTCCCGTGAAATTTGAATTTGGGCAGCTCCCAGGAAACTGGGTTCTCGAGATGATCCTTCCTAACAAACTGGGAAAGGTGGGGGTCCTCGTGATGTAATGGTTAAAGTGCTGGACTGGGGAATCGTAATAAGCGAGTTCGAACTTCAGTCGCTCTATTACGTTCATATTTGGGAAAAAAACCCTTGAGAAAGGCATGTACCCACTTATCCTCGCAGGTAAATAGCATAACTGCTGTTATTTTAGAAGGATGGCTTTGGCTTTGGCTTTAAATAACTTACGTAGGTTGATATGCCATTAAACAAAGAAAACAAACCACAAACTGCGAAAGGGTTCGACGGTCCCTTTTAGACAACTTTCGCTTTCATCCAGAGTTTTGCTTCAGTGAAGAGGTTTTTCCTTCTTTCTCAAATACTGTCATTACTTTCCAGAGAGTACTCCTTTCTACACCAAATAATTCACTGGTTTTTGTTACGCTGGCACCTACCTTACGAGCACCAACAACTTGGCTTCTTTTAAAGTCTGATAGATCTGCCATTTCTTTTGATTATATCTGAAAAACAAAAACTAATTTTAGTGAAAGAAGACGAGAAAAATTAATAATAAATCAAAAAACAAAATTAACCAGCGTTTGATTTGTTTTATAGAGGTGTTTCAAAATTGTGATACTAAGATTCGAGGGGTGTCCATTATTTTTTCCAACCCAGTATAAACACGCATATATGTACATACATATAGAATCATATATATAAGTAAATTTGCTGACCGTAGTCGAGGGTGACCCTAAGGGTATTTTTTCAATAGCTATTACATCGAGAAAAATAACAAGAAAACTTGAAAAATTACTATATATTTAATATATATGTATAAAGAGGATTTGACATAAAATAACCTACAATGGTTGATGTGCCATAAAAACCAAACCAAACCAAATCACATATATTTAATATAAATGTATTAGGAGAGATTTGGCATTAAAAGACCAACCGTGGTTGATGTGCCATAAAACCAAACCAAACAAAACTAAACAAAACAAGAAATCATTAATGAAATTGTTTCAGATCTGACCAGGTTGGACGTCGAATAAATATCCACCCTTTTATTATCTTTTATTCATACAGTAATATGATTTCAAGTATTCCTATCTAATACCAATAATTTGCAAGGTATTATATGCTCGTTTGGATCATTTTATGCCAATATCAGATTACCAATTGTGTTCTCCCCTTGTATACGATACCATAAGTCCATCTTCACAATCATTCTAACCAGCTAAACATTTCCTGCTTAGTAGCAATATCTGTTTTAAGATTCAGTGAATTAAAAAAAAATATTTTAAACATTATCTCAAACAGACCAATTCAGCCCATTGATGTGAATTTAACAGGTAACACTACTCAGGTTCAGAATGGTTCAAAAAGTAATGGTAATGAAGGTGGAACTTTTTACTCCACAGGGTTCTATCACCATCTGATGTGTTGTATATTGACTTCCGACCCGGCCGGGCTGTCAAAATAGGAAATGCACCTGAGTAAATAACAGGTGCATCCGGTCGAGGAATATCAGGATATTATAACTTTGACCGTGGACAGGTTGAATGAATGCGAAATTGTGACGCCCATAAGAAGAAGGTGGATGTTGAACTATTATATAACTCAGTGCACAGGAAATTCAATCAGTTTGGAGATCAGATGAGTTGGAGATAAGATGCGGTAGAGAAAACCAGCACCCAGAGAGACTGGGCCCCTAAGCCCCCGGTTGAGCAGCCCAGGAGAATGGGAGAGAAACGCAGTTATGGCCAATAGAGTGGGTGTCAATATGTTGCAGTTCTGTTCGGTCTCCAACTCACTCTCACACACAACCCTTTCAATAAAAGTGAGAGGTATATTTTTCTAGAGAACTGTGTCGCTCGTCTTTATTGTGTCGTCGTTATGATTCTGCATGCATATGTATTATGTGTATGTATAGTTGTTCCTGGCTATACATAATGATGTCGTTCAGTGATATAGCTTGGACACTTAAGTAAAAAGTAAAGTTGTCTCCCTTTAGTCGAGGGTAACCCGAAGGCTCCCTTTTCGATAGCTACTACACCAAGATGTAGGAGAGGGCGCTACTCCTTCCCTGGATGGTTCTACTTTACCCTTGATCCGCACCTTATAATGCTGAGTGTTAAGCAAGGAGGCATCAAGTACCATTTTTTGAGTCTTTGGTATGACTCGACCTGGGATTGAACCCAGGTCTCCCGGCCCATTGGCGAACACTCTAACCGGCTAGGCCAGGGGAGATGGTTAACTGAAAACATTCATTGTTGATATTATAATCTTAAATTAATAAACTACTAATTGAAACACTAGGTTTTTTCCCGAGCTAAAAATATCCAAAACATTTTCTTAAGTAAAAAATATTTTTAAAGATATTTAGAAGATCTATTTCCCAAGCATGCATTCTTTTTGTTGTTTTTATTTTTGCTTGTTTTTGGAGTTTTTTTTTTTTTTTTTTTTTTTTTTTTTTGTCTCAAGATTAAGTTTTGAGGATGTGGTATATTTTGAAAAATACAAATGGTTCAGCTCCCAAAGAGACATATATGAGAACTTGGAAAACTTTAAAAATACAAAAGTGTCAGCTTCTTGCCGTTCCAAAAGACACATATTTAAGGAGGTGGTAACGCAGAAAAATATAAGGCTGTCAGATTTGTGCCGTTCCAAGAGATTTATTTGAGAACGTGGAAGACGTTAAAAAGTTCAAGGGTGTCAGCTTCATTGCGAACCAAAAGAGACATATTTGAGGACGTGGAAGACTTTAAAAAATACAAGGCTGTCAGCTTCATGCCGTACCCAAAGCGGCATATTCGAGAACGTACCAAAAGAAACGGTCCAGACATGCTTCAATTAGTCAAAAGTTTGCTGGTTGTATCCCAATGAGACAATTTTGAAAAAAATAAAAAATATTATTTAGTGTTCTTGTCTGTTTTAGTACATAATAATCGACTTAAATAATCGACTTTTATACGAGTATATTCGGTAGCGCATTTTCATTAGATTTCGGTGTAATATTTTTCAACAAAAAATGACATTTTCACAAATTACAAGAAAGTCTTTAGACCCCTATAAAATACCGTAAAATTGTGTCAGAACAATAAAAATAAACATTTTTCTCTACAGAATCAGAAAATGTCCTGTCTTGTGTAAAGCAACATGCTTATCGTCTATATTTGTGTGATCGTGATCAGAATCGATTCCGCAGTTCATAGAATTCTATTATGGAAGCCCATATAATTTCTACCCAAAGCTGCTCAAAGGGATTCCTCCGTTACGTTGTAACTAACGTGCCGGACTGTGACATCCGAGTCAGCAAATTTGAATTCTAGACACCCTGTTACGTTCACCTTTGGACTAATACCCTCTCTTATTCTCCACCAGAAATGGATTAAACAGTACACTTTTTCTTCTAAAAGGATTTGTTGTGGCATCAATAAATTACTATAGACATTTTTCACGATTTTCAAAGGTCGGTTAATTAAATATTGACTTGATTTGAATTATCTTTCTTTTATATATATCAAACGAGCAGAATACGGCCACCTGCCTCCCATCACGAAAACTATCCAAGTTAGACGAACCAGACATGCAGGAATCTGCTGGAGAAGTTGGGATGAGCTCATAAGTGATGTACTTCAATGGACCCCTTCAAATAGACGAGCAAAAGCAGGGCGACCAGCTCGAACTTACATACAGCAGTTCTGTGAAGATGCGGGATGTAGCCCTAAGGACCTACCGGATGCGATGAACAATAGGGAGAGGTGGCGAGAAGGGGTCAGGGATATTCGTGTGGCGGCACGACTTAATGATGATCTATATATATATATATATATATATATAGTTGATTAATTTTAACGGCATGTCTACCAATCTGAACTTATTTCATACCAAGTGGCTAGGGAATCACGTTCACTATACGCTTATATATATATATATATATATAGTATGCGTAAAGAGCCAGAAGTAATCTACCAAGGTTTCACCTAGCGAATCATCAGAATAATTCTGACTAGAAAAGGTTGGCCCAAACGGCATTTTCTTGATAAAGTGACTACTAGAAATAATTTTAAAATTAGCCGAAAAAAAACCCTACATTCTATTTCCCAAATAAGCAGGCTTTTTTAATCATTAAATATCTCCTCGTTCACTTTCGGGCAAATACCCTTGGCAAAGGTGTCCTCGTGGTGTAATGGTTAAAGCGATGAACTGCGGAATCGTAGTACGCGAGTTCGTACTCCAGTCGCGCTATTACGTTCACTTTCGGGCAAATACCCTTGGGAAAGGTATGACATTTTCACATTTTATTCTCCCTCCAACTATGGGTAAATAGCAGGACGGACTAGGTTCTTCAGCCTTGGTGAGGCAACTAGTCTAGGAGAAGGAAAACTCTGAATTCAAAACCTGTTAAACTCCGCTTAAAAATTGACCTTGTGTCATATCCTGCCCGAGCGGAGGGGTTGGTAAATAGTACCCTTGGGAAAGGTATGAACCCCCTTATCCCCCCAGCTATGGGTTAAATAGTACAACTACTGTTCTTCTAGGAGAATAGCTTTGGCATTAAATAACCTACAAGGGTTGATATGCCATTAGAACAAAGAAACCAACCAAACCAATTAAGTAACTCCGATCTCTGGTTGAGTAATTCAGTAAGATTACTATATAAAACTATTGTTAATTTGTTCTCTAACATAGGAGACAATATTTATCACCAACCTTATATTTACAGCATTTTTTACTATCTCCCATTTTAATACAGGATCTATGCCTTGCTTCTTTTTGAGTTTGAGTTTGAGTTTTGTTTAACGGCATATCAACCCCTGTGGGTCATTTAATGCCAAAAAGGTTATTTTGAATTTCAGTCATTAAAGTAGCAGTTCTATAGAGATGTTTGGTTATATCTTGCTGAAAAAGTTGCTTTCTTTTAGAAAATTAAAAATGTTTTCAGGGTTTGTATTCTTAAAGATTGCTTCTTTTTAATTACCCACACGTAGTTAAATAAACTAGTTGTGTGACAATATATTTCTTGTGCGAAACTACATCTATAGTTGTAATATATATATATATATATATATATATATATATATATATATATATATATATATATATAAAGGTCCATTGGTTGAACCTACGTGGTGCATTCAATAGGTTTCCTGACTATTTTAGCACAGGCATTTAAAATTGTCATAGACTCTTGAATATTCAGTATGTTATTGCTATACATCTTATGAGATGACTGACCAATTTTTATGATTTCTGGTTCGAATGAACAGCAATTGGAATACACCCTACTAAAGCCTGATTGTCACAGCTGGTGAATTTCAAAAATGCAATCTGGACGTGAGGACACTTTAAAAGAACGATATGCAATAAAATTCTCTTTTAAACTTGGAAAAAATGCCACAGAAACGTATGGAATGCTTCAGACTGCTTTTGGAGAATCTTGCATGAATCGAGCATCTGTTTTTGAGTGGTTTAAGAGATTCAAGGAAGGCAGGGAGTCTGTGAGAGATGATGAGAGGTGTGGGAGGAGTAAGGAAGCCAATACACTAGAGTTGATTGGCCAAAGGGTTAGGTTTAGGGTTACTATGTTGAGGTTTTAAAGGGAGTTCAGGAAGAGATTCCGTCGGAAAAGCCCAGCACTCTTTAAATCGGGTCAGTAGCATTTCCAGCCGGACAATACATCAGTCCACAACTCCATCCTTGTCAGAGACTATTTGACCAAGATGTGCATCAACACAGTTCCTCAGCATCCCTATTGTCCAGACATTGCTCCCTGTGACTTTTGTTTATTCCTTATTCTTTTGGTTATTCGTTATAAGAGAATTGGGGGGATGAAAGAGACTGTGACGAAGGTCATAGACACGCTCACACAAGAGGACTTCCATGGGGCCTTCCAGAAGTTGTTGGAACGGTACAACAAGTACATTGCAGCCGGAGGAGACTACTTGGAAGGGAATAGAGTTTCATGTGTGTACTATCTATAAAAGTGCCCATAAGAAAAAATCTAGAAATTTATTTAATGATCCTCGTACGTATTGTGTTTAGTCATAAATACTAGTATTATTACTACTACTGTCGGGCCGGGTGCTTTGCAACTCGGCCATATCCAGTGTGCTTTTATAATTTTGTTCTATTTTATGTATTGAGCACTTTTACGTTTCATCTGAGGTAATTTTGTCGGTGTTTTTTCTATTGACTAGGCATTGCGGTCCTGGTTTATTATTTTCAAGTTGTACGAATTTTTTTTTTAAATCTTTTCTTTTTTATTAAATTTTTTCCAAGATATCAGCTTGTGTAATATTTTTTATTTACAAATTGTACAATCTGTTTTTCTTTTTACACTCCCAGGGTTATGGTATAAAAATATTATCTCTCTCTCTCTCTATACATATATATATATATATATATATATATATATATATATATATATATATATATATTGCACTTATTTGTTAAGATCTTTTTTGCACTCAGTCATATCAAATAGAATAATGTTTAGATAAATCCATTTTATCAATAGATGAGATTCTGATCAGTAATAACACTCCCCACCAGAGAGGACCATGGAGTAATGGCCTTTGAGGGATACCCCACAATTCCCTACTTTCAGAAGTAGAGTTTAACCATTAGATGCTCTTTATTCTCATACTAAAGACACGCAATTTTTTTTTTGTGGCAAAGTTCTTCTTGTGATATAAAGGCTATCGTCGTAGTAAGTTAATTGACGATCCGAGTTCAAATTCTGGATGAGGCTGTTGGCATTTCGCTTTGGGAAAGCTATAATTCCAATCGTTCTCGCTCCAGCTGTGGATAAATAGTACGGAAGAATGTGCTATTTAACCCTGGTATATATTTACAAACTGCTTCGCACGATCACATTTTTTACGGAGATTAACAGGTTTGAATTCAGAGATTTCCCTCTGCTGGGTTGGTTGCTATACCAAGGTTAAAGAGCCCAGGATGCCCTACTGTTTCACAAATAGCCGGATTCATAACTTTGGAAAAGTTGTTAGTTCAAAATGAAATGCAAACAGACCCGTCCAGGATTTTAAAATCGGATCGACGTGTCAATTTTCAACGACGATAACCATTACACCACTAGCACCTCCATTTTTTTAAAGCCTGGTTTTGCAACCTCTTTAGAAGAAGGAAAACTGTGAATTCAAACCAGTTAGACACCACTTAAAAACTGACCTTGTGTCACGTCTTGCTCGTGACGGGGGCTTGGGTAAACACATGACTCTTCACAAGTGATACAGACATCGCATTCTAAACCCCGCCGACCGGTTAATATATATATATATATATATATATATATATATATATATATATATATGTTTGTTTGTGTGTGTGTGTGTGTGTGTGTGTGTGTGTGTGTGTGTGTGTACTGTCTTTTATAATTGACTCTCTACCATTTTATGATAAGCCTGTTCAATTTTCACGCATCGGCTTCCATCGATTATATTTTACTTCGCCATTGCCTGCGTGTTTATGTTTAAACTACTCACACAACAGTAAACTGTTCGCTTATCCGAGACTGAAGCTCTTGAGTTTTGTTTTGTTTTTTGTTTTATTTTGTTTTGTTTTATTTTTTTTTTTTTTTCTGCTTGAACTTTGCCACGCTTCGATCGGTGATCTTCGATCGTGATCCGGTGATATGAGTCGGGCTCGCTCGCGAGTTTACTATCGAAGCGGAAGTCATTGAACGCAGAAAATAGATATTAGAATAGAAGCAAGATATTAGAATATTCTGAGAACATTTCATTTCACGAATTTTCCTCATCGTGAAGAGTTTTTCTGCAATGGAAATTCCTTGTATCACTCTCTTAGAACTTAAATACCGTTTCAGTGAGCTGATTAGATCAATTTGATTCTCTATCTTTTAGAAGCGAAGAATGCGTCTCGGTTTAAATCTGAGCGTCGTTTGTTGTTTCCTTCTCATGCTTAATATCGTTTTCAACCGACGTTTTCTTTTATTTGCTTACATGCCCGTAAAAAATTTCGTTCCCATAGTTTAGGATTTTAACGAATTCACTGCTGCTTGCGACTATCGTCGAATTCTTAGCATCGTACTATGTATTCTGTGTTCTGTTGTATTTGAATTCCTCTACCCCGTGCCGTTTTATTTGTCGCTGCCTCCCACCAGACAGGACTTGACACAAGGTCAAAAGCCCGAAGGCCGATTAAAGTGGGGATAAAGGGGAAGGGAAGGTCGGGAACGAGCCGAGACTCGAACCCTGCTTGTCTGTGCTGCTCATCGGCTCACTTAGTGCAATGTGAGCCTGATGAGGCAAGCAGTTTCACGAACCCAAATGTGGGTCCGGGCACGTATGCCAGTTAACGGCTTAAACTAGACGCATGGTCTAGTGCCGTACAAGGGGGACAAAGGAGACAAAAATGCAGCTCGCCCACCCGAAGGTAGCCTAGTCGAAACTAGGTGCCTAATTAAAGGCCCCAAGTCTGCCATTGTTCCTTTTCCAGGGCCACGCTCCGGACCGAAGTCCAGAACAGGCCCCGGGGCCTCGCAAAAAGCTGCTCTGCCGTGTTTAACGGTTGTTAATTTTCTGGTACCATGGTTTGCTGGATTATAGTCAACAACTCCCTACCGTGCCGTGTTCGACTCTTTCCGAATGTCTGTGGGCTTGTATCCGAGTCATTGCGGCCAAAATGGATTTCTTCGTCGCTAAATAAATCCCCAATTCTAGATGGTGATACAGGGTCAATTTTTAAATGAAGTTACTCTTTCCTTTTTTTATGCTTTGTATCGCAGTAATTTTTTTTTTTGCTGATAGGGTTTTTGGCGACCCATTTAGCCTAAGGGAATTAAAATTAGTACAAATATTTCCATTCAAATTGGCAGTGTCTGTATCCGCTTAGTCTGACTCTCTTCTTCATTTTAGTTACTATTATCTTTCATCATGTTGTGCTGGTAGCACGGATATCCCTGACCCTCTCTTGCCACCTCTCCCTATCGTTCATCGCCTCTGGCAGGTCTTCAGGGCTACATTCCGTATCCTCACATAGCTGCTGAATGTATGTTCGTGCAGGTCGTCCTGCTTTTGCCCGGCCATATGTGGGGGTCCATAGGAGTACATCTCTTACGAGCACGTCCCTGCTTCTCCAGCAGTGTCCTGCATGTCTGGTTTGTCTAACTTGGATAGTTTTCGTGATGGGAAGTTGGTGGCCGTATAGTTGGTGTCTTGTGGGGTGTTGCCGCCAGGTACTCCAACTTTATTCTATACTTACTTACTTGTAGTAGTAGAAGTAATTATAATATAGTAATATACATTATTTCTAGTCGTATTTAACTAAAATCGAATTCTTCACACCGTGTCGTATGCAAATTTAGTTTCATAACAAGCATCGTGTTGTGTCGTGGGTAAAGTTTACCCCATTAACAGTGAGTGTCGTGTACCATTACTACTTAACTTCTAAGCAACGTCTCGTTGGGTACACTATTTCTATGGCCTTGTGCCATATCTAAGTAAAATGCTTAGTAAATTATAACTTCTAAGCAACGTCTCGTTTGGTACACTATTCCTAGGGCCTTGTGCCATATCTCAGTCAAATGCCTAGTAAATTATAACTTCTAAGCAACGTCTCGTTGAGTACACTATTCCTAGGGCCTTGTGCAATATCTCAGTAAAATGCCAAGTAAATTATAACTTCTAAACAACGTCTCGTTGGGTACACTATTCCTAGGGCCTTGTGCCATATCTCAGTAAAATGCCTAGTAAATTATAACTTCTAAGCAACGTCTCGTTGGGTACACTATTCCTAGGGCCTTGTGCCATATCTCAGGAAAATGCCTAGTAAATTATACCTTCTAAGCAACGTCTCGTTGGGTATACTATTCCTAGGGCCTTGTGCCATATCTCAGGAAAATGCCTAGTAAATTATAACTTCTAAGCAACGTCTCGTTGGGTACACTATTCCTATGGCCTTGTGCCATATCTTAGTAAAATGCTTAGTAAATTATACCTTCTAAGCAACGTCCCGTTAGGTACACTATTCCTATGGCTTTGTGCCATATCTCAGGAAAATGCCTAGTAAATTATAACTTCTAAGCAACGTCTCGTTGGGTACACTATTCCTAGGGCCTTGTGCCATATCTCAGGAAAATGCCTAGTAAATTATAACTTCTAAGCAACGTCTCGTTGGGTACACTATTCCTAGGGCCTTGTGCCATATCTCAGGAAAATGCCTTGTAAATTATAACTTCTAAGCAACGTCTCGTTGGGTACACTATTCCTAATGCCTTGTGCCATATCTCATTAAAAAGCCATGTAAATTATAACTTCTAAGTAACGTCAATGAGCAAATAAAGTCGAAAAACCAGTCGTTGCGGTATGAGCAACTACTATTGAATTTTATACAACGCCATATTTGCGGGAATGTGTCTTCGTGTAGTAATGGTTAAAGCAGTGGACCACGATATCGTGGTAAACCAGTTCGTACTCCAGTTGCGCTATTACGTTTGCTTTTGAAAAGGTATGAACCACCTAATCCTCCCAGCTATCGGTTAAATAGTACTACTAGTTCTTCTTGAAGGATGGATTTGACTTTAAAGAACGCAATAAGGTTGATATTCCATTAAACAAACAAACGATCTCTTTGCAGATCCTCATTTTCCAATTGCTAGCGGATTTTTAAAAAAAATTGTTCTTTTCACGCCAAACTAGACTGTTTTTACCATATTAATACATTTACAAATTTTATATTCACCCTACTAAATACATATATATACGTGGTGCCTTCAATAGGTTTCCAGACTATTTTGGTACAAGCATTTAAAATTGTCGTAGACTCTTTAACATTTAGTATGTTATTGCTATACATCTTATGAGATGACTGACCAGTTCTTATGATTTAGTAGGGTGTATTCCAAATGAACAGCTACGGCAGCATTTGGAATACACCCTACTAAAGCCTGATTGTCACAGCTGGTGAATTTCAAAAATGCAATCTGGACGTGAGGACACTTTAGAAGAAGAATATACAATAAAATTCTCTTTTAAACTTGGAAAAAATGCCACAGAAACGCATGGAATGCTTCAGACTGCTTTTGGAGCTTCTTGCATGAATCGAGCATCAGTTTTTGAGTGGAATAAGAGATTCAAAGAATGCAGGGAGTCTGTGAGAGATTGTGAGAGGTGTGGGAGGAGTAAGGAAGTCAATACACTAGAGTTGATTGGCCAAAGGGTTTAGGGTTAGGGTTACTATGTTAAGGTTTTAAGGGAGTTCAGGAAGAGATTCCTAGGGAAGAGACCAGCACTCTTCAAATCAGGTCAGTGGCATTTCCAGCGGGACAATGCACCAGTCCAAAACTCCATCCTTGTCGGAGACTATTTGACCAAGATGGGCATCAACACTGTTCCTCAGCCTCCCTATAGTCCAGACCTTGCTCCTTGGACTTTTGGTTTTTCCTAAGCTCAGAGCCTGTTGTTATGAGACAATTGAGAAGATGAAAGAGGCTGTAACGAAGGTCATTGACACGCTCACACAAAAAGACTTCCATGGAGCCTTGAAGAAGTTACTGGGACGGTACAACAAGTGCATTGCAGCTGGAGGAGATAACTTCGAAAGGGACTAGAGTTTCATGTGTGTACTATCAATAAATGAGCACATACGAAAAAAGTCTTATTTAATGATCCTAGTATATAGGTCTAATTTGGGTTGGCTGAGCTCGGTAGTATTTGTTGACGTCGGCCTTGAGCGTTGCTGGTACGTAAGGCGTGATGCCTACTTCTCTAGTGGACTCTGAGCATGCAAGTTCGACAACCCGTACAAGTACCACGACTACTATTCGCCTCTTATGTATCTTCTATATGTGTGCCGTATGGCCATATTGACGTAGGACGTGCTTGTTCGTGCAAATATGTATATTCATTAGCCGGCAGTGTTACTTCATCAAAACATCCCTGAATAATATTTTTCCACTACCATACAGTCTGCAAGAAAATTAATCTCTCATTATATGTATTCACATTACAGTTTAGAAGAAAATCCAACATCTCCACATGAGGAATTTGCGACAAAAGGTCAACTTCTAAGTGGAGTGGAGTTTTCTTTCTCTTGGGCAGGTGGCCATACTAAGGTTAAATAGCCTAGTACACCTTATTATTTCTCCATATCTAGAGAGAGATTATTTGGATTCATACCTTCTCAAGGGTAATAGCTCGAGGATTTGAACTCGGAATACTGCGTAAATTTCCTACGATCATAACTATTACACCACAAGCGCCTCTTAAGAAATTACTTTATATACATATATATATATATATATATATATTGCGAGAGAAAGAGACAGACAGACAGATACAAAGACTAAGAGTGAGAGAGAATGAGAGAGAGAGGGACAGACAGACACTGACAGACATACAAACTGGAAAAAAGAAAATGTATAAACAAATTATTAGACATAAAAACGTTCGTATTTTTAAAATAAGAAAGCTGGTAAGCTATCATCTTGGAATGTTTATTTTTTTGACTGTTTAACTTTCAAGACTGATAGGTTTTGAATGCCAAGATATTTGGTTTCATGTCTAATTGATTGTTGAGTGACAATTTTGAAAAAAACAAAAAAACATCTATATTTGAAATTATTTTCCAATACCAGCGATTGATATAGTTAAATCTGTAAAAGAGTGTCCAAGTTGGAAATTTGTCTACAAAATTAAATTTTTAATGATTTTTTAAAACGTTTTATTATCTTTAATGTGACGGTCCTGGGCCATTGGCCTAATGAGTAGTGTGTTCGCCAATGGTCCAGGATTCAATCCCACGTCGAGTCATACCAATGACTCAAAAAATGTTACTTGATGCCGCTTTGCTTAACACTCAGCTATATAAGGTAGGGATCAAGGGTAAATTGAAGCAAATCAGGGAATGTAGTAGCGCTTAGAACATCGATTGATAAAATCAGAGAAAACGGCTTCGAGCTAATAACGAAAAGAAGCAGAAGGTACCTCGCAAAAACAATTACCGACGCCGACTACGCCGATGACATAGCGATTTTGGCAAATGCACCCAACCAAGCCGAAACACAACTGCATAGTTTGGAACGAGCCACCGCAGGCATTGGCCTCCATGTCAATGTACACAAAACGGAATATATGTGCTTAATAAAACAGGCGACATCTCCACACTAGACGGAACCCCTCTGAAACTTGTAGACAAATTCACCTACCTAGGCAGCAGGGTCTCATCAACAGAAAAGGACATCGACACGCGGCTAACGAAGGCATGGACAGCTATCGATATGCTATCGATCATATGGAAATCAGACCTGACCGATAAAATGAAACGCAGTTTCTTCCAGGCAGCGGTCGTATCGATACTGCTTTATGGATGCACTACTTGGACGCTAAATAAACGGCTGGAGAAAAAGATAGACGGCTATTACACAAAAATGCTGCGAGCAATATTGAACAAGTCCTGGCAGCAACACCCCACAAGACACCAACTATACGGCCACCTGGCACCTATCACGATAACTATCCAAGTTAGATGAACTAGACATGCAGGACACTACTGGAGAAGCAGAGACAGCTCATAAGTGATGTACTCCTATGGACCCCCTAGTATGCCCTGGCAAAACAGGACGACCAGCTCGAACATACATACAGCAACTATGTGAGGATACGGGATGTAGCTCTGAAGACTTGCCAGAGGCGATGAACAATAGAGAGAAGTGGCGAGAGAGGGTCAGGAATATCTGTACTAGCGGCACGACATGATGATGATATATATATATATATAGATGATGATGATGATGATATATATATATATATATATATAGATGATATATATATATATATATATATTGCATTTAATATATGTTCTTCATTATTTTATCATTTTCTTGAAGACCGCATCTTAAATGTTTCTTATTTACTTTGGTAAATGATGCAATCAATTTGTATATCCTGAAAATTTCATATAAAGCCTAATAAAGATAGATAATCATCGAGTAATTTTTTTTCTCCCAAATGAAAAATATTGTTGCAAAATTTTCAATGTTTCTTTTCCGTTCATCTATTTATGACAGCAGTGGATTTTCAGAAACTTTCTCCGAGAAAGTCATTTTGAAACACAATGTGAATTTGGTAATACGATTCGATTTATTGAATTTCGATAAAACAAAATCTATACTGATTAAATGACGACGGAGTCTTGTTAATGATAAAAATAGAAAGAGTTTTCACGTTAACGAATCAGATTAGTTAAACTTTGATTCATTGAATGTTAACCTGTTATTCTTTAATCCATTCATAGTGATATATTTGGTTTGGTTTGGTTCGGTTTGGTTTGGTTTTATGGCATATCTCCCCTTGTTGGTTGTTTAAGGCCAAATCCATTTTATACATAGATTGTGTTCTATTTCAAAAAATTCATTTTAACATAAATACGCAGTTGAAATATAAAAACAGTTCTATCGCAAACAATTCAGTTCAGCATAAATACAGTTTAAATGTAAAATCAGATCTATTTCCAACAGTTCAGATGATACCACACCTGGTCAAAGTGAAACTGGGAGTAATGATAATGAAGCATTATGACTGTGACATTATGACAGTATACAGTATGTATCCAATTGCTATTGACATCTATCTAGAATATGGCACGAGACCAATTTCTTGAAGAGACCTCGCACAGGTTAAAATACATACGCAAGCTGGTGTAAAAAATTCTTGGCCCTCTTAGCATTCTCCTAATGGGGTGCTTTAGGCCCCCAAGCAATATACTTGGTCCTGCAAAGCAGGTAAAGCCAGGGGGACGCCCCCACTGAAGCCAAAAAGTTATCAGAAACAGTCACTTGACACTAATGCCGTGCTTTCCCGGTACATATGCCAGGGGCAGTATCCAATCACGATGTCCAACGCTAGTTTCGGCTTGGTTCTTCATGGGCTTGGATCAGTCCATTTTTGTGGTGGTGGTTCCATTAAACACGACAGACTAAGCAGTTTCAATTAATCCCATCGGCTCATTAGCCTAGTGCGTAGAGTGTTCGCCAATGGTCCGGTAGACCTGGGTTCAATCTCAGGTCGCATCATACCAAAGACTTTAAAATGGTACTTGATACCTCCTTGCTTAACACTCAGCAAGGTATGTATCAACGGTAAAGTTGAGAAATCTTGGGAAAGGAGTAGCACCCTCCCCTACACCTGGGTGTAGTAGCTATTGAAAAGGGAGCCTTCTGGTCGCCTTCGACTAAAGGGAGACAACTTTACTTTACTTTATATGGCTTCGAGTAATCATTTCTATTCTAATAATCATCATTGTTTTCACATAGCTATTTAGCTTCAAATAACTTATTATAATCTTTAATTAAAGAATCATAGCATCAAGTAACTATTCTTAATACAAATTATTTAGTTTTATGGCATTAATAATTCCAAAAGATAACGAATCTTTTTAAACAGATCTATTTGATCCATAGTTTGAACCTTTGCAGGTAATACCACTCTGGGTCAAAATGGACCAAGGACGAATAGCAATGATTCGGTACTCAATACAACCCAGATCTATTTGATCCATAGTTTGAACCTTTGCAGGTAATTCCACTCTGGGTGAAAATGGACCAAGGACGAATAGCAATGATTCGGTACTCAATACAACCCAGATCTATTTGATCCATAGTTTGAACCTTTGCAGGTAATTCCACTCTGGGTCAAAATGGACCAAGGATGAATAGCAATGATTCGGTACTCAATACAACCCAGATCTATTTGATCCATAGTGGAATTACCTTTGCAGGTAATACCACTCTGGGTCAAAATGGACCAAAGATGAATAGCAATGATTCGGTACTCAATACAACCCAGATCTATTTGATCCATAGTTTGAACCTTTGCAGGTAATACCACTCTGGGTCAAAATGGACCAAGGATGAATAGCAATGATTCGGTACTCAATACAACCCAGATCTATTTGATCCATAGTGGAATTACCTTTGTAGGTAATTCCACTCTGGGTGAAAATGGACCAAGGACGAATAGCAATGATGCGGTACTCAATACAACCCAGATCTATTTGATCCATAGTGGAATTACCTTTGCAGGTAATTCCACTCTGGGTGAAAATGGACCAAGGACGAATAGCAATGATTCGGTACTCAATACAACCCAGATCTATTTGACCCATAGTTTGAACCTTTGCAGGTAATTCCACTCTGGGTCAAAATGGACCAAGGATGAATAGCAATGATTCGGTACTCAATACAACCCAGATCTATTTGATCCATAGTGGAATTACCTTTGCAGGTAATTCCACTCTGGGTGAAAATGGACCAAGGACGAATAGCAATGATGCGGTACTCAATACAACCCAGATCTATTTGACCCATAGTTTTAACCCTAACAGAACCCAGATCTCTAGAACAGGAGCCTCATCATCGGTTGATGATTAGTATTATACCCAGGATACCCATTTTCTAGTGATGAGCATTAGATTCCCTTCATTGCAAGATATCATCATCAAAATCATCATCATCATCATCATGTCGCGCTGGTAGCACGGATATCCCTGGCCATCTCTCGCCACTCCTCCCTATCGTTCATCGCCCTAGGCAGGTCTTCAGGACAACATCCCGTATCCTCACATAGCTGCTGAATGTATGTTCGTGCTGGTCGTCCTGCTTTTGCACGGCCATGTGTGGGGGTCCATAAGAGTACATCACTTATGAGTTCGTCCCTGCTTCTCCAGCAGTGTCCTGCATGTCTAGTTCGTCTAACTTGAATAGTTTTCGTGATAGGAGGTAGGTGGCCGTACAGTTGGTGTCTTGTGAGGTGTTGGCAAGCAGTGTATGACTAATGAGTTATTGGTTGCTCGCCTGGATCACACCATTTCTAACCTTGTGCCACACATCAGTTAAATATCACTATAAATAAGGCTTTGCCCGTGGTTTAATGGTTATTGTCGTAGGAAATGGACACGGCGACACGAGTTCAAATCCTGAACGAGACTGATTGCATTTCATATAGCACTAATACCCTTGGGAAAGGTATGAATCCAATTATTTTCCCTCCAGCTATGGATAAATAGTAGGACAGACTGGGTTCTTCAGCCTTGGTGAAGCAACTAGTCTAGGAGAAGGAAAACTCTGAATTCAAACCTGTTAAACTCCACTTAAAAAAATTGACCTTGTGTCATATCCTGCCCGAGCGGAGGGGTTTGGGCAAATAGGATCAACCTTATGAAACGTCTTTGGTTTCTTTGTTTAAAGGCATATCAACCGTCTTGGGTTATTCAATACCAACGGCATTCTTGTAGAACAGCAATGGTACTAGTTAACTCATAGCTTGAGACATAGTAGGGTACCAGCCTTTCGAAATGGTATTAGTCTAAAAGGGAACATAATAGCGTTCACTAACTAGGATGTTTTAGTCCAAAAAATTAGCCTCTACATAAGAGGACTTTCCTTAAACATATTCTTGATTTAAAAAGAAAATAAAATTTGGCTTCCTTAATTTTTTTAATCGTAACTACTAAAAACATTGAGTACATGAAAACATGTACTCAACTGGGCAAGTTATATGCTATGTAGGATAAAAAAAAAAGAAATAATTCCAATTCTCCTCCACTTCTCTGATTGGTCACCTTTTTGCTTCGTCTCGTTCGAATCCACGGTCTCCCGTTTTCTCTCCTCTTTCTTTCTTCGCTTCGTTTATCTATCTCACTCCTGGGACAAACTGCCTCCTACCAGATCTGCCGAAGTTCAGCACTTCATTTCCTTTATAAAAATTACAAAAAGATTTACAACGCGGGGTATGAAGCCGCAGGTTTTTTTGTCGGTATGGGAAGGGGATATGTCATGTTGGACTATGAAACTATAAAACTAAGGGTCCCTAGCTAGCCTCATTCGCCGAACCATTAATACAATATAAGAAATAACCGTTTGTTTAAACTCCCATACCCACTTCTATAAAATGGAGGCCAACTGTTTTCCGGTCTCCAATAGTAGAAAGCGTGCTTACTCACCAGGTAAGCGAGAACTTGTAGCTGTTCAACAAGTCCGAACCTGGCGATCAATTCCAATGCAAGCGAACTTCTTCCATCGACCGGGCAAACCGATCCACGAGAGGATATAAAGCAGAGCCCACCACTACATCCCGGTACAGTTCCTTTCGAGGCCGAGAAAGGTCACTGGAACGAGAAAGGTTGCGAATAGCCTCACGGCATTCGCGAACAAACGGTGCTTCCCCGCTTGGCCTACTTTGGCCTTCAGCTCTAGGGGTCAGACTTACGGCAAGGAAAGGTATGGCTTGTCTTTCGCCTCCACACCGTGTCCTTGGATAAGGATCGGCCTAAGCCAGGCTTTCAGCAAACCAGTGGGTCTCCAGATCAGGCATACCTAGACTCCCATTACGCGGATATTGACAATAGACCCGTTTACGGACCCTCGGCCTTCGGCCTCCCCAAAGTAATTTGGAGAGGGATCTTTGAAGCGCGAGCCGATAGTTCTTAGGCAGAGGAAGTAAAGACAACGGTAAAGGATCAAGGGGAAGATATACACGGCGCACACATCCGCCCTGCCCTTTAAGAACAACAGCCTTCGAAGCCAGGTACTCACCTGAGCACCTACCTTGGCCTGTATCATGAACCAGTTTCGCTCCAGTTGGAAGCCGGGTCCGAACCACACTGCGAGGATGTGGATGGGTCCGTCACGATGGTGGGACAAAAAACAGTGATGTTGTCAACGTACGTGGATACTTTTGTCGAAAGAGGACCAGCCAAAAGGATACTGCGCAGAGCCGGACTAGCCTCCTCATCCCTAAGACGTCGGAGCAGGGGCTCCAAAGCGAGGGCAGAAAGAGGAGACTAGGGAAACTCTGCTGGACTGAATGCTCGATAGCGAACACCTCTGAGTGCTTCCAGTTTACTTGCACCACTGTCTGCGGATTGTGGTACATCATGCTAATCCATTTACCGAACTCCGATTTGAATCCGGCGGTTTCCAAAACAGTCACCAAGAAAGATGGTCAACCCTGTCGAAGGCCTTGAACTGATCCAAGTTGATCAGCGTGGTCTCTGTACTGTCTTATAACCCCTCTAGCACCTCGCCCACAAAGTGCAGGTTGTCTTAGATCGATCTTCCCTTCACAAAGTTATTCTACTCAGGTTTGATCAAATCGCTAATGACAAGCTGCAAACGGTTCGCTAAGACCCGGGCCAAAATCTTTAACTTTGTGTTAAATAGAGTTATGAGTCTGTAATCGTCTAGGTCCTCCCAAACATGCCTGCCTCCTTTCTTCAGCAATGTGATCACGCCCATGGTAATGCAACCAGCGATGGTTCCCTGGGTGAACCAGTGGTTGAACATATCTGTCACAATAGGCACAAACATGTGCAGCAGCCTTAAGTACTCTTCGTAGGGTAAACAATCTAGTCCTGGCGTTTTGTCGAGTCAAACCTGCTTCAACGCATTACGGATTTTGCATTCACTAAGTGGGAAGTCGGATAAATAGCTACGAAACTCCTGAATCAGAAGGTCAGGAAAGCGAGCAAAGCGATCACGGAAGTGCACCCGAAAGAAGTCGCTCATCTCACGATTCGAGCCAAGCACTCGTCTGTCCGGAGACTTGACCGATTCAATATGCGAAAATGGAAACCTTCGTATGTAATATATTAACGTGACCTGATGGTGTGAATACGGCGGATGTTGTTGACAGATAGATTGATAAGACCGGTGTGATCACCGAAATGTCATCATGTCCACAGGTGCTGTGTATCAGAGGATGTTGAGACAGCTACATCCGCTCAAGGATAATATCAACAAGGTTATTGCCGAAATGTCACCATGCCCACAGGTGCTGTGAATTCGGTGGACGTTGAAAACAGGTGTATCTGGTCGAAGATATCGGAAAATCACCTGAACTGTGGGCGTGGTCGAATTCGGTGATAGTAGCAGATGCGTACGCCCACAGAACCGGGCTTGGGCAAATAGCCGATGGAAAGCAGATAACTTAACCAATAGAAAGCAAAGAAGTGAGACGTGGGCGTAACCATAGTTAACGAAAAAGAGGAATTGCTGCAGGTCACGTGAGAGTTGTAGACTATGTAAGTTCCCGAATTTCGGCTAAAGTCAGTTGTTCACTGGCTCTTCCGTCTCCTGACAGCTCATCTAATGCGTGAAATCTCTACGATTGCTTTTCTGCTCCACACAAGTATCATCACCGAAAGTAAAAATATAATCTTATATTTTTATATACATACGTGTTCCTCGTTGTTAATAACGACACAGTATACTATACAACACGTACTTCTTCTTCACGGGCAAATGCGTTACATTTTATGTATTCGTTAAGAACTCTTTTTAACCTAGATCTAACCCTAACACTAACCCCTTGTAACGCTCGCTAGCCTCGCGCTCAAAGTCCCGTGTAGTTAAATCTACGGTTAGGGAATTCTCTCTCTCTCTCCACCGCTCGGGAAAGCTTATCTTCAAAAGATTTTGCCACTTTGGTTTTATCTAAGTTTACCTGGCGACCATTTTTGATGGCGAAATCTCTAATCCTATGTTTAAGAGATCCCTACCACTTATTCATGGTAACGCCCCCACAAATGCCCGCTGAACTAGGGATTCCAGCCGGTCCCGGAAGTCCTGTATCTCCAGTAAGGAAATATTGAACTTCCAGTTGTCGGCTAGATTAGGCCTATCAGTTAACCGCAGACTGGCCCTAACAAGCCTATGGTCCGTTCACGCTTCATCATGGAACGTGGGACACGTAAGAAAATCAGTGTCAGCTTTTCTAACTAACACTCTGTCTAGATAGGATCTGGCACGGACAGAGGGTGAACTATCTAGCCACGTCTACATCCCCCTCCCTGGGTGATTCAGTCGTGACGTGCCATCAAGTCGATAAGGCTGCTTTCACACCTTCCCAACCCTCTAGCTCCCCTTCTGACCCTGTCTATCTTAGTATCAAGGATTACATTTCAGTCACTCATTGAGACTATCCATTACAGATCGTCATGGAACCGCCGAAAAAAATAAAACCTTCTCTGCAACGATATTGGGCGCATAAACCGCGGCCACCCGGAACAACCAGCCAGACTCCGTTATCTGAAAGAACAAGATATACATCATCAAGTGAGAGGATGCTAACGGCTGCATAAGTATTGACCAGGGATACCTGCTGTGCGGTGGAGATCTTCGAAGGAGTCCTGATGCCCTGCCAGCCTCGTGGTTTTAATGTCTGTCACAATCAGGGAGAGAATTGCAGTCGACTATTTGACGATATGATCTAACAACTGGACCTAGTATGCAGGAAAAACGGGGCGTGGGGAGACGTAGCATCTTGTTGCCAGACGAAAAAGAAAAGGTGGCAGTAACCCAATACTGAACCACGAGAAAACTTGCCCAGTTGGGAAAAGTGTTCAAAATCACAGGCTGTGACTCAATGCCAAAGTTCACCGCCTTCTTAGTAACCGGTTTGCTCAATCACTGTCACCAAAGCCTACGCATCCGGGCACTTAGCAATATTATACCAGAATCAATCAAAAGCCTAAATTGAATGAATGGAAAAGAATGAATGCTCTCTTTCTCACCTGTAAGTCGTCTGTTCAAGGTTTAATTCTGGGTCTCTCTCTGACAGACAATTGCCCAGTCGGCTGGGGCTGTAGAATACACCGACTGCTTCTCTGCAGAGGGGTAAGACCCCCCCCCAACGAGTGTCCTGGATCTGACGCTAAACAATCTGATGGTGAGGTTCCAGCAATGTTGGAACTTTGGGGAATGCAGAGTACCCCTTCATTGCCATCACCCCCAGGAGGTCCACTCTGGCCCGGAGTGGTAGCACCTGATAGTGCCCTATTTATGGGTTAAATAGAACTAACAGCATTCTTATGCTAAACTGAATTGCTTGAGTAAACTGAATAGCTTGAAATAGAAATGTTTTTTACAATTAAACTGCGTGCTTATGCTTAACTGAATTGTTTGAAATAGAACTGCTTTTCGACATTGAAACTGTATTTACACTTAACTGAATTGTTACATATAATTGCTTGAATAGTATGAAATAGAAATAGTTTTGACAATTAAACTCTGTACTTATGCTAAACTGAATTGTTTGAAATAGAACTATTTGCATAAAAATGGATTTAGCGTTAAATAACCTACAAAGGTTGATACGCCATAAAACCCAACAAACCAAACCATCTGACAGACGAAGTACAACGCGACCCTTATTCTTTTTCGTCGCGTGTTAGCGTGATGGCTGCTGTAATAATGAGGTGATGATGTCTAGTCTGCTGTCTAGAAACGTAGTTTCATCCAAATGAATATGTGGCAAAGCTTAAAAAAACCGAAAAGAGGAAATTACATTGTCCAGACACCGGATAGGTCATACAAGGATAACACACTCTTACTTACTCGAAGGAAAAGAACAACCAATGTGTAAGGCATGCCATACAAAATATATCGTGAAGCACATTCTCATCGAATGTACCGGCCTATCCCATAGTGCACCTCTGGTGGTGTAATGGTTAGCAAGTTAGACTAGCAAACCTACACGAGTGAGTTCGAGTCTCATTGGGTGCCCCATTCATTTGGCCTTGTGCTAAATCTAATTAAAGACCTTCGTAAATTACTACCGGCCTAGCCCATATAAGAAAAACTTTCTATCGTGCAAACAATAAGGGACTGTTTCAAAACACTGAAATAAATAATGTGATATCATATCTAAAATCAGTGAAGTTATACACAAAAATCTAAAGAAATTTACAGTACGACCAAATTACTTCTATAAACCCTTTCTTTACTAGATATATATTCTGACAAACTGATCCCTTCCCCAACCTGTTTCACAGGGTTTTTTGTTATTTTTATTATGATTCCCAACAAATAAACTCCTAATAAAAAAAACAAACAAATAACCAACTAATTAACTCAATTTCTAAGACCTCTTCTTTGAATTTCTTTTCAGATTTATTTTCCTTAACTCGATTCGGCATCAAATGACCGATGAGGCTGATATGCTGTAAAACAAAACAAACAGACAAACAAACAATATGCGGTTTTTTTTAAAGAAAATGATGAAGCCAATCTCGATTCAGCGTGTGCGGAATATTTTTTATGGAAACAGGTTTGTGCGAGTATAACATTCTTCACACTCACCAGACATAGCTCCGTCTTTCTGAAAAAGAAAATTCATCTTAAGGGTTAGACTTGAGAGTGTGGAGAGCATTAAAATTAAAACAACGGCACAGGTTCAAATTTTATCAAAAGATAACTTTCAAACTCATTTCGACCTTTAAAAATATCTAGTTTGAATAGGTGTGTTGAATGCTTGAAAGAATATATTAAAGAAACTTAACCTTTCATTCATTGTTATTTCCTGGAGTGATTGATCCATTGATTTTAAAGGAATCTGGGGTTATTTTATGCCGAGAGACGAGGGAATTGAGTTCATTGTACATTCAAGTTTACATACAGTCATACCCAAGAACCTCTTTTTGTGAGTGTCTAATTGTAGGAGGCAGCGTATTCTAAGCCACGCAACCAGGGCTTGACAAATAGGAATATTTCTTCGTACTCTTTTTTATATTGTTATCAACTATTTGGGGGGGGTCTTAAATCAATGATAAACAAAAAAATTTTTTGATGATAGTTTTTTTTGTGGGGAGGGAAGGGTTCAGGAAGGTTTTAAAATAGTTTTTAAAGAATTGATATGCAACAAAAAAGTGACAAAAATGGTTTGGTGGCGTAGCATATCCATTCATTGAATAAAAATCATTTTTCCTACTTTCATATGATCTCTGCTCTCGTAAACGCCTGGCACTGAGCTTTCTATTTGGGTGGTTGGTCTAGTGAGTAGAGTGTTCGACAATGACTTTGGAGACCGTAGTTCAATCCCAGATATAATAATACCAAAGACTCAAAAATAGTACTTGGTGCCACTTTGCTTAATACTCAGCATTACAAGGTACGGATCAAGGGTAAGTGGAGTGATCACGGAAAAGAGTAGCACCCTCCTCTACACCTAGGTGTAGTAGCTATTGAGAAGGGAACCTTCGAGTCCCTCTCGACTACGATCAGCCAACTGTGTGTGTGTGTGTGTGTGTGTGTGTGTGTGTGTGTGTGTGTGTGAGAGAGAGAGAGAGTAAATAACGGAAGTAAATCCGACAATATAAAGAAAATTGACAAACAAGGTAATCCAAGAGGAAGAAGAATTTAATATAAAAGAAAGTCAACGTTTTAACGTTTCGGTTCTAATGAACCATCATCAAGACTCGTAAGGATAATATCCAGTGATGTTGAATCACAAATGGTTGTTAAATAAATATTTTAACTTCCTGATGATAGTTCATTAGAACAGAAACGTTATAGCGTCGACTTTCTTTAAATTCTTCTTCTTCTTCTTGGATCACCTTGTTTATCAATTCTCTCTCCCCCTTCCCCCCTCCCTCTCTCTCTCTCTCTATATATATATATATATATATATATATATTTGAATTGAGGAATTGAATTATTTTAATTGAATTACCATGACTAGAAAATCCGGCAAACACTTCCATGGGACATACGGAAGACTGGACAGCTGTTTCAACCATATTAGATCTCATCAACTGTGAATACCGTGATCTCCACCATTAGAGATCGAAACAGCACCCACAGAAAGCTGAGCCGAAACTCTACCACTGGCACATCGGTTCACATCACACACAAGCGACGCAAAATTAACTCGTCATGGTGTATGCGTGACAGCTTAACCTAATATGTCCAGAAGGTACGTTTGATCACTACAGAGAACACGGTCACCTCTAGGGCCATGTCTTCCCAAGGGGACGTTACGCATCCATGTATGCTTAACCTCATGATGCCGGAAATAGATTTTTATATTCGAATAGAGGAATTGTTTTATATATATATATATATATATATAGGGGGGGGTAAAAATAAATGTAGATGTACAATCGATGGGCTGTATTTATTTATGAGTCATATAGTAAACTGATATTTTTTTTAACAATTTTAGTCCTCTTTGTTTCTTATGAATCTCACAAAAGAATCGTCTTCATGTTCAACTGTTGGGAATGATACAATGTTTGCTGGCTGTCAGATGCTGCTTGCCAGTGTGTACGTCGACTTTTCTGACATTGTGGAAACATTGAATTCTAATTTTTTTTTTTCTCCATTCGTACTTTTCAACAATAAAAATTTTAAAAATAAATTTGAGAGCCGTACATTTTTTTTTTTTGTCTTCGAACTGAATTCGGAAGTTTGGTTAGTTCAAAAAGACGAACCTAATTTTTTATTTTCATTTTATTTTTACAATCCTGTTTCCTTTGATCTTCAAAAATAAAGTATGGATGTACGTTTTGGTATAAAAGAAAAGGTTTCAACGAATATCGTTCATTCCGGTGCATTATACTTACTGACATGTATATTTCAAAAGAAACAAAAAATGTCGAACGTTATTATTAGATAACGTAGTTTGCCACAAGGCCAGAAGTGTGAAGCACCCCGTAAGAATCTAATACAGGGAAAAAACTTCGCTCTGATTTGTTATAGTTATTTCAATGATCAGATCTTCTTAATACGATCTGAGATTAAAGTGTAGAATCTGTTCTCATTTTCTTTTTAATCTTTTGGCTTGGGAGACGACGCGGCTAACATGCAATTGTAATTTTAACAGGCAAGGATTTGATTCGGTTTGGTTTGGTTTTATGGTATAACAGCCATTGTAGGTTATTTAATGCCAAATCCATCTTTACACATAAAAACAGTTCTTTTTCAAAGAATTCATTTAGCACAAGTACACAGTTTATTTCTATTTGACCCATTTTCAAAAGAAATTCTTTTAGCAGTTTAGATGTCAAAACAGTTATAATTCAAACAATACAGTTTAGCATAAGTACGCAGTTTAAATGCCAAAAACAGTTCGTTTCCACACAATTCTGTTTAGCATAAGTACATAATTTAAATGCCAAAAATAGTTTGTTTTGAAACAATTCGCTTTAGCATAAAGCTTCAGTTTAAATTTAAAGACAGTTCTATTTCAAACAATTTAGTTTAACATATGTACGCAGTTTAAAGGTCAAAACAGTTCTATTCCAAACTATTCAGTTTAGCATAAGTTCCGAGTTTAGTTCTATTTGACCCTTTTTCAAAACAATTCAAGTTGGCTTGAGTAGATAGTATAAAAGTAAAAACAATTCTATTTCAAATAACGTAGTTTAGCATAAGTGCATTGTTTAAATGTAAAATAGTTCTATTTCAAGCTATTCGGTTTAGAGTGAGTACGATGTTTAAATGTCAAAACAGTTAATTTCAAACAATTCAGATTAGCATAAATACACAGTTTAGTTCTATTTGACATCGGACTCTGTCAGGTGCTACCAATCTGGTTTAGAGTAGACCTGGGAGCGATGGCCGTAAAAGAGTACTCCGCAATCCTCAAAGCTCCAGAATTACTGGAGCCTCACGATCGGTTTGTTTACTGTCATAATCAGGACACTCGTTGGGGAAGTCTTACCCCTCTGCAGAGATATAGTCGCTATGTTTTGCAGCCCCAGCCGATTAGGCCTTCGTACGAGGAGTTTTACTCCTCTACGTATATGCAGCCGGAATATTCTGTTGTCCCAGCCGATTAGGCCGTCGTTGGGGGAGTTTTACTTCTCTGCAGAGATGCAGTCGGTGTATTTTACTACCCAAGCTGACTGTGCTCTCGTTGGGGGTCTTACCCATCTGCACAGATACCGTTGATGTATTCTACAGCCCCAGCTGACTGGGCCACAGAACACACGCCGAGGAGAGTCTTTCCTCTCTGCAGAGATGCAGTCGATGTATACTGCCCCAGCTGACTGGGCCACAGAACGCTCGCTGAAGGAGAGTCTTACCTCTCAGTAGAGATGCAGTTGCAGTATTCTACAGCCCCTACTCCCCGCCGACCGTGCCAAAAAGGCAAAAGTGTTTTCCCCTTTGTACCAGCAAGAGTATGTCATAGGATTAATCGATTAATGTTAACTTATTTAATCATCTTGGGTACTTTTCTGTTTAGAAGTGAGGGATTTGCGTATCTCCTGATTGTATCACACACACCCAACCAATAACCGGTGTACAAGGTATGACACAAAACTCTATGTAGCATAATGGCTAAAATAATTGACTGCATCCTCAATGTAATATAATATAGCCATGATACGATTACGTGAAATATACGGATATGTAAAAAACGTTCATAATCATAAAATGTTCATACGCATAGGAATCCGAAAAAACACTCGAAACACTGACGACTTTCTTGGTTCAGGTACGAAACTTTTATTACCTTCTTGACTTTTAGGTATTCGACACGAGGAGAGAGAGACACAATTTTTCTATGCTGACTGTTCGTCCATCGTCAGCTCTCAACTCATTGACCCAACCGACGCACGCGCGCACCCAGCCACAAAGACAACTGAACTCATCTAGGTCCAAATCTCAACTAACCCCGTCTAAGTTCAAATCCCAACTAAAGTTCAAAATCACAGCCCATCGCTTCCGGGGATGATGTCATTCACATCCCCAGTCCGATTTCATATCTGGGGTTTTTATTGTGACATCTGTGATTGTCACATCCTCCCCGCGCGTGCGTGAACACCTGCGTTAATGTCTGCACCTACCCCTCCACTAAGCCGAAAGGATCTAACCCTAACTAAACCGATGATAAGATATATAAAACAAGAAATGATAATATAAAAAAAACCTTCTATATAACAGTAAGTGAGTTCGAATTTCAGTCGAGCTATTACTTTAACTTTCGGGGTAATACTCTTGAAAAACGTATAAACCTTCACAACAATGGGTTAAATCCTATCACTGGTATTCTACGAGGAGGAGTTTGACATTGAATAACCCACGAAGCTTGATATGCCACTAAAAAAAAAAAAAAAGAAATCGAACCAAACTTAGGCTGAATCTAGTAATGGGGCACCCGTTCTAGAGACTCTCTTCATTGCCATTACTCCCACCTTCATCTCTAACCGAGATTAGAAGTATCTCAAAGGAAAAAAATTATGTGCCAAATAAATATTTTTAAAATATTCGTATTAGATCGGAATACTTAATATCACATAGCTTTGTGCAAAAAAGAAAAAAAAAAAAAAAAGCTTTAAAAAAACAACATGGCCCAGTCGGCTGGTGCTGTAGAATACATCACTGCGTCTCTGCAGAGGGGTAAGACTCCTCAAATGATTGTCCTGGAGATGATACTAAACAATCGGATGGTGAGGTTCCAGTGATATTGAAGCTTTAGGGACTTCTGAATACCTCATCATTAATCCCAGGTACACTCTGGCTGGAGTGGTAGTACCGGATAGGGTCCTATCTATGGGTCAAAAATAACTGTTTGACATTTTCAACTGTATATTCTGACATTTAAACTGAGTACAAACAAATGACTTATGCTAAACTGAGTTGTTAGAAACAGAACTGTTTGATCATTTATTTGTGTGGAAACAAATAACTGATGTTTGATTGAATTGTTAGTAATACTGAGCAATACTTGGAACCCTTTAAATTCGTTGACATGCTAAAGTGAATTGTTTGAAATTGAACTGTTCGATTATTTAACTGTTGGTAGACAAAATACTGATGTTTAATTTATTTCTTTGTTATACAGAGCAATACTTGGAACCATTTAAATTTGTTGATTTATGCTAAATTGAATTGTTAAAAATAGAACTGTTTGATCATTTAACTGTGTGTAAACAAAATACTGATGTTTAATTGAATTCTTTGTGATACAGAGCAATAGTTGTAACCATTTAAATTTGTGGACTAATGCTAAATTGAATTGTTAAAAATAGAACTGTTTGATCATATAACTGTGTGTAAACAAAATACTGATGTTTAATTGAATTGTTAGTAATACTGAGCAATACTTGGAACCATTTAAATTTGTTGACTTATGATAAATTGAATTGTTAAAAATAGAACTTTTTGATCATTTAACTGTGTGTAAACAAATGATTGATGTTTAATTGAATTTTTTGTAATAGAACTAGAACTGAGCAATACTTGTAACCATTTAAATTTGTTGACTCATGCTAAATTGAATTGTTAAAAATAGAACTGTTTGATCATTTAACTGTGGGTAGACAAAATACTGATGTTTAATTGAATTCTTTGTAATACAGAGCAATAGTTGTAACCATTTAAATTTGTTGACTTATGCTAAATTGAATTGTTAAAAATAGAACTGTTTGATTATTTAACTGTGTGTAAACAAATGATTGATGCTTTATTGAATTGTTAGTAATACTGAGCAATACTTTGAACCATTGTACTTAGTGGACATGCTAAACCGAATTCTTTGAAATATAATTTTTCGATCATTTATCTGTGTAAACAAATGACTCATATTCAATTGAATTCTTATTGTTAAATTGGAATACTTGAAAACATTTAATTATAGACAAAGAAATGATTAATCGTAAAAAGAATTATTCGTATTAGATAAGAATAAGAGAAACCATTTAATTGCGTGTAGTCGGCTGAGGCTGTAGAATACACCGACTGAACCTCTGTAGCGGGGTAAGACCTCCCCACCTACAATGAGTGTCCTGGATATATGACACTAAACAATCAGATGGTGAGGTTCCAGTAATGTTGGAGCTTTGAGGAATGCGAAATATCCATTCATTGCCATTGCTCCCAGGTTCACTCTGGCCCGGAATGGTAGCACATGATAGGGCCCTATCTATGCGTTAAATATAACTGACTACTTATGCTAAACTGAATTATTTCAATAAGAACTTTTTGACTGAACTGAATAGTTTGAAATAGAAATGTTTTGACATTCAAACTATACTTACATTTAAACTGCGTGCTTATGCTAAACGGAATTTTTTGAAACAGAACTGTTTTTGACATTAAAACTCTACTTACACTAAACTGAAATGTTTAATACAGAACTATTTAAACATTTAACTTTGTGTAAACAAAATCTTTTCTTATACTAAACTGAATTAGGTGAATTCAAATTGTTTGACTAAACTGAATAGCTTGAAATAGAAATGTTTTTGACAATTAAACTGTGTATACATGCTAAACTGAATTGTTTGAAATAGAACTGATTATTTGTAAAAAAAAAAAAAAAAAAGATTTGTCGTTGAATAACCTACAAAGATTGTTATGCCATAAAACCCAACGAAACAACCAAAATTAATTGCGTGCAAAAATTGAGCTCAGGTTCGTTTAAAAATGTTATCTACAAAATGTGTTTAGAAATCATATATTCAATATGTATGTATTAAAGTTATTTGGCATTAAATAATCTGCAATGGTTGATGTGCCATAAAACCAAACCAAGCCAATTAAAAAACAGCACAAAATATGTAGATATAAACGTACTCAATATACGGCATGTCAACCCGCCTCGGTTTATTTCATAGTGAGAGGTTAGAGAATCACGTTCATAGTTAATTCATAATGACATATTTTGTTTTTAGTTGATTCTTAGAGTTTATTTCCTACAGCAATGTGATATCAAGTATTTCTATTTGTTACTAATTGGCCTAGCGGTTAGAGTGTTCGCCAATAGCCCGGGAGACCTGGGTTCGATCCCAGATCGAGTCATACCAAAGACTCAAAAAATGGTACTTGATACCTCCTGGCTTAACACTCAGCATTATAAGGTACGGATCAAGGGTAAAGTGGAGCAATCCAGGGAAAGGAGTAGCGACCTCCCCTACACCTTGGTGTAGTAAGCTATCGAAAAGGGAGCCTTCGGGTCACCCTCGACTATGGTCGCCTACTTTACTTACTAATAATTTGCTCCAATCTCTACGTTTTCAAGTGTTCCGATCTATTTATTATAATTAACACTCAGTTGTATGGTTGCAAGTATTCGTGTAAAATACAAATAATTATATGGTTTCAAGTAATTATTTCGATTGAATAATTATAATTTGTTTGCACATAGTTATAAGGTCTCAAATATTCTTATTTACCACTAATAATTTGCGAGCAATTAAATGGTTTGAGGTAACTATTGATTATAATCCATATTTAGATAAATAATTTGAAGTACACCTACCAATACGATCCCATACGAGTCTCAATTTAAAATAAAGCCATGTGTAATCTGACTTGGTGAGAAGACAGATAAATACCCTCTCCTCCTACATCGGTCTTCTAGCTGGCAATCGAATGCAATTTAGTTTCGTTTCATTAACCAGATTTTTTGCCTGGTCAGTGAAGTTAAGAACATACGCTTCTTTGTATTTAGGCAGCAACTACATGACAACAAAAATAGACAGGTTTTCTCAAAATAGATGCAACCCATTGATATAATAATGATTTATAACTGAGACTAGCGCAATGGAGGTCATTTGGATCATGTCCTGTAAAAAATGTGTCCTTTCAGTAAGAGACTTAAATTTATTTTGCTTTCTTTTGTTATTATATCAGCTTGAATCACGGCAATTTTTTAAAAATGCCACCAGCTGTTCGTTCCAGACTATGTAGCAGGGTTTCGGTTTGAGCAGGTGTATTTACCAGATGTACAATGTCATCTGCGTAGTCCGCGTCTGTAATTGTTTGTGCGGGGTATCTTCGGCTTCTTTCCTTTGCCAGCTTGAAACCGTTATCTTCCATTTAATCAATAGATGTTCTAAGCATGTAGGCAGATGACAAACAGGTATGGGGTTTAAGTGTCTCATTGCAGCACATCTGCTACAATGTCGAAGTAGTCTGTGTCTCCATCCGAGGGGCAGACTTTTACTTTCGTATTTTTATGTAGCATCATTATGGCTGCGACAGTTTCTTTGGGTGGGCTGTTGGCGTGTAGTATTTGCTCCATCTTCCCTCTGTATATAGAATCAAAGGCTTTGAAACAGTCGACAAATAATATGGTTGCCTCTAGGTTTTTTTGCACGTACACCTTCTAGAATTATACGGATAGTCAAAATTTGTGATGTCGTGGATCGATTTCTCAGAAAGCTATTTTGGTTCTTCCTATGTATCTTCTCGATTTTGGGTTCTACATGGTTGTGTCGTAGAGCCTTGTAGATATTTGAGCACTTTTCTGATTTAAAAAAGTTTCATGATGATTTGTCCACTTCATATATATGTATATATGTATATATAATTAGCATCTCTTTGTTTCGTACTATTTGTATATGTATATATTTGTATATATCAAGAAATATGAAGTGACCCTAATTTTTGCAGCGAAAACTTCAATATCTCTATGTCTTTTTAAAGATATTTAATTACACACACACACATATATATATATACATGTGTGTGTGTGTGTTATTAAATATCTACCTATCTATCGATAGATTGATAGATAGATAGATAGATATTTAATAACATATATGTATGTGTGTTATTAAATATCTATCTGTCTATATATATATATATATATATATATGCATATATATATGTAATTAAATATCTATCTATCTATCTATCTATCTATCTATATATATATATATATATATATATATATATATATATATATATATCATAAATTGAATGAAATTAAAACATAAAACAAACATTTAAAATATGCACTGAACATATAAATATGTTGTTCTAATTTTTTTTCCTTTTGCAAGAATGAAGAAATAGTGACAAATTTCAGTCACAATTTTTTTTTTCTCTTATTACAGAAACTGGTGTGTTAATTGGTCAGTTTTAGTGTCTTGTCTACATTGTTTCGGTAATTCATTGGATTTTGTTGATATCAACCAACTTATCTTTCAAGTTTATGGAGGAAAGAGACCCTGTGACGTTGTAGAAACGTGCAAGACGACGATATCATTCTTAACGAGTTAGAATTCTAGTCCCGCTGTTACGTATACTTCGGGCAAATACCGTTGGAAAATGTGTGTATCCCCTTATTCACCTCGGCTATGGGTTAAATAATACCCGTGCTGTCCTTCTAGAAGGACCGTTACGGAATTACATAACCCACAAAGCTTATATACGATTAAGCAAAGAAACCGAACATTCTAAATGGTAAATGTTCTGAATTGAATAAAATATAGGGTATTCTCCAATGAGCCCGGGAGACCGGGATTCAATCCCAGGTCGTCATACAAAAGACTAAAAAAATTGTACTTGATGCCTACTTGCTTAATACTCAGCATTAAAAGATTCGGGTCAAGGGTAAAGTGGAGCAATCCAGTGAAAGGAGTAGCATCCTCCCCTACACATCGGTGTAGTAGCTTATGAAAAGGGAGCTTTCAGGTCGCCCTCGAGTTGTGTCACCAACTTATAGGGTGTCTCAGTGTACATGGGACCCGTAGGGTTGCTAATAACTCTACTAATAATAATGTTGTTGTTGTTTTTCATATTTTAAAATAGTGTTCTCTAACAACTATTAATCCTCGAGCATAACGCATTGGACAAGCTAGGGAGAAATATTTTGCGTCACTGCGGAGAGCAATATTGAACAAGTCCTGGCGTCAACATCCCACAAGACACCAACTATACAGCCACTTGCTTCCCATCACGAAAACTATACAAGTTAGACGAACCAGACACGCAGGACACTGCTGGAGAAGCAAGGACGAACTCATCAGTGGTGTACTCCTATGGACCCCAGCATATGGCCAAGCAAAATCAGGACGACCAGCTCGAACATACATACAGCAGCTATGTGAGGATACGGGATGTAACCCTGAAGACCAGCCAAAAATGATGAATGATAGGGAGAAGTGGCGAGAGAGGGTCAGGGATATCCGTGCTGGCGGCACGACATGATGATGATGATGATGAATTATTTGGAGATGAAATCATTCAAAAGTGTCTCAAAATAGATGCAGCCTATTAATATGATAATGATTTATTACTGAGACAAGAAAATTAAAAAAAAAGGCAGTCCTGGAAGCTGATATAATAACAATTAAAAGAACCATTGATTTGATGTCTCTAGCTCATAGGATGCATTTTTTACAGAATGTGTTCCAAATAATCACCGCCAGGGCGCTTGTCTCAGTAATAAATCATTATCATATTAATGAGTTTCACCTAATTTGAGACACCCTCTATTTCTTGTACCATTGCCATGATATGGCTATGTGTGAAACGTACATCGAATGTCCATAAAGATAGAACACAGAAATCTCGAAACACGAAAAACACTTGACGACTTCTTTGTTCAGGTACGAAACATTTTTTTATTACCATTGAGTTTAAAGGTTCTTCGACGTAAGAAGAGAGGCACAATCTTTCAATACTGGCTTTTTCATCTGCTCCCCCACCATCTCGTTCGGCACCTGTCCAAGGCCTTCGCGAGCAAGCGAAAGCCAACAGTCTCCTCCTGAGGCAGGTCTCATCTCAACTCACTGACTTTTTCAAAATCTCCCCAAATCCTCCGCGCGCTTCTGGTCCGTGACGTCATTCGCACTCGCTAGCCTCCGTTTCCCATCTCGGACTATTGTGACATCTCTGAGTGACACATCCGCTCTGCATGCGTGCGTGTAAACACCTGTGTTAGTGTTGCACCGAACTAACCCATGTGGTGAGCCGAAAGGTTCTCAGTCTAACTAAACCCAAAGGCATAAACCGAAATCCCTCGGCCATTATATTAGATTTCTTACAAATAAAGAAACGAAATAAAGAACGAAAATTTCAGAGACCTGTAGAAAGAAGTGTACATAGATTTATAAATATACATATATTGATGATCTAACGAGAGAAAAAAGTAAATATTCTAAATAAATAAAAGTCCACTAGAGGAATTGTTTATTAAGTTTTTCATTATTCTTCAACACGTGTTTCAGACGTTTTACATCGTCTTCGGGAAGTAAATGGTTTGTATATTTTCGGGGTTTTCTTGTTCTCCTTTTTTACATCTTTCTCCCTAAATAATCCATGACAGCTGATATGCTACCAATTTAGACTGACCACCGATCTTTCTACCCTGAGTCATTGTGTGTTTATGTTTGTGTATGTGTGTGTGTGTGTGAATGTGTGCGAGAATGTGAGTGAAAAATCAGTATATTTAAAGTATATATTTATATACCTTCATAGAGAAAGAAGGTTGTATCGAAAAAGTTATCTGGCCACAAATAATTAGCAAATGGATAAGGGCCAATAAATTTCTGAGACGAATAATTTTATCATTAAGGGTTTTCGGACTATTGTCTTCATCTTTATTGTTATTTCCACAACGTTTCGGCCGATATGTCCTCCGGCCTTCTTCCGGTGTTTGTTAAACTCGGGAATCTAAACAGGGCTTCGAACTACCTAGTTCGAAGTTCCGTGTAGGTTCCCGAGTTCGACAAACACCCGAAGAAGGCCGGAAGACTTATCGGCCGAAAAGTATCGGAAATAACAATAAAGTTGAAGACAAGAGTCCGTAAACCTCTAATGATAAAAATCATCAAGCTTCGTCTAAGAAATTCAGACAACTAATAAAGTTCAAAATAACTTTGCACAGGTAAACGCTTCATGCTTAGTTGCAATGTCAATGTTTTAAGTGTCAATGTCCTTTGTAGCAATATCAAAGGTTTAAGAGCTAATGTATTAATAAACTTCACAATGTTCAAAGTTCCATGTAGGTTACCGAGTTCGACAAACACCTTAAGAAAACCGGAGGGCATATCGGCCGAAACGTTTCGGAAATAACAATAAAGATGAACACAATAGTTTTAAAAACCTTAATGATTAAATTTCTTTACTCCCCAAAATATAACTTGATTAAACATCAATACCTCTTTTTGTAAGTCGATTCAGTCTTAATTAAGATTGCTATGTATATAAATAATGATCCCTTTCGAGGTCAACATCGACAGGGCGCATCAGCGTAAATTGGAAAATTACGAAGACCTACGTGAGCACTGTATTAAGAATGGCTGGTTCACAGACATATGGTATATTGACCCTTGGCCGAGCCGTCAATCAGAGATGCACCTGTGTAAATAAGCGGAGAAGAAGCGGAAGCAAGTGGACGTTATGAAAGAATATAGGTAGGTGCCGGCGGCAGTTGAGTCAGTTGGTAACAGGAAGGCCAGAGTGAGGGCCAGCTTGCAGACTGAGGGCTGTTGCCCTTAGCGATCCTCTGTTGAGCAACTCCAGCTAAGATGTGGAAGAAGTGCTGCTATGGTCAGGAGAGGAAGTTGGGTCAATATAGCAGTCTTTTCTTGTCTCCACTCATCAATCACACACCACAGAAACATCGAGAATAAAGTGTGAGAGATATATTATTATGAAGAAGTGTGTTCGTTCGTTCCTTGAAGTTCGTCAATTATGTTTGATTATGTTTCCGCTTGTATATGTACGTGGGTATACAACAATATTTCCTCTTGGGATTGGTTGTCATGGTTTTATTTCGACCTCGACATTTTTAACCAAACTTGGACTTTCACCAGCTGATAAAGGGGAATATATATAAAAAAACAAAACAAGACTGTAACTGCATCTGAGTGGATATAGCATTCATACGGATCAAACACCATCCAATAAAGTCTGGTAGTATCGTGATATACTGCTGTGGCGCCCTGAGTTAGTGATAATGATGTTCGGCCCCGAAACCATGCCTGAACCCAGAGTCATCATCTGATGAATACTTTATTAGAAGCAAAACTATTATCTTTGCGGCAGTTCTTGTATATAATTTGTTCTTATATATACAACTCCTATATTGTATACATATTTTTGTCCTTTTATTTACATACCGCTTTTGGCATAGGCACAATCTGTTTACTCGATATTTCAGCGTACAATTCGACTCGGTGTATAAGACGACCTCCAATCTTTTTGTTTTTTTGCCAATACTCACCGAATAAGACTACGTCTTCTAAGGTAGCTAGTCAACTTATATGAGTTGGTTGGTTGGTTGGTTGGTTGGATGTTTTGTTTTACGGCGTTATCAACACTAGTCCGATAATTTAGCGCCGAATTACGTCATTTTGATGTTTCAAACGATTCAGTTTAGTGTAAGTACTGTTATTTTTACACACAGTTAAATGTCAAAGCAGCTCTATTTCAAACAAATCAATTTATCTAAAGTACAATTTTTTTTGGTTTATACACTGCTAAATGGAAAAACTATTCAGTTAAGCGTAATTACAGTTTAATTCTATTGAATCCATTGATGGGACATCAAGTGCTACAGCTTCAGGGCAGAGTGGATCTGGGAGCGATGGCAATGATGAGGTACTCTGCATTCCCCAAAGCTCAGGCATTACTGAAGCCTCACCATCAGATTACTTAGGGTCTTATGCAAGACACTCTTTGGGGGAGTCTTACCCTTCCGCTGAGATGCAGTCAGTGTATTCTAAAGCCCCATCCGACTGAGCAAACTTATTTAAGGTTTGGTTCGAACTGCATATATGGTGTTTTTCATTTTGATATATCTTATTGTTAAAAGGTCGCTTTATAGGCCGACATATACGGTATTTTTTTAAAAATTCTCTTTGGGCGTTCGCGAAATAATGATGTTTTAACGGAGAGCTTATAAAAGCAAATCTCGTTAAGTTTATTCAAATGTTATTAACAAAAATCTACTTATCTTCATTTTCAAAAACTGCAGCCCAACAAACTCAACTAAAGATGAAATCGTAAAATTCGAACGTTCTTCTGTAATATAATGCCCAAGGGATTTCGGTTTATGGCTTTCGGCTCAGCACATGGGTTAGTTAGGTGCAACATTAAAACAGGTGTTCACGCGCACGCACAGAACGGACGTGTTACTCAGAGATGTCACAATAGCCCAAGATGGGAAACGGGGTTACACAGTGCGAATGACGTCAGGCAAGTGAAGCACGCAGAGGATTTGGGGAGATTTTGAAAAAGTCAGTTAGTTAAGACTAGACACCGGACAAGTTGAGAGGAGACCTGCCACGGGGGAAGACGGTTCGTTTTCGCTTGCTCACGGAGACCTTTGTGACGGGTGCCACACGTGTTGGGGGTGGGGGCAGATGAAAAAAACAGAATAGAAAGATTGTGCCTCTCCCTCCTTAATCGAAGCACCTTTAAACTCAAAGGTAATAAAAAGGTTCGTACCTGAACTGAAAAGTCGTTACGTGTTTTTCGAATTTCGAGATTCCTATGTTCGGTGTTATATATGCAATGAACGTCCCATGTACATTTTGCATATTCATGTATATGGCTATGGTACACTTCTGCATCCTCCAAACCCATCGGATTCCACCCTTAGAGATTTTCATTTGTTTCGATCACAAGAACAATTAATGAATGGTAGAAAATTCCGAAACAAAGATGTTCATTTTTATTTTAGTGAGTGGACACCTCTAGAATTCTAGGAAGTCGGATACGAATATGTGCTTTTTGTTGGGCTATAAATGTTAAAAATGAGGTTGAGCACATTCTTAAGTAATAAGAATTTGAAAACTTCCTAAATAAATGCTTGTCATTTAGTCATTTTCTTACTATATATATATATATATATATTGACAGACCTGTTTTCGAGGCTAGGGCACTCGGTAGGACTTGTCGATATTTTGAAGAGCCTCGAAATAAATACTTTTTTTGTGACTGAAATACATTTTTGCTAAGAACTAATTTTTCAAAATACAGAGTTTATATTTAAAGTAACATAATTTTTACATTACTTTTTCATTTCCCCTTAAATATTGAATGACCTCTAAAACAAATGTGCTCGTTTATATACGCGGTGCCATCAATAAGTTTCCAGACGTTTTGTACAGGCATTTAAAATTGGCATAGACTCTTGAAAATTCACTATGTTATTGCTATACATCGTATAAGATGACTCACCGATTTTTATGATCTTAGGTTTAAATGAACAGCTACAGCAGCAATTGGAATACACTGATTGTCACAGCTGGTGAATTTCAAAAATGCGATCTGACACTTTACAAAAACGATATGCAATAAAATTCTGTTTTAAACTTGGAGAAAATGCCACAGAAACGTATGCAATACTTCTGACTACTTTTCGACCATCTTGCATGAATCGAGCATCAGTTTTTGAGTGGCATAAGAGATTCAAGGAAGGCAAGGAGTCTGTGAGTGATGATGAGAGGTGTTGGAGGAGTAAGGAAGTCAATACACCAGAGTTGATTGGTAAAAGGGTTAGGGTTAGGGTTAATACGTTGAGGTTTTGAGGGAGTTCAGGAAGAGATACGGTCAGAAGAGGCCAGCACTCTTCAAATCGCGTCTGTGACATTTCCAGCAGGACAATGCACCAGTCCACAACCCCATCCTTGTCACAGACTATTTGACCAAGATGGGCATCAAGACAGTTCCTCACCCTCCCTATAGTCGAGACCTTGCTCCCTGTGACTTTTTCTTATTCCCTAAGCTCAGAAGCTATTGTTATGAGACAATTGAAGAGATGAAAGAGGCTGTGACGAAGGTCATTGAAACGCTCACACAAGAGGACATCCATGGGGCCTTCCAGAAGGAAGTTGTTGGAACGGTACAACAAGTGCATTCCAACCGGAGGAGATTACTTCGAAGGGGAATAGCGTTTCATGTGTGTACTATCAATAAAAGTGCCCATATAAAAAAAAGACTGGAAACTTATTTAATGATCGTCGTACCTCAGCAGCATTATCTCATCAACTGAAAATGAGGTGTACACATGCCTTGCAAAGGTTTGAAATTCTATCGAGAGGTTAAGGTGCAATGGAAGTCTGCTCATTCCAATTAAATAAAACGGGATTTCTTCCAAGCTGTAGCTGCTTCCATACTACTCTATAGATGCACCACAATGACACTAACAAGACGCATGGAGGAAAAGCTAGATGGGATCTACCTAACGATAGTGCGCGTTGTCTTAAACTAATCAGGAAGCAATACCCTTCAAAACAGAAGTTTTACGGCCATTTGGTTCCCATCTTGTGAACTATTTAAGTACGACGAACAAGACATGCTGGACATTGCTGGAGAAGCAATGATAAATACGTAAGTGACATTCTCTTACGAACTCCTGTACATGGACTAACCAGTGTTGGCGGACCAACAAAGACTTACTTACATAAGATGAATGATAGGGATAGATTGTGAGAGAGAATCAGGAAATATCATGCTGCTAGATCGACTCGATGATGATGATGATAATGATTTTCTTTTATTTTTCAATTGAAACAGCTGATCAATGTTGTGCTTGCATTTGTGTGAAAATATTCCCTTTCTAGTCACCTCTTGGAATTCACACTTAACTGAGTAAGCTTGGATTATTTCAAGTAGGTTCGGTTAATAGTGATGCTAAGATTAACCTCAAGATCAGATTCTTTTTCAAGCATCAAGGAAAAGCTTCAGAATCTTTTAACAAGTTAACACAGGCTCATGTAACTCAATGAGTAAACAGGCCGACTGGGTAATTCAGCCTTGTTTAGGCAGTAGTTCTAATCATGGGGGAGAAGAAAACTGGATACAAACGAGCTATACTACGCTGAAATAATGACCTTGCGTCACATCCTGCTGGTGGCAAAAGAGTTGGCCAATAAGAGTCGAAGGAAGGAAGGAAGAGAAGATGGAAGGAAGGAAAGAAGGAAGGAAGGCTTCTGCCCGTAAAATGTTAGGGTTAGTAGTAGTAAAAGTAGTATTGATAATAATAAGCAGCTGAAATTGGGATAAAATAAATACGGGTTAAAAAGTTATAATCTCGAAGAAGGATATTTAATAAGCTTTATTTAATACGTCGCATGGACAAATAGGGAGAAAATGGGGTTAAGAAAAGTATATTTCACTAATCCACTAAACCTTAAGTCAACATCTGATCTACGCCGTTTTCTCTTTTAATAATAATAATAATAATAATCCTGGCGGACCACAGAATAAATCTGAAGGAAAGTGAAAAGAAGGATAAGTACATCGACCTTGCTAGAGAATTGAAAAAGCTGTGGAACAGGAAAGTAACGATTGTGCTAATTGTGACTGGTGCGTTAGGTACAATAACTAAAGGATTATTAAAAGGCCTGGAAGACTTGGAAATTGGCGGACGGGTAGAGACTATCCAAACGACAGCATTGCTAAGAACGGCCAGAATCCTGAGACGAGTCCTGGATACTTGAGGACACTTGCTGTCACTCAAACTCCAGTAAAAAACCATCTGTTAACACTAATGTGAAAAACTCTAAAGTAGTAAATAATAATAATAATAATAATAATAATAATAATAATAATAATAATAATCCAGATAACGCCATTTTGAAAAACTTACAAGGAGTAGAATAATAATATTAATATCAATAATAATAATGATAATAATTGGTGTGAAAAACTCTCAAAAGAGTAAAATAATTATAATAATTACACACTGGTGTGAAAAACTCTAAAAAGAGGAAAATAATAATAATAATAATCATAATATTCGGCCAGAAGACCAGACCTTATAATCATCATCATCATATCGTGCCACCAGCGCAGATCTCCCTGACTCTCTCATGCCCCCGCCCCACTTCGCTATCGTCCATCGCTTCCAGTAAGTCTTCAAAAATACATCCTGTATTGGCATAGAGCTGTTGTATGTAGATTTCTCGCTGGTCGTCCTGCCTTTTATCGTCCATGTGAAAGGGTCCACAGGAGTATGTCACTTATGAGTTCGTCCTAACTTCTTCAGCAGTGCCCTGCATGACTGGTTCATCTTACCTGGATAGTTTTCGTGATTAATGGTTAGTGACCGTACCGCTGTTGCTTTGTGGGTTGCTGTCTCCAAGACTTGTTTAATATTGCTTGCAGCATTCTTGTGTAGTTACCGTCAAGCTTTTCCTCCATACGTTTAGTTAGCATCCATGTAGTGCATCCATACAGCAGTATCGATACGACCGCTGCTTGGAAAAAACTACGCTTCATTTTATCAGTCAGGTCTGACTTCCATATGAGCGATAGCCTATCAATAGCTGTCCATGCCTTTGCTAGTCGCATGTTAACGTCTGTCTCGGTTGATGAGACACTGCTTCCTAGGTAGGTGAACTTGTCTACAAGTTTCAGAGAACTACCGCTTAGTGTGGAGACATCGCCACTTTGATTAATCAACCCCACAAAAAAAGAGGATTGGCAAAATTGTCGACTTTGCTGTCCCAGCTGACCACGGAATAAAACTGAAAGAATGTGAAAAGAAGGATAAGTACCTGGATCTTGCTAGGGAATTGAAAAAAAAAACTATGGTACATGAAAGTGACATTTATACTAGATGTGATTGGTGCTTTTGGTACAGTAACTAAAGGATTATTAAAGGGGCTGGAGGACGAGTGGAGATCATCCAAATGACAGCATTTTTGAGAACGGCCAAAATACTGAGAAGAGTTCTGAAGACTTGAGGAGACTTGTTACTCAAACTCCAGTGAAAGGCCCCCGATTAAAACTGATGTGAAAATCTCTAATGAGTAAATAATAATAAAGAGAGATAAATATCTACGCATTGGTAGATAACTAAAAAATATGATATATGAAGGTGTTAGTGGTACCGATTGTATTTGGTGCACCTGGAACAATTCCCAAATCCTTGGTAAAGGAACTAGATGACTAGGAAATCAGTGGGGAAGTAGAGCCCATCCAAACAACATCATAACTAGAGTCCTGGAGACTTGAGGAGAATTGCTGTCACTCTAACTCCAGTGAAAAGCTATCAACTAACGGTGGAGGGAATAACTCTCAGAGGAGTAAAATAATAATAATAATAATAATAATAATAATAATAATAATAATAATAGACACGGCAATGTTGGATAGGGGATCCACTGGGAACTGTGCAAGAAATTGAAATTTGACCGTACAAAGAAATGGTATATGCCCAACCCAGAATCTGTCCTGAAGAATGAAACGCAAAAACTCCTCTGGGAATTTGAAACACAAAGTGATCACCTAATCTCGGCCAGACAATCAGACCATGTAATAATCAAAAAAAAAAAAAAAAAAAAAAAAACCCTGAGAACTCGCAGAATTGTGGACTTTTCTGTACCGGCTGACCACTGAGTAAAATTGAATGAAAGCGAAAAGAATGATAAGTACCGTTGACCTTACAAAGGAATTGAAAAAATGTGGAACATGAATGTGACGGTTGTACCAATTGTAATTGGTATTCTTGGTACAGTTACCAGAGGATTGGTAATAGAACTAGAGGACATAGAAATAAAAGGACGAGATGAGATAATCCAAACTATTGCATTGATGAGATCAGCCATAATACTGAGAAAAATCCTGGAGACTTGAGAAGAATTGCTGTCACTCTAACTCCAGTGAAAAACTATCAACTAACAGTGGAGGGAATAACTCTCAGAGGAGTAAAATAATAATAATAATAATAATAGCAGTAATAGTAATTTTAATAATAGTAATAATAATAGTAATAGTAGTAATACGCTTTAACCGACTAATAAGCAACACTTCACTCGAAAAAACATGAATATGACTAAGAAAGGAAAACCTTAAGATATAAACTAAATTTCTCCTGATAGCAGCACAAAACGTGCCATAAGAACCAGTCATATCAAAGAAAGTGTTGATAAGACGAAGCAAAATAGCAAATGTAGGTTATGTGGTGTTAGAGACGAAACAATCAATCACATAATAAGCGAATGTAGCAAAGTGGCACAGAAGGAGTATAAGACGAGAGGGGACTGGTTGGGCAAGGTGATCCACAAAGAGTGGTGCAAGAAATTGATATTTGACCATACAAATAAATGGTTTCTGCACAACCTAGCATCTCTCCTGAAGAATGACACACATAAACTCCTCTGGGATTTTGACATCCAAACTGATTACTTTATCTTGGCCAGACGACCAAACCTTAATCAACAAAAAAGAGAACTTGCAGAATTGTGGACTTTGCTAACTCGGCTGATCCCAGAGTAAAATTGAAAGGAAGTCAAAAGGACAAGCGCCTCCACCTTGCTTGGGAATTGAAAAAAAAAAAACTGTGGATCATGAAAGTGACATTTATATCAATTGTTATTGGTGATCTTGGTACAGTCACCAAAGGATTGGTAAAAGGACGAGAGACTTTGAAATAAGAGGACGAGTGGAGACCAGCCGAACTTCATTATCGAGACCGGGCTGAATACTGAGAAGAGAGATGGAGACTTGAGGGAACTTGTTGTCACTAAAAACTCCAGTGAAAGACCATTAGCTTACGTTAATGTGAAAAACTCAAAGACTGAATCATAATAAAGAAAAATAAATATCTAGGCATTGCTAAAAAAATATGGAATATAAAAGTCACGGTGATACCTATTGTAATTGGTGCACTTGGAATTATCTCCCAAATTATTTATAAAGAGACTAGAAGACTTAGAAATCAGAGGACCATCCAGATTACAGCATTACTAAGATCAGCCAAAATTCTAAGAAAAGTCCTGGAGACTTGAGAACACTTTCTCTCTCTCTCTCACACTCCAGAGAAAAGCTATCAGATAAATGCTGGTGGGAATAACTCCCAGAGGAGAGAAATAATAATAATAATAATAATAATAATAGACACGGCAATGTTGGATAGGGGATCCACTGGGAACTGTGCAAGAAATTGAAATTTGACTGTAACAAGAAATGGTATATGCCCAACCCAGAATCTGTCCTGAAGAATGAAACGCAAAAACTCCTCTGGGAATTTGAAACACAAAGTGATCACCTAATCTCGGCCAGACGATCAGACCATGTAATAATCAAAAAAAAAAAAAAAAAAAAAAAAAAAACCCTGAGAACTCGCAGAATTGTGGACTTTTCTGTACCGGCTGACCACTGAGTAAAATTGAATGAAAGCGAAAAGAATGATAAGTACCGTTGACCTTACAAAGGAATTGAAAAAATGTGGAACATGAATGTGACGGTTGTACCAATTGTAATTGGTATTCTTGGTACAGTTACCAGAGGATTGGTAATAGAACTAGAGGACATAGAAATAAAAGGACGAGATGAGATAATCCAAACTATTGCATTGATGAGATCAGCCATAATACTGAGAAAAATCCTGGAGACTTGAGGAGATTTGCAGTCACTCAAACTCCAATTAAAGACCGTCAACTAACGCTGATGTGAAAAACTCTCAAGGAGTAATGATAACAATAAGGATAATGCCTTTTCATAGATGTCAGTGTCAACAGATAAAAGATTATCAGCTGAAGAAAATAAATATAAATAAGAATCCTAAAATTGAAACTGAAATTGAAAAATGAGAAATTATAGTTTATACCTATTATAATTGGACCAATTGTAATTGGTGATCTTGGTACAATCACCAAAGAATTGATAAAAGGACGAAAGGATTTTGAAATAAGAGGACGAGTGGAGAGCAGTCAAACTTTATTATTGAGATCGGCCCGAATACTGAGAAGAGTCCTGGAGACTTGAGGGAATTTTTATCACTAAAAGCTCCAGTGAATGACCATCAGCTTACGTTAATATGAAATATATATATTTACGTTGATGTTAAATATATTTATAATGAGAGAATGAATATTTCTGCATCTATCTATCTGTCTATCTATCTTAGCCTGCTAAATAGATAGACAGATGCAGAAATCTTCTCTCTCGATATCTCTCTTAATCTCTCTCTCTCTCTCTCTATATATATATATATATATATATTTTCTTTAAGAAAAAACAAAGAAACCAATCACAAAGGATTATAAATTTATTTCCATCCTGTTATATATGTATTGACATTAGCGTCTATTGCAAGCCTCTTCGTAGATGAATTGAGGTCTCGGCAACCGTTGAATGGATGTATGTAAACAATAGTAATTGTGATTCATAACCGTTTAAAATATACTTCGCAGCTAATATCTCCGCGTGGCTGAATGGTTAGAAGCTTTGACTTGGCGTTTGAGTCAACCGGGTTTCGATCCCAGCTACGGGAAGATACTGTCTAGCCACAC